>CM064916.1:46271649-46549149 GCA_032727855.1 Quercus ilex subsp. ballota
ATTTTAAGTCGCAGACCCGCAAACCAACTATCTCCATAGTAAATATCCAAAAGTTTATCGATAATGAGATGTAAGATTCTCGTTAAATGTGAAGCAATTGTGCAGAAAGGGCTACCTTAATCTCCTTATTGCAATCATAAAACATAGCATTTTTATGGTCCTTAACTTCCAAGAATTCTCATTATCTTATGAGCATTTTATGGGGATGGAAATAATTAGGACTGTCTAGTTGGTTGGATCACTTGACCACACTGATCGGACCCGACCCGATGAGTCACGAGCAGCTTCGAGTGAATTTCACTGTTATTAGCGGGTCACCATATTAAAACCCGAAAATATTGAATCGGGTGTCGGTTGGTATAATTTGCAACTAGAAGAACCCGACTCAATCTCTTACTCTTTATCCGTTAGTATCATCATTGCAACACTTGTTCGTCTCAATCGCCAAATCGCTTATGTCGCCGACTCATTGTCATGGTGGATTGGTGGGCTGAGTCTTATGTCTCTCTCTAAAGTTCGATTTTCAATCTCATCTCTCTCTCTCTCTCTCTCTCTCTCTCACAAAGTCATAGATATGGGGTTTGTGGTCTTGTTTATGCTATTTGGATTGTGGTTGTGTGTTGTTTAGGTTTTTGTTCTTTGGGTTTGATCTCTTAGTTTCTAGTTAGATCTCAGTGGGTTTGGTCTTTCGGTTTATGTGTTTAATTTCTTTGGGTTTGATCTCTTTATTTTTGGATTTGATTTCTCTAGTTTGATCTCTCAATCTGGGTTTGATTTCTCTGTGGGTTTATTGTTCTCATTTAGACTTGAAAATACCTAACGAATCCGACTACCATCCACTCAAGCCCAATCCGACTTGACCAATGGTTATTGGCGGTCAGTAGTGTGTCTCTCCTTCTACCACTCAACATGAGTGGGTTGGTTCTGAGTTGAGTCCAAAACCGATTTGTGGACGGTCCTAAAATAATAAAAGACTTGAAGGGTTTTGTGTTGGCGTTGAAGTTTTTTGAATCTTGAGAGGGATTAGAAATGTGTAGTAGGTGGTGAGATGTATTCCCTTTGTATGTCCTGAATTTTCTCCAAAAAATGGATTCTAATGATCTTTTATTTTTTCACTTATATAGATAGAGAACAAAGAAAGGCCACAACCTCAATTTTCTAGGGAAAAGACCCAAGGAGAAATAGAAGAGATGGAAATGAGACCATCCTAATTACAAAAAGCAACCCATCCAAAAAAGGGGCTCCCTTAATCAAGTGTGCAAGTTTAAGGCTAGCAAGATGTCAGTCAAGGCTTCTCTTTACCAGCATTTTGGTAGAAACATTCAGTGTCATACCCATTAAGGAGTATTGACCACTTGGTTAGCCAGACTTAAATACAGTAATTGGACCAGCTTTCAAAATAAATTGACTAACACTTTCCCTAGATTGCTTTCAGTTTTGAAGGCCAAGCATTGGGGCTAAAGATATCTTCTATATGGCAAGTGCATGCATTCACATTGTAGAAGCAGTCTTTGAATGTTCAAAAAGAAGTGTTGAAAACAAAGGTTGACACCCGGAAAGAAAGATGTACAAAAAGCTTCCTTTAGAAGGTATTGGCATCTTTTTGCTTTCAATGGTAGGCTAGTTTTAATAGTGGGTGGTGATGGGTTGCACTATTTAAAAATACCTTCTTGTTACAACCACCCAACCATTTATTCCATTGAGTTGAGTCCCTTCAAATCAGTTAGAGAAGGTAGAAAAATATCTTAGAAGAACAAGCAAGGATATGTCATCTACGGGGTTTAGGTGGTACCAGCATGCACAGTTGACACTCGCAAAGGGATTCAGATCAGGTGCAATACCTAAGGTATTGCACCTAATGCAATAGCAATACACGGTTGAGATTGAAAATTTAAAAAAGAAACTTTCAATCTCAACCATTGAATAAAAAAAAGTTAAAAAGTTGAAAAAGTTAAAAAATGAAAGTAGTAAAAATTAATGTGAGTGTAGTGTAATTGCACCTAGTTTCATGCATGCAGGAAATGTTTGGAATCTCCGAAAAACTCTGGGCTTCAATACATTAACGTTTATCCAAAATGCCTCTCCGGCTACGTTTTTTGACAAGACAACTTTGGGTATTTCTTCAAACTGCACATGTTAATTTTCATATTGGGCTCCCCCTCATTCTATTTTATGTGCTCTTGGTTACAGCTTCCCAAATTGGTAATACAATCAATATCTGACGCAATAGTAGAGCTGCACATTAAATATGATTATCAATACAAACTATTTAGGACAAACACAATCCGTCATAATCCATAATCATTGACAAACCCACCACCATTATCTAACAACCATGATATCAAGTGAATAACAAAGTGGTGGAAAAAAGAGCATCTTGGTGGTCAGAATTCTCATTAAAACAGAGGAGTAATCTGACCCAACCACAGTAGAAGAGGAACTTAATAACAGAGTTGAGGTTAACTGCACTCATTCTGGATCAGGCGAACCACCAGGGACCAGCTGCATTCCAACAAAAGTATTATAACAGTGATTTAGATAATTGAAACTCTATATATATAGCATTTTCACATTATGGCTCCATTTAAATTTAATTAAAATAGGAGCAGCAAACTAAGGCTTGCAGAAAAAGTTTAAAAAGCATACAGTTTACGCTTTAAGATGAAATGTTTGGGATGTTGAAATCATTTTTTGTATCAATGATAGAGGAAATAATTCTACAAACATGAATTCAAAAATAAAATACTCTTTAAGTATAATGAATAAAAAAAACCCATCATATCTCACTTACAATAGCAATGTTGTTTCCATTTAGTAAAATCTGATCAAGCTTTGTTATCCGTCTCCCTTCAGCAGTGATCTCACTGTAACACATATATAGAGCCATAAAGTGATTAATATAACCTCTATAGTTGTCCGCTAACAAATAAAATAAAAATTTTAATTTCAAACAGGAAAAGAAACTCACACTGAAGCTAAACATGTTGGGTCAACAGTATTTTAAGAGAATAACCCTAATACAATCAATCTCCACAGTATTTTTAAGCTAAACATGTTGAATTATGAGCTCCCATTTTTCATCCAAAGATCAAGTACCCCAGGTTAAGAATGCCACCTCAAAGTCTGCTTCCCTTTCATCCACACAAAAAGTACAGTCTGTGGTTGACCTAATACAATCAACCTCCATCAAAATTTTAGTATTTCAGACTCAATCTACACCACCTTAAATTTATTTGATAGCATTTGGGCGATTACCTTCAATAACAACTTTTTCATCAAGGGAGCTCATATTTCAATCATCAAACTTCACAAAGAGTAGCTAACTAAATTGAAAGACGTGTCATGTGAAGGGTGTCGCTAAACTCAATGACAGGGATATAATACAGTTACTTTCATGCCACAGTCCACACGCATGCACACACACCCAAAATATATATATATATATATATATATATATATATTAAGGTCCAAAGACCCCATAAAATCAAAGCATCAAGATCCAGGAAAACAATAACACATTTACTCTCTTCTGTGGAATCTAAAGATACCCTAAAAATCTATAATTCTTTCTACTCCATAAAAATTCTTTAAAAAAATCAACAAGTAAACTTTCATATGAATACGACAGGATTTCTTGCAATTGCAAACCACCTACTATAGCATGATCCTGCAAAAAATCAGAAAAGGACAACCTGTACAGGGGCTAGACTGAAAATTGCCATGTGGAAGAAATACTTAATGATTATAAGACAAGATCAAGATGAAGTAAGATCTTTTTTTTTTTTTTTTTTTTTTCTGGTTGCCTGGCTTTTGACATGTAATGCTCACGAGATAAGACAATTACAAAACTTCCAATTTGGAGGCAAATTTTGCAGACTTTATTTATATAAGCAAAAATATCAGGTGAAAACCTTAAAATTTGGAGGAGCAGCGGAAGAGAAGGAGAAAAGGTAAAAATCTCAAATCATTGAAGAAAACAAATGCCTTCCAAACAGGATTTTCTAAAAAGGGCACAACAAAACAGTGAATACAGCGTAACACAGAATTCTATATTAATCTATGAGATTGACTGTGGAATTCTGTATATTTACCATAAAGCGAGTATCCTTCCCCTCCTTTTCTTGCTAGGATTTGAAACCATGTATAATGGAAAGGACCATTTGCCTACTGACATAATAGATAGGGAGACTAAGATAAAAGACCTATAGTTGTTTGTAAACTCTCCAAGAAGACGGGTAAATTATCACCTCCATTATCTTGTTCTTTTATAAAATTATAAGTCACACACACCTAACGGCTCTTGAACCCACGACCTCACCCTCCATCCCATCATTATGGAAGGAAGAATACCGACCATTTTAGATACTTATAATATATCATACAATCGTCAATGAGCACTAGCTAAAATCAAACCTCCTTTGGGTACAAACTTGGTTCGAACTTCACTCAATATCATTTTTTATTGGATATGAATTTTAAAAAATTCATCATTGGTTTACATTCTCTTCTTATATCAAAGATTAATAACTATATATAAAAAATTATACATAAAAAATAAGTTTATAAATCATACAAGTAAATAACATCAGATTGGTACAACATTTGACACGTGTGTTAAGAAATTAGAGAAGGGCATACTATTCAGTGACGTCTTCGAGGACCATGTTGACATAGACATCGAAGCCCCTGAGAGTACCAACGAGCTCCTTGTCTCCCTTCATTATCACCCATATCTTAGACCCTATGCACCTGTCAATGAGCTCTGAACACAAAAAGGGAAAAAAAAAAGTTTTCATTTTCTATTGGTTTTCTCTTAATAGAAAACAGAGAGAGAGAGAGAGAGAGAGTAGGACCTGATGGTAGCAGCTGTGAAGGATTGTTGGCCATGGAGACAGTTGAATATTAAGATAAGGATGCTGGTGGCAATCGAAATTATAATTTAAACCCCAAACCAAAAAACCCCTAATAAATAAATAAATATGTAATCTGAGAGAGTAACGAAGAAAAAAACTCAAAGTTACCTGAAATTGGGTTGCTAATGCCGCGGGGCCAAACGCTCTCGACTGAGTAACAAAAGAAAGAAAGACAAAAACTCTCCAGTAAGAGTAGGTAAGGCGTCCCTGTTTCTTATTTGTGTTTTGTTAATATGTAACACCATTGCACAAATGCAAAAGCCTCAAGTTTATATCAATGAAAATTTTCAATATAAACCCAAATAAGAAGGAGCCTTTTTACTCATCAAAAAAATGAAAAAGAAAATAAAGAGCCTTTTAATGTGCGTGCAGAAATGCCAGTATAAATTATCAAAAAATGCTAACAAATTTGAAGTGCAGATTGTGTTATTATTAGTGGAGCAAAAAGGTAATTTTAATGATAGATTTAAATTATAACCAATGATAACTAACCATTTATGATTTGTTGGGAAAATGTTATGGACGTAGCATTTCTCTTTCCAATTAGCTCAATGAGTTAATTCTCTGATGGTTGAATAAGAGATCTGGATTCAATCCTCGTGTACACCACTAACTGATTGGTGTCTTGATCTGATGATAAAAAGTTATATCATCAGGAGCGGACGCCATATGTTGCAACTCTAAAAAAAAAAAATGTCTTTGTTTAAACCATCATAATAGATCTTAGAAATTTACATCAAGTGAAAATGTATAATGAAATTGAAATTATAAAACTACTTAAAAAATGCATGTGAAAATATTAATGAAAACTATTGTGGGCATCAAAAACACTCTAAGCTAACTCAGGCACTAATGTTCTTGATTTACACAACTAATTTCTAAAAAATTGGGAAGAGATACATAATGGGAAGATCAAGCAGTTGATTAGAAATAGAAATAAGCAGAATTAAGCTTTCATAGATATAGAAACAATGTTCCCGAGGTACAGAGGAAAGAATCAAAGGAACAAATGTATAAGAAAATTACTCTCACTCACTCTCTAGTTCTTCCTTAGACTTTCTTTCTCTATTTTTTTTTTTTTTGAATCCCTCTCCTGTTACCCTCCTTCTACTTTTATAGTAATTTCCCCTCATCCTCTAACTGTCCAACTCCTAGCTGGATTTGGGGAATACTTGTCCCATTAGCACTCTGCCCTACCATTTCTTGATCATGAAGAAGAACTTTTAGGGGTGTTTCCATTGCTCAGGCCAGTCATTTAGCATTTAATGTGGCTGACATTAGGTAAGGGATCTCATTAATGTGGAGGTGACTATTTCATTGGGTTCTGTATTTTCTTTTTTGTGTCCTTTAGGAAAGATGTAGAAGATGGGTGGTCCTACATGAAGGAGGGAGTTGCTATCAGAGGTACCTTAGTGACCTTGGAAAGAAAGGTTAGAGGGGTTACGTCGGCTATGATCCTCAAGAAGGTTGTCATCCCGGATATCCACGGTTGTAAGCCTAGCTGGTTCCTTTCCACTAGTAAGCCATTTCATCTATAAACTATAATCATACCTTGGGTCAGGCATGTTCCTTATATTTACCTCTTAGGCTTTGGTCCTCAAGTTGAGTCAGAGTTCACACCCCCCCCCCCCCCTCTCCCCCTAACAACTATTATTAAGAAGTTGATGGATCAATGTAGAAATTAGAAATTTAGTTGATTTAAGTGTAGCATAAGCTCAAAAGCTTCTTTTTTCTTTTCTTTTTTAATGAGAATACTTTCATTTCATCCAATTTTTTTTTAGATGAGAATACTTTCATTTCATCCAAATTTGGGGTTGATGCTTTTTCCTTTCATAGAAATACCTAGGAGTGTGGCGAGATATAGCACAAAAAAATTAACACCTTGTTGAGGACCAAAATTTCACAAGAAAGCTCATTCTATGAAAAGTAAGGAAAAACCATGGGTCTTAACAAAAGAAGGCCCAATTCACGAAGTTAAGAAGGACCATGAAGGCCCAAAGTCCCAAAAAGAAGGAAAAAAGAAAGAAATAATAATAATAATAAAGAAAAAAGAAGAGGATCTTAGTTAGGCCAGAGGACATGCAGCATGGATCTCAGTCAGAGGATATGCAGCAAAAAGAACATCAAGGCCCTAGGACCTTAATGTGTCCTTTCAAAGCCTTGAGAAAAGGACCTTTGCTGACACATGGGAAAGCCAGGACATATGTTTAGATTTCCAGCCAAAAAAGCCATTAAAAATCCAGCAAAACAAGGTATTATCTTTGTAACCCATGGTCCAAGCCCGTAGGATCCCGAGTGGATAGTAAAGGAGAAGTGGTTTGGTCGGTAGGGGAGTGATTTCTGGTGAAAGGAGGATCCCAAAGGTTTCCCTTGGTTCATATATTTTCTTGGAATGCATGAACCAATGGAAAACTCAGTTCCCCCATGTGCATGACACCTCCCCACAATTTCCTCTCAATTGTCATTTTCAACTAAAGCTGTCATCCAGTACTCTGAGCAGCCCACCCACTCTTTTGACTTTCCAAGAAGGAATCTTTCATTTATAGCTAAAGCCAAATGCACATTTTGAGTTATAATTGCCTAATTAAGCTAAACCTTTGCCCAATGCACATTTTCAAGTTCCAGAGGACATGGTTTGACCCAGCAGACCAGAGACATTCTCACCCAGGGTACCAGACCATGTCCACTATAAAAGGAACACTAAGGCATAACAAAAAGGGGGGGAAGAAAGGGGATTCAAAGAGAGGAAAAGAGGGAGAGTTCAGAGGTTCAAAAGATATATTCTTAGAGTTTTAAGAGCCCAGCAAGGGAAGGGAAAGAAAAAAAAAAGGGAAAAAATAAGAGAGAGCCAAGGAGTAGGAATTCGTCTCATATCCTTGAGATTATTGGAAATACCACTTAGCCTCTAAAGAAACATATGCCAAAATATGCACACATCAGATATCACTCTCTCCCACAAAATCCTCCTCACTTGACTATCTTGGAAGACAATGCCCAAGCAAAGCTACTTGGACTTGAGTTCCAAATCCCACAAGTCTTGTGCAAAAGCACTAAATCTGTGAGAATTGGGGCCAGGATTCTTGTGGCTGACTCATTCTTATGAAATTCATTTACATATATGTATATGCATTGAATGTATATCCTAATTTAAGGATCTAACAACTATTTGAAGATATGTGTATTGTATAATTGTTCTTGTGTAGGACCTATAGAGGTAAAGGGAAAGGACAAAACTCCATTGCATAATAAGCATGGAGAAAGATTCTATAGTTCAAGGATCCAGAGATTCTGGGTTCCATGGATTACTGACCTAGTACACCGGGGAGTCACGACATCACGTCCGGGTTACCACGATATTACGCTCAGGGTACCAAGTGAAGGAATTCTTTTAAATGTTCACACAATAAAAGATAAGCCCTAAACCTTCTATTATCCTTCTCCTCATTGTGAATATTATGAATAATTATTCTACTTATTTCGCAAGAGTAAAAGGTCATTTTATGACACCAAAGCACTTACAATGATATTTTATTGCTTAGGAGGAAATTGCATTTTTGCCTTGAGGAGTTTCATGTGACTTACGCACAACTTGGTTCGTAATCAGCCTCATTTAGCTACGGTGAACCAAGTCTAGTCCATCAAACAACAAGTAAATGGCCCAGGATCCTTGTTTCTACTAAGGCCTGGGTACTGTCCAAAAAAAAGAACCCACACACACCACCCCCCCCCCCCCCCCACATACGCATAGATCTCATCACACTCCTAAGTATTTCTATAATTGAAAAATGCATCAACTCGAAATTTGGCTTGTTCTTTTGCTTCCCTTAAGTCTTCGCCCCCCCCCCCCCCCTCCCATTTTTTAACTCTTTTCTATTCTCTTTTTTTTTTTTACTTCATGTTTATATAGAAAAAAATTGTAAAATTATGTAACTTTCAATTGTTTGCACTCTCTACCATCAATATAAAATTTACAATGATATAGTACGGATTTTCCTCTTCCTAAACACTTTGTTGGTGTTGTGGTATTTGTCTTGCAATGGCTCCAAAATCATCATCCTCCAAAGCTAAAGCAAAAACATCCTCCCAAGAGACGCAAGTTGTCTAACTTTAATCCTAAAGTCTTTGTTATTGAAGAAGCTTATTAGGCATACTTGGAAATCTTCAAATCCGCTCCAATAGTTGTAGAGCGTGTGGTAGATGTCAGATCCTTCAATGACACTTCCAATTTTACTACTCTAAGGGATTAAGGATGGGAACCAATTTTCTCACCTTTCAATGAGTCTCTTATCGAAGAAATTCTTTAGGAGTTCTATGCAAACCTCAGAAGTTCCGAAGAATGTGTGAAATGCTTTGTTAGGGGTGTTCGCTTCAAACTCACTACCTAGGATCAAATATCACCAGTATCGCCCTTAGTCCTTGGATTGATACACAGTCGTATGAAAGTTGTCGAACTCTGGGATTAGAAACTGTAGCAAGATTCTTGGGGGCCCATTATCATCTTGGAGTCTCCTCTATGACTATTGGTAGGTTTCCCATTGAAAATAAAGGTTTTCTAAATATTTTGGGTGCCAACTTTTACCCAATTGATCACCTCACCTCTATTAGCAATGGTCATGCTCGCTTTCCTTATGATCTTCTCAAGGGCAACACGATCGACATTTGCTATCACATCTATCACAACATTCGTCAGCAAAGTGTTTGAAAGTCATCTAGAAATGGTCTTCCATTCCCTTCTTTTGTGATGAAGATTTGTGATCATTTTAGTGTTCCTCGGTTGGAGTCGTATACTTCCTTGTATAGGTTTGGCCCCATAAATTCATCAACTCTTGCTTGAATTCATGCACAAATTGAGAAAGGCACTGCCAAAGAAAAGAGTTCCTTTAGAGAAAAAGGAACATATAGTCAACGTCCTTTTCCTGGATCCGGTGGTGTTGATGTAGACCTTAATGAAGAGGTTGAACGTATGGTTGAAGAAGGGGCTCCGCCTCCTTTTAAGGTGTTTGACATTCAAGATATGTTTGAAGAACTCTCTCTCTCCAAATTGCTTTTGGTTTCTCTCAAATTGACTCTTAGTTTTGAGACATCTATGCTCGTTTTGATGGTCTAGACCAAGGTTTTGAATTCCGTGTCATTCGGGTCGGAATGACCATAATATTTTGTTCCGGTGTGTAATTCGGTGCAAGTAACCCCTCAGTTTCGTCTTGGTTTAAATTCCAGCCTATTTTGGCCTAAATCGATATATCGGCCAAAACACTTGTTCCGGATTGAAATTATAACATAGTGAGAGAGTGAAAAATAAGGATTTCACCAAAAACAAAAGAAAATTTAGGAAGAGAGATGGAAGTAAGAGATAGAAAATGATATAAAATATTTACAAATATGAACTGACCAAATTGTTTTGCAACAAAAATGCAGAAGATGACATTGAAGATGGTGTTAGACAAGTGTTAGAAACTGAAAAGAATATGGAAGGACACCCAAAGTGGGCAAGTCTCTCTGTATACCTCAAGATAATTGTAACATCCAGGGATTATGGAGCAATGGTTTGGACCGTTACTTTACCCCACTAAGTCCACTATCTCACTCAATATTAAAGGAGTGGTGTGTATATAAACACCAAGAGTGGTACCCATTGTACAGAGAACAAATTCTGCATTTCTCATAATATTTATAGAGTGTTGTAAGGCTCTTAGGTGGTGGGTTATGTTTGCGTCACTCTAGTAGTGTGCAACACCGTCAGAAAAACATTTTTGGTTCGTGGGTTATACAAACTGGAATTCAAAACGTGTTTGAATAGTTGGTCTGCATGGAGGCCAGCTCTAGACATTGTAGAACAATCTTAAAGGTCCTGTGTGATCATCAGTTTAGGCCAAGAGAGGTATGCCGAAAAACCGATTGTTTATATTCCGCTGCAAGTCTTTGTTTCTTACATTGGTATAAGAGCTTTTATAGGTTTTTCTTGATGTCATATGCATATATGGTTAGTTCTAAAAGCGTTTTATGCCTCTGCAATATGCTATGAATTTCTATGCACCTCACATGGCCTTCAATGGCAAGTTTTGATTATGAGCATTTCGTGCCTTGATAATATATGTTATTTATATTACGTATATTAATATCTATCTTAAGTTTCGTAGCAAATCTATAAGTGTGTCGTGAGATATAGTTTGACAAAACTTAGAACACCGAAACTTTAAGTACAAAACTGCTCTTATATGATTTCTATTTGCAAAATATGATTTCATATTATGAATCTATATGTTATAAGCTTTAAATCGGTATATGGTATGTCAAAAACGGATTTCAAATGAAAAAGATATAAACTTTTAAAGTTTTAGTCTAAAACTTGTTTATGCTGAAAGAAGTCGAAATGAAGAAGGTTGAAAACAACCTGCACATCACGTGTCTTTCACTTGCCAAAAGGGCTAGAGTGGTAGCAAAAAAAAAAGGGGGGGGGGGTCCCACAACAGTTTATTTCCTAAATATATTTACTCTATTACTATTAACATGCACTGTAAAGTAGGCCCATGTGCCACGTTTGGGATCCTTGTCTTTTGTGAGATTTTTTTGTTTTATACATATTAAGCCTATTGATAAATGAGTTTCTTTAGGTGAAATGTACTATTCAGCCTAGCATTTATTTCTCATCAAACATAAAAGGTATATGCTTTGATGATATGGAATTGATTTAATTTTGTAAATTGTTTAATTCCATTATTATTTCTTAGTGAAATATGGTATAAAAGATAAATATTGTATTTAACGCGACAAAGCAATAATTATTTCTTAGTGAAATAATGAGATGTTTATATGAATTGTTCTCATGAGTTTAAATTGTGACAACATGTTTGGCTTAATAGTTAATTGATAAAATTTGTGAATTTTTTTTAATATATATTTTTTGAAAATATGAAATATAGAATAGTGGGAGTATGGTTGAATTGCGTTATCTCCCATAAATAATATTGCACAAATAGATTAAAATCAAGTTTAGTAATAAACACTAGTGGCGCAAGAGATGATCAAGAAGCTTAGCGAATTTTCGATCTTGCAACGTGTGTTGATTATCTAAGTTTATTTTAGATCGAATGTCAAAATTTTTGAAATGTGTGTGTAATGTCTCATTTGAGAAATTTTGTAGTGAAATGGCTTCCAAAGGTATAGTTGTTGACCTCAATAAAGGAGAAAAACTGGATGGTGAAAATTACAATATTTGGCACCGCAAAATCCAGTATGTTCTGAATGAGCAAGAAGTCTTGGAGACTTTGACTCATTTGTTGAGTAAACCTGATGAGGGAAGCACTGAGCAACACCAACGTGATCTTGCTGCCTATGAAAGTTGGCGTAAGAAAGATTTGTGTGTGTGCTTTACAATGTTAAGAAGCATGCACAATGATTTGATTGGTGAATTTGATCAGTATACAGTTGCGCAAGACATGTGGAAAGCTCTAAAGCTAAGATATGGAGAGACATCAGCCATTAGACTGCGTGGCTTAACAATGAAATTTGATTCATATAAGATGCACTTAAAACATACGATGAAGCAGCATGTTAGGGCGGTGTCCTCCATGATTCAAGAACTCAAATCAGTTGGAAACAATCTTACTAATGAACAACAAGTCCAAGCAGTGATTTGTTCACTACCAAGTTCATGGGAGACGATATGTCAAAACTTGACATATAATGAGAACATCAAAACATTTGATGATGTGGCTTGTCACTTGGAACTAAAAGCTGAGCGCCTTGAAGCAACCAAGCTGATTCGTTCTGTGCACATGGCTGATACTAGCTCGCGTAAGGCATCAAGGCCTAAATGCAGGCAACCCGATTACGCTTTTGGAAAAGAAAGACTTAATGGGCCACCACCTAAGAAGGCTAAGTTTGTCAAGCACAATACTAGAGGAAAGCGCACAAAGAAGGACAAGTCTAAGTTGACTTGTTATAATTTCGGAAAGAAAGGACATTTTGCTCGTGATTGCACTGAGCCAAAAAAGGTAACACCTAATCCTACATCTCACCATGTTTTTGTAACTAGTCATGTCCTATTGCTAATTTTGCTCCTATCTGGACTGTAGACTCAGCAGCAACGGAACACGTAGCGAGAGATAGATTAGGATTTGTGGAGTACCGCCAGATTCCTGTTGGGAGTAGAGACATCAAGGTGGGAAACAGAGCTAGAGTGGAGCTACTCGGAATGGTACCTACAAGCTAAAGTTACGAGGTGGTCGCACTCTGTTACTCCATGACGTATTGTATGCTCCAGAGATTCGGAGGAACTTACTTTCTGTAGTTACTTTGTTAAGACTTGGTTTCCGGTTTATTTTTGAGAATAATTATGTTTTATTGCATTTGGGAAAAATTTATTATGGCCGTGGTTTTATTTCAAATGGTTTTTTAATTTTGGATATTGAATATTATAATAATGATAGTTTAGTTTTTTTGACTTCATCTGATAATGCTTTTGATAATTCATTTATATGACATGCTAGGCTTGGCCATATAGGGAAAGAGAGGATGACTAGGTTAGCTAGAGAAGGCCTTATGGGCAATCTCGCTAAGGTCACTTTGTCCATGTGTGAACATTGTCTAGTAGGAAAGTAAAAAAGAAAACTGTTTGGAAAAGCCACAAGGGCATCTTTTCAATTGCAACTAATCCATTCTGATATATGTGGTCCAATGAATGTGAGGGTAAGGCATGGAGGTTTCTACTTCATCACATTGATAGATGACTATATACGTTACGGTCATGTCTATTTGATTTCTCATAAGTCTGGGCTTTAGATTGCTTTAGACAATACGTGAGATTGGTTGAGAATCAATTAGACAAGACATTAAGGCTCTCAGAACTGATCATGGGCATGAGTATCTATCTAAGTAATTTAAGGAGCTCTGTGATGAAAAGGGAATTGCAATGCAGTTAATGATGCCTTATACACCGCAACAAAATGGTGTGGCGGAAAGGAGAAATCGAACACTGCTAGAGATGGTTAGGTCAATTATGGCGCAAGCAAACCTACCGATTTCATATTGGGGGGATGCACTTTTGACTGCAGTCTATATACTTAACCAAGTGCCCTCTAAATCAGTATCTTCCACACCTTATAAACTATAGACTGGCAAGAAACCTAACTTGAATAACTTGCAGCCATGGGGTTCAACAGGTTATGTTCACAATTCTTCTCATAAATATGGGAAGTTAGGGCCTAGAGGAAAGAAGTGTATCTTTATAAGATATTCTGAGCATTCTAAAGGCTATGTGTTAACAGGTGAACAACCTGATGGAAGTGTGATTGAATTGGAGTCACGTGATGTTGATTTCATTGAAAGTGAATTCCTTAACAAAGGTGAGGTTGAAAGAACTTGACTCTTTATGAAATGATGGATCAAGAGAGAGGCACCCCAAGTAGACTAGTAGAGGATAAGGAAGAAATTTCTAAAACTCCTAAAGATAGTGGGAGCAACTCACAACCTAGTGGAAGCATACCACTAGAAGTTGATCCACAAAAACCTTAGTCACATAGAAGCAACTGTGGTAATGTTCCTCGTCGTCATTTTGAGATTGAGGGGGAAGCTTTCATGATTGCTTCACAGGATGATGATGAGCCAAAAACTGTGTAAGAGGCTCTCTCATCTTCTGTTAGTGATGAATGGATGAAAGCAATGAATGATGAAATGGAGTCTATGAAGACTAATCAGGTCTGGGATTTGGTAGACCTACAATTAGGGTGAAATGCAATTAGGAACAAATGGGTTCTTAAAATCAAACGCAAGGCGGATGGGTCAATAGAAAGGTATAAAGCTCAATTAGTGGCAAAAAGATACACTCAAAAGAAGGGTGTTGACTACGAGGAAACTTTTTCTTCAGTTGTGAGGTTTGCCTCTGTTCGACTCATTCTGGCCATTGTTGCAAACTTGAATTAGGAATTATACCAAATGGATGTTAAGACAGCTTTTCTCAATGAAGAACTAGATGAAGAAATCTATATGAATCAACCTATTGGCTTTGTGACCAAAGGTCAAGAGCACAAAGTGTGCGAACTCAAGCGATGCATATATGGTTTAAAGCAGTCATCTAGATAGTGGTATCTGAGATTTCATCAAGCCGTTCTATCAAATGGGTTTACGATGATCGAAGAAGATCACTGTGTCTACGTAAAACGATCCAATGGAAGTTTCATTATTTTGTCATTGTATGTCGATGACATATTATTGGCCGATAATGAAATAGAGATGATTATCGCCACAAAAGGGTGGTTGTCCTCTAAATTTGAGGTGAAGGACATGGGTGAGGCAGATTATATTTTGGGGGTTAAAATCCTCAGGAATTGCTCAAAGAAACTCTTAGGTTTATCACAACAAACCTACATTAAGAAAGTTCTTGAACGTTTCCAAATGCATAATTGCAAACCAATATATACTCCGATTGCCAAAAATGAGAGTTTAAGCCTGGATATGTGTCCCAAGACTCAAGATGAAGAAGAAAACATGGTTCGTGTTCCTTATGCTAATGTAGTTGGAAGCTTGATGTATGCAATGATGTGTACTCGACTTGATATATGTTATGCTGTTGGATTAGTCAGCAGATTTCAGTCTAATCCAGGACTTGCTCATTGGAAAGGTGTTAAGAGGATATTAAGGTATCTTAAAGGGACAGCAAACTACATCCTTTGTTATTAATGTTTAGATTTGCGTATGATTGGCAATAGTGATGCCGATTGAGGTAGTGACCTAGATGAACACAAATCTATATCTAGATATGCTTTCTTGCTAAATAATGGCGCTATCACTTGGAGTAGTAAGAAACAACCCTGTATAGTATTATCAACTATTGAAGCTGAGTATGTCGCATGTTTAGCAGCTGTTTAGGAAGCAGTTTGGTTGAAGAGATTCTTTCAGAATCTTGAGGTTGTTAAGGATGCCTCAGATTCCGTTATGGTACATTGTGATATCATGGCAGCACTTTCTTATGCTAAAGACTCTAAGTGTCATGGTAAAACCAAACACATTGATATACGATATCACTACATTCGAGACATGGTAGCTCACAATGAAGTGGTTCTAAAACACATTTCTACAAGCCGCATGATTGCTAATCCTCTAACAAAGCTTATAGGAAGGGATGCTTTTCAGGCTCATGTTAGGAGTTTAGGGCAACGTAGAATATGATGATATGTTGTTTTTAGTTACCATTTATTGTACTCTTTTGGGATATTTGTTTTAAATGCATATGATGTTATTCAGTTAATAATATGTATGTTTACACACACATATACCATATGATGAGTTCTGTAGTATGAAAGGTATGTCGGCAGGCTTAGGTTGGCTCACTCACACAAGCGATTGCCTCTGGCACTTGAGTAGCAAGCAGAGGTGAGACATTGTGTCATTTAATGCTTATGTAGAATATATAGATAGTTGACACAAATAGATGTTTCCTTAGTTGGAACTACGATGAGGTCTATGATATATTTATCTTAATTAGACCGTACATGGATAGCCCATGATCCATGTAGCCTGTGGTTAGCCCAATTCAAGACCTTAATTTGATGCCTGAGGTGGCAAGCGAATAAAGGACTTGAGTTAGGTGCTTGAGTGACGACTAGACTAAGATTTGTACGGTGTATTGAGTTAAGACATGTGTTCTTACTTAAGAGAACTCCACTGTAGCATGTATTTCATACTACATGTGCTTACTCGACAAAAAGTGGAGGTGAGAGAATAAATCCCTGCTTCTTCACTGTGTGAGTCCTATGGATCTTTCATTAAGATCCTACTTATGCCCTTGTTACTTTTGACTATGTCATGAAGTTGAGGTTTTGATGTCTGCTACTTTGGCATGTCACCTATGGCCATGTTCGATTCGGTCTAAAGGGACATTGCTGGGAAAGCGATTGGACCAAAGTTAAAAGACATGAGTGCAAAGGGAAGACTATTTTGTAAACAAATCCTTATATTTGTACTCACTGTCGACAAGTTATAGCGCTTATGGTAGCAAAATAATCGTGAGTACATCTGGATAGTTATGATGGATCAAGTATAAGTCTAAGTATTAAACTCAAGAGGGGTTAGAGATGCTTGATTCGATGTGTTAACATATGTCTAGGACATAATGAGACACTTTAGGGATGTTGCTATGCTGGTATTGGTATAAGATTTAGTATAGTGCTCCTAAATATGTTTTTCAAGTGTGCCCGGTGGTCGCACTACTTATTTGCCAGTATGAACGCACTGAGAAACACGTTGAGGGATGGATAATAGGGTCATGCCCACAGTGGATGAGTGGGAGATGTTAGAAACTAAAAAGAATATGGAAGGACACCCAAAGTGGGCAAGTCCCTTGTATACCTCAAGATAATTGTAACATCAAGGAGTTATGGAGCAATGGTTTGGACCGTTACTCTACCCCACTAAGTCCACTATCCCACTCAATATTAATGGAATGGTGTGTATATAAACACCAAGAGTGGTACCCATTGTACAGAGAACGAATTCTGCATTTCTCATAGTGTTTACAAAGTGTTGTGAGACTCTTAGGTTATGGGTTATGTTTGCATCACTTTAGTAGTGTGCAACACCATCAGAGAAACATTTTTGGTTCGTGGGTTATACAAATTGGAATTCAGAACGTTTTTGAATAGTTGGTCTGCGTGTAGGCTGGCTCTAGACATCGTAGAATAATCTCAAAACTCCTATGTGATCGTCGGTTTAGGCCAAGAGAGGTATGCCGAAAAACCAATTGTTTATATTTTGCTGCAAGTCTCTGTTTCTTAAAACAAGGAAAACAAGAGCTTGGTTCACTTGCTAGCTCTAAAAAACAAAAGAAGGAGAAAGAAGATGGTGGAAAAGAAGAAATTGAAATAACAAAATGTGAACAACAAGCAGTGGAGAAGGAAGGAAAGGTTGAGAGCGTAGAGCATTGGGATGAAAAAAAAAAAATTAATTTGAGTTGACAAGACACATGTTCTTTAACAGGTAAGGAGAGGGAGGAAAAAAAGAAAAAGAAAAACGAAATAGAGTTGTAATATATGTTGTGTTTGGGCTTGGGGGGTTTTAAGCCCATCTCAATCCAATTTAAATTAGCACAAATTAAGTTGTAGCCCAATATAAAATTAATTAATATCATTAAATACTAATATAATTTTTTTTTGAGCCTCAAATACTAATATAATATGTTTCTAAACAAAAACAACTATATTATTATTATTATAATAATAATAATAATAATAATAATTGTAGAGTCAGTTTTTGCTGCCCAAGCCCAAGGAAGTATGGATTCGGAGCTCACTGAGCCCAAAACAATAAATTTTGTAGAGAGTGGGCGAAAGAGCTAGGCTAATAATGAAAATAACAGTATTAAACGGCGACACCAATGGGAGGATTTAGATTAATATGTCCTCGGACTGATATGAATGCCATGTCCGAAGAGGTGCTTTTCATTGATAATCTAAGGTTACAATTCTTGGAGCTACCGTAATCAAATGTATTCCTCCCCCCACTCCTTCAGGGGCATCCCTCTCTTATATAGTACCCCCCTTCCTCCATCTTTACCGTCCACTTGTTCATCATCCAGACGCCCACTTGAGTGCATGTCCCATCATACTCTCTTTAGCTTTGTGTGAGTGGCGGTAACTGAGAATGCACTGTTCAGAGGTCCCCTCCACATAAATGCGGTCAGGAAGGTAGGTGCAGTGCATTTAATGCGGTGGTTGAAGCCTGTCTCCTAGATATTTCCCTGTTCTTGTTATCTTCATGTGTGTCCGAGGTTTACTTCCCTCCTTATACTTGTCAGATGGAGCACTTGAACTTCCCGTATCTGTCAGGCAAAGATCCTTCGGATCCGAGGGCATTGGACTCCTCGGACAAATAAATAACTCCTCGGATATTGCTCGCGCTCCTCTCCAGACATGCTCCCTTTAAATGGGCCTCTGATTAAATGTTTTCATCTCCTCGGACTAACAGTGTTCCTTAAATGGGGCCTTGGGCCCAAGTTAGGTTGGGCTTTTCGTCCCCCACAATAATAATAATAATAATAATAATAATAATAATAATAGTTGTAGTTGGACAAAAACTTTGAGAATTTTATTTATATAGATAGTAATTAAGTTGTAGCCCAATATAAAATTAATTAATATCATTAATTAATATATATATATATATATATAATTCTCAAAGTTTTTGTCCAAATACTATTTGTATTATTATAATAATAATAATATTATAGGTATTTTTTTTTAGAAACATATTAGTATTTAATGATGTTAATTAATTTTATATAGGGTTACCTATAATATTATTATTATAATAATAATACAAATAGTAGTTGTACAAAAACTTTGAGAATTATATATATATATATATATATATATATGTAATAATCTAATGTGTGTAAGACAGGATTGTATATAATCAAAATAATAATCAAATACTAGAAGATGTCCCTATATCATCATTTGTTAAAAAAAAAAAAAAAAAAAACAATGATGCATGCCATACTGCCATATGTAAAGAAAGAAAAAATAAAGGTGCGTTTGTTTCGATGGAGAATAAAATTAGGAAATTATTTTACACCATCATGCGTGTTAGGGTGCACATGCAAACTAGGTCAAACTGAAAATCATTTTCCCTTGACTGTAAAATACCCCCAGCTGACCCGTGAAACCTTTTACACAATTATTTTACCTTCATTCTATTTTCGGACTACACACTCGAAGAGAGAGAGAGTGAAAGAGAGCTCAAGCACAGCCTCGCCGATCAGATCGCCGTTCTCGTCCCCTCCACGCAAAGTGAGTAGTCTTCATTCTCAGCTTTTCTTCTTTCCCCCACCACTCCTCATCCCCTCCATCTTGCTTAAACCCAACTCCGATGAAGCAAGCCCAGATCGAGCAATGTCCAAACCCGATCTACCCATTGCAGCTACCCACACCGATTTGAGCATCCCGCCACACCCATCCCTAAAATGAAACCAAAACCCATTCCTTAAACCCACCACACCCCATTTGTCCCACTCCGACGAATTCCTCAAAGCCCATCCCTGAAGTTTCCCACTTAAACCCAACTCCGACGAACTCACCATTCCCTATCCCTGTACCAGATTCTATATATATATATATATATATATATTTATTTATTTATTGATATATAAATATATTTATCCTTATTTATAGATTTATTTGTATATAAAAAATATACGTTGAATTGGTAAACTGAAATTAGCATTTTTCTTGAATTGGGCTTGTTTTAATATTTTTATGAATTTGGATTGTTTAACAACAATTATTGTGGAGACTTTGCTAAGATGATGTTGAATGAGTCTACATTGTCTTGTATTGTAGGTTGTTTTTTGGTAAATATCATCTTCTTGCTTACACATTTGATTGAATGGTATGTCAAATAATTTCCTATGCTAAAAATATGTATGTCATAATGCCAATTTTAGTTTTTAAACTGTTTATCCTATTGACCACCTAAATGGTAAGACATACGTTGTTTTTGTTGGTTGTGTGCCTGAGGTGTACGACACATGGGAAGAAGCCCGTGCCCAAGTTCATTAATATTCTAGAGTAGACCACAAGACGTTTAAGCATAAAATGGATGCAGAAATTCCTTTTATGAATTTTTGGCAGATTGATGGTAGGAATGTGCAACAAGGTTCTTCATCCAATACATATTCTACTCATTCCCGCTCAAGTTCTAGTACTCCTTCAACTGAAGAGAGTTCCAACACAGGAGATGTTAAATACAATTTATTGAAATATTAATTAGATATCGCAATTGAGCAGTGGAACCATGCAATGAAGATTGCAAAGTTGAATGCAAGAATGCTAAACGTAGTGGCGTCTCATGTCCTGCCCGATGATGAGCTCAATAAAATGGCACATCTAAACTTGGGTGAATGACCATGAAAATTGTGTTAGGGTTGTGATTTTTGTATGTGGGTACCTTTGTCATTGTTATGTAAAACTTGGATGTGTATATGTTCATATTTTTTGTGATTGGAATTAGTGGATGTGCATATATGATGTGTATTGGTATTTTGAGATGCTCAATTGTATTATAGGTATATTTTTTTGACATTTTTCTGGAAAATGTTTAACATTAGGGGGCTAAATGCAAGAAAATATTTTCTAGAAAAATGCTTTTACATGCATGACCAAACACTGAAAATACTTTTCCAGTGTATTTTCTAGAACCCAAAACAAACATCTGAAAATATTTTATATCTTTCCAAACACAGCCTAAGAAAGAAAGAATGATTGTAACCGAGACAGACTTCGCACCTTGCCCTACAATCAAGGCGGTGGTAAAAACCAGTTTTTATTTGTTTATTTTTATAATTTACCCGAAGTCAAATTGCAACTCTCTTTTTTTTTTTTTTTGTCTCTTGTCGCTGGCATACAATTTTCTCCTATAAATAAGTAATAAATAAATTTCAACCGTTTTCTATTTATTTTATTCATTCATAAATTCTCCCAAATACCAAATCCTTCACGCAATCAAAAAAAAAAAAAAAAAAATCTCATGATCTAAACCATTCCGGAGACAGACACAACGATTCAATTATTTCGTAATTCCTCATCTCATCTCATCTTTTTAATTAATTTACTATTATTCTGCTTTCATCCTTTATTCTTTTTGTTGGATCGGCAGATCTTCATCTTCTTCTTGTGTTGGAATTTGATGTGCTCAATTTGGGGTTTTCTTAGGTTCTGGACACATTAATTTTCATCAAATAAAAAAAAATTAATTAAAAATTACTTGGGTTCTTAATTATAATAAGCCTAACCTATTTGAAAATTGATTTGTTGATTTTGGTTTGGTTATTGGTAAAATCCAATGATTGATTGGGCTTTAAAGACTTATGAATCGTCTGTTGGATTTCAACTGCAAATTGATTATTGATTATTGATTTTGATGGTTATTATATGAGCAATATATTTAGTCTATATTGTAATTTACTAATTTTATTTGCATTTAGAATCTCCAAAATCCAACAGCAATGACATGATGGGTTTTTGTTTTTGTTATTAAAAAAGAAAAAAAGAAAAAAATTAGGGTAAAATTATGCCAAGCATTCCTTCTAGGCTCTAGTGCTGCATAATTTGGTATTCTAGTTGGAATATTATGATTTATGATGCTCAAAATTCTTAAGAGAAGTGAGGACTGGAGACCATACAACAATTTCATGCCGATAATGTTTACCTGCTTACGTGTTGTCTAAAATTGATATTACCAATTAAAGTATCACAAGTTTTTCAGAATTAGATTTGTTGAGTTTAGAACGGGTCTTGAACCGAACTGCATTTCCTTGATCCCGTTTGTTTCCAGTGGAATTTGTTATCTCTCGTTATTCGATTTGAAGTATACACTGCATCTGCACTTTACAATCATGTGATACGTATTTAGATTCGGATGCTGAGTATGTGAGTATCACTTTTTGTTTGTTGTATAAATAAATGCAGGATTTTAAGATTTACTGATGATCTGGTGGCTTGTGAAGCCGTTGTAAAGCAATTATTCAAGGCTGTATTCCTTCAACTTCTGTAGTACTATTGCACTGCTTCATTATTTATAACATAATCAGAAGCATTGCATAGTGCTTGCCTTGTTATTTAGTGTATAAAGTGAAGTAAAGATCTGTATTTTTCAACTGGTAAAACACGTAGAGATTCAGAAGGCTCAAGTAGGAAAATTATATAGAGCAACAGCTCCTCTTGGTGAGTATATATGTAGTTGATTGTTTTTTTTTTTTTTTTTTTTTTTTTGTCGTGTAAGTTTTAGCCTCTCCTAATTCATTAATTGCTTTCACATTTCAAAAAAATGTTTATTTTATTATTTGTTGCCTTATTTTTTTTACATCCTATTATTATATGGTTTAGTAGTGTTTATTGCTCTCACAATATATCTTTTCATTTGCCTTTTGCTCATGTTTGTAGCTTCTGTAGTTATCTATTCATTAGTCAGAGTTGTGTTCATCTTGATCCACCGACAATGAAATTTGGGGACTTAAAATTTCCAATGGGGGATTTATCACTTCGATGGTGAGTGGTCTTTGTATTAGTTAGATTTTGGTTTGGAATCAAACGAAGTACTGGGTGGATTTAGATATTAGCCATGGAGTTCTTTCTCATTGGGCTGGCTGGTTCTGTGTTCTAAAAGTTTTGTACTGTGGTAAAAATATCTTCTATGCATCATACTCATCTAGATGTAATTTCTTTGAGGTTGTTTAGTTTCAGTAAGGCCTACTCATTTTGGCTCTTGTGCACATTGAACCTCATTGGGGCTAATTTTCTGGTAAGATGCTGGATGGAATTACTTTGAGGTTGTTTTTTTTCCAAAAGACCTACTTATGTTCTGGTAAGATGCTGGTCATTTTCTTGGTTTAGTTTGGAGAGGTGGATTCAAAATGTGATTTTGTGAATCTTCACTGTAAATTTAACGAGTAGACGAAAAGAATTCGATAGATAATAAAAGATTACTTGAGAAGTGTTCAAGACTATAAGCAGTGTTTTATGATGGATATTATTGGATGCAAAAGTCTCAAGGATACCATCCAGAATGGATGAAATATGTTCTTTACTTGGTAATAACATGAAGTCTTGTAACATGAAATATATATATACGCACATTAAACAGGTAGCCCCTTGTATATGGTTCCAAACCTGCACATTGGGTTGACAAAGATCATAAATTCTTGGCTTGTGAAATATAACAACTAGCAGCACTAGCATCCTTAAGGTTCATGGATGTTGTGAAGATATAAAATTAATTCAAGGGTAGTTTATATAATTTAGCAGTAATAAGCATAGAAATTCTCTCTTTGGGCTCAGTGAGGGCCCTAAGGATTTTCCTTTTGATTCAACTAGACCCTGTGGAGGCTGAACTCTCTCTCTAACAGGGTGGTTTGATTATATCTAAATGAGGCTGAACTTATTATGAATAATTCATATATAGGTGTTGCACGGTGATTTAATTGGTCCACTTTATTTGCTAGGTATACTAGAAGAAAGGGGATATTGATCTTAATCTTGTATAATTAGAGTGGCTTGCCGTGATCTCTTGATCAAATGACCCGTCCTTTCCCATAAAAACTAGATGGAGGATGAGGTTGTAGGTTCATAACCCATTGAGTGCACTTGTATTTAAGTAATCATAATAATTAAATGAAGAGTAAAAAAATCAGAAATCCCATTCTCTCTCTCTCAGGTGACTGTTTGTTATCATAAATCGCATGAATGTGTTAGGATAATAGCCTAGCCTTCCCAGAATAGAAATATTAGAAACCCAGAAAAGAAAACATACTTTAGAAGTTAGAGGTTTGTGTCATGAAATGAAGGCTAAGAAAAACAAACTTAAGAAGTTAGAAGTAGGATAAGATGACTATTTTTTTGCTAGATGTTTGTGCCATGCAATGTAGGATAATCAGATGCACTAACGAAAAGGTTTAATTTTATGAAAGTTTAATCATACTATACGTTTAAGAGGGCCCCTAAAAGAATTGGTGAAAGGATCTGCATGACTTTGTTTGAGTTCTGTTCAGTTGTAGATCTCATTTTTTTTAGTTTACTGATTATTTCTGTGAAAAGAGGCTATTTGAAGGCATGGGCGTTATTTTCATAGAGGGAGTATATTTAAATTTTTGTGCCTTTTGGTGGATTACCAGAAAAGTGTGTGTTTTTTCAGGTGGACTGCTTATCTAATTAAAGATCCAGTTGGGTAATAATCTGGTCAGAATCTGTTCTAGTCATATGGACAAAAGAACTATTCCATGGCCTTAAAACTTATTTGGAAGTCTGAAAGGAAAATAAGTATTGAGCAGTAATTAGGAGATGTCACTTGGGATGTGGATGATGATTTTTTTAGTCATTCACGTTTAGTGCTCATAGCCTGCTAGTGTTATTTTGTCTGACATGAATGCCTTTTAATTTCATTTTAAACTTGTTAGAATCACTCTGTGTGTGCGCGTGTGTGTTTTGATAAGTAGAATCACTCTATTGTGTTCATGTGTCACTTAAAATTTTTGCTCTCAATAATGCCATGTTGTTAGTACTTTTGTTTTTTTTAACATTGTGCTTGATTGTACTGGTGTTCTAATAAGTTAAATGTGTCTTGAGTAATTTACAACAGTGCAAACAAGATGGCTGGTGTAAAACGAAGACATTTTGGTTCAGATATCCGTTCTCTTCACAAAGAGTTGGATGAGGTTTCATGCCCCATCTGCATGGACCATCCACATAATGCTGTTCTCCTCCTGTGCAGCTCACATGACAAGGGTTGCAGATCTTATATTTGTGATACAAGTTACAGGCATTCAAATTGCCTGGACCGCTTTAAAAAATTAAGGGCCAACACTAGGACTTTACCCACTTCTTTACATGTAAATCCATACAATTCTAGTAATGCTTCTGGTATGAACTTGGCTTTGAGTACTGACTTAAATCAGGCTAGTGAAAATCACAATCTAAATGAAAGAAACACTGTAATATCTGTTGGATTGCCTGGAGCACTGGGAGAAGATGGTCGTCAGGATCAAAGTAGACATTTAGAAATTCAAGAAGGCATATTGGAAACAGTTGATTCTGAATCCTATCAGGAAAGGATTGAGGTTGAAGAGTTAGATGTGGAGAATTCATCAGAATCAAAATTGAGCTTGAAATGCCCTTTGTGCCGAGGAGACATACTTGGGTGGGAGGTTGTGGAAGAGGCCAGGAATTATCTTAACCTGAAGAAGCGAAGTTGCTCTAGGGAATCATGCTCGTTCTTTGGTAACTACCAGGAATTGCGACGGCATGCAAGAAGGGTTCACCCCACAACCCGACCCTCTGACATAGATCCATCTAGAGAACGAGCGTGGCAAAACCTTGAGCACCAGAGAGAGTATGGTGATATAGTCAGTGCTATTCGTTCAGCTATGCCTGGAGCTGTTGTGGTTGGGGACTATGTTATTGAAAATGGAGATAGACTAGCAGGTGAAAGGGAAAGTGGTGCAGGTGAAGTTAATGGGCCATGGTGGACTACTTTGTTTTTGTTTCAGATGATTGGCTCGATGGATGGTGTTGGGGAATCACGGGCCCGGTCAAGGGCTTGGATGAGACATCGACGGCCAGCAGGAGCTTTATCTGAACGGCGGTTTCTTTGGGGTGAGAATCTGTTGGGTCTACAGGATGATAATGATGATGACGATGACTTGCGAATATTAAGTGATGTGGGTGAAGACGGATCTCCGGTTCCTAGAAGACGTCGGCGTTTGACACGGTCAAGGTCAAATGGAGATCAACCTTGAAGAGTCATTATGTCTGGTAAATTTCCATTTTACTGATATTTACTGGAATTATTCTCAGATTGCCTATGGCTGACCCAACTGGTGTGTTCACCACTATTGTTCCAGTAATGTGCAGAAACTGCCTTTGAACAACAGGATCCTTCCTGTTGATTAAGAACACTGTGATTT
The DNA here is from genome assembly GCA_032727855.1 of Quercus ilex subsp. ballota. Lineage (NCBI taxonomy): Eukaryota > Viridiplantae > Streptophyta > Magnoliopsida > Fagales > Fagaceae > Quercus > Quercus ilex. The sequence goes on from CM064916.1 coordinate 46,298,011, forward strand.
GAGAAACTTGTAAGCTTGTTCCTGGTCAAGAGTTTTTAAAGTTTGTTTGGGGATGGAGTAAATTTGAGAATGGAAAAGAGTGTCAGATTCTATTGTTGAAGGCTGGCTCTGACACGAGTTACCCTCAGCTCTCAGAAATGTGAATTATTTCAAGTGGAAGTGTGGAGTTGATGAATTGTGATTGTTATGGAGCTTGTATTGTGTATTAAGTTTAGTCATGGAGTGATCTCCATTTGAACTATTTCTATCGTTTGATTCCTTTTACCTTTTCCAAATGTAATCTTGGTTGTATTAAGTTAAATTAAACGGTACGTTATTTAATAGAATTTTTAGTTTTATGCAAGAACTCTTCCTTTTCTTTTAACTAAGTTTTATTTATTTATTTTATTTATTTATTTTTTTTGATGTGATGAATTTTTTTTTTTTTTTTTTTTATAACAATGATGAAATTATTTTGATTTGTCCTTGGCATTTAAATTTTTTGGATTTACCATTCCGAAGTTACTAAAATGTTGTGGTTATAGCCTGAAGGCCGTTGGTGGCCCTTTTCTCTTTTGGTGGATATGGGCCATCTGGCAACCCAGGCAACGGTTATTTATATATCTGGGCAGTTTAGAATGTCTTGTATCCCTTACTGATAGATTTATCTGGGCCCTGGGGCTGTCCCGTTGGTATGTATGTGTTGGAAGATTTGATTTAATTGGGTGATTCAATAATTTGATATATGAGCCAATAAGCAAATCCCAAAATGCATGGGTCCTAAAGGCGGAGAAGCACAAGAGCAGTGCTTGGGCCTGAGAATAGCCCAGATCTCTTGGGTTGAGAAAAATGCCAAGTAATGGGGCTAGAATGGCCCTTGATGAGATGAAAGAACCAGTGGGCCCAAGGACGGTCCATTGAATGGGGGGTGGCCATAATAGAATATATTTTGTTTATGATCATAACAATAATTCTTACTAGTTTCTAATAGACTGTGTTTTGTTAATGAAGATATGCTAGTGCTTTTCTTACCTCAGTTGTGAGAGATTTTGTTCCTGTATTTGTTCTCTTAATTTAGGAGCACTGTACATTACTTTGAATAATTTTTGAAAATTCGGACAAGTATTGTAAAATTTGGAGAATGTCCCGAACCATGTTCATAAATTTGGAAATGTCCAATAAGTGCTCACAATCTTTAATAGTGGATCTTGGAAAATGTAAGACTGTCATCTACAAAGATCAAATGTGATAATTGTGGTCCATTATGATAAATTGCAATCTTCTATAGATGCCTTGATATTAATGTATGCCTTCCTGATTAAAATAATAATCTCTTTTGCACACAATAAAAACAAATAGGAGAATAATGGATCACCTTGACAAAAATTCTCCTACAAAAAGTACTATGACCTCTTGGTACCCCCATTTATTATAATAGATAAAGTAATATAAGTAATGCAATTCATAATTGATGATACCCACTCTAACTGAAAACTCTTTCTTAACATCACTTGTTCAAGATATCTCCATTTCACCATATCATAGGCAGTGTAAAATAATCAATCACCAAGAATTATACTGTTTTCATCAATAAATACAAATTTATATTTGTGAAGCATTTTCAATTGTATGATTTTCAAACTTGAAATTTTGTATTTACTTGGACACTTGAACGTTGATGCCACAACAATTTTCCATCCTCCAATAACCTATTCAAATCTTTCTTGTACTTTAGAGAGTTCTTATATCCGTTAGTCCCTTCCTTGTCTAGCTTCCAAATTAAAACACACACCTAGTCCTAGAGGTCAAGGTTTTTTTTTATTTTTATTTATTTTAAATATTTATTATTTTTTGTTATGCTTGCGGGAAAAATTTATTAGAAAAACTTCAAAACACAATAGGCCAGGATCAACCTACAACATACAAGTTAAAACACACTGACCTCTTATCTTACATACCATTTTAACAACATACACTTAACATACTAAATCAATACATAATCATTACATACTCATAAACTAAAAGCAAAAACGAACACTAAATACACATGGGTTTGAGAGAACACAAAACATATTAACACAATAGTTCATGATCAACTTACAACATACAAGTTAAAACACACTAACCTCTTATCTTACATACCATTTTAACAATAGACACTTGATATACTAAATCAGAACATAAACATTACATACCCATAAACTAAAAGCAAAAACAAACACTACATACAAATGGGTTTGAAAGAATACAAAACATATTATGGTTTATCATGGATTCAACACTGTAGCATTGGTTGTTTGGGTACCAAGTTGCGAAACCTACTATATAGGATTCAACATTGTACCTATTATGTGTGTAAGTCAAGTCTCCTACTTGTAATAGTAGTCTAGGGTTTAGTCTCTTATATATAAACATTCATTGTAACACAGGCTTTATACTACACTCTTATATAATAAAGATATAGTCCTTAAGGGTTTCTGGGTTTCTTTCGTAGATGTAAGCTGACAAGGCTGAACCATATAACCCATATTCTCATGTTCCTGTTCTATGCTACATCTTTTGCATCAACTCTAGCATATACAACATAGTATACACATTAATGCTAATATTTAATATTTATGAAGATTTTTGCATTTGTGTTTTTACAACGTATGGACGGAGCAATTTGAAGATATTTGCCTTAGTATAAACTTTATTTTTGCTTCTTGCGATGTGTAAGCTTTTGCTTGTGACCTTTGCATCAACCAGGTCAGCCAAGGAGTTGGCTGCAACCCTTGTTAGTATCTTAGTCCAAATTTCCAATGGTAGATTAAAATTAGACTTTTTTCTCCCCATGCATCAAGCACGGTCAACTGCATGAAACCAACGGTCTGTTAAATTGATAAATAAATTTTAAATCTTATCTTAAATTTACCTATAAATTCCTAACAACAAGGAAATAGGGGAAAAAAATAGACAAAGTATTTGGAACACACATTCACACCAACAAAAGTGTATATCTTTAACATAGTTGTTAATTTCTTTCACTAGTACCAACTTTATTAGAATAATATAAACTAACATTAGTAACAAGTTACATGGTTCCCCAAAAGGGAAAAAGACTATATAGTTAAGTATACAAACATATATTTCCTGAACTTATTACTATTATTTTTGTGAGCATGTGCTCACTTTTTCCTGGTTAAAGTCCTGCTCTACCTTAGTCAACTCATAAAAGAACTAAGTAAAATAGTTTGGCTACATTTTTTATACTTTAAGAGAGATATACATGAAAAATTCTCATTACTTTATTTGATTATTGTATAACCTTTCTTGTGCAACAAAAAATTCCATTGCAATAAACTCTAAATATTTTAATGAAAAATTTGATACAATAATATATATTTTGTTGCAATAAAAAATTTACTATTTCGAATATCTTGTAGTAATAGGTTATTACTTCAAAAATTTTATTGCATTAGATTGCAAATAATTGACAAAAATAATTTAGATCAAATTATTGCAACGTTATATTCGTTGTAATAGATAATTATTTTATGCTTGTTATTGTAATAAATTGTAAAATAATTGATATTAGGTTATTGCAATGATATCTTAATATTTGTCATTGTAATAGATTAAAAAAAAAAATTTATATTAGGTTATTGAAATGTTATCTTAATATTTATCATTACAATAGATTGTAAAATAATTAATATCAAGTTATTGCAATGAGTGTATAAGTACCGGTAACCCTATGTGCCTCATCTACCAAGGAGTTGGCTGCAACTCTTGTTAGTATCTCAGTCTAGATTTCCAATGGTAGATTAAAATTGGACGTTTTCTCTCCATGCATCAAACACGGTCAACTGCATGAAACCAACGGTCTGTTAAATTGATAAATAAATTCTAAATCTTATCTTAAATTTACCTATAAATTCCTAACAATAAGAAAAGAGAGGGAAAAAAATGGACAAAGTATTTGGAACGCATATTCACACCAACAAAAGTGTATATCTTTAACATGGTTGTTTATTTTCTTTCATTAGTACCAATTTTATTAGAATAATATAAACTAGCATTAATAACAAGTTACATGGTTCCCCAAAAGGGAAAAAGACTATATAGTTAAGAATTAAAACATATATTTCCTGAAGTTATTATTATTATTTTTGTGAGCATGTGCTCACTTTCTCCTGGTTAAAGTCTTGCTCTGCCTTAGTCAACTCATAAAAGAACTAAGTAAAATAGTTTGACTACATTTTTCTTAGTTTATGAGAAATATACATGACAAGTTCTCATTACTTTATTTGATTATTGTATAACTTTTTTGTGCAACAAAAAATTCCATTGCAATAAACTCTAAATATTTTAATGAAAAATTTGATACAATAATATATATTTTGTTGCAATAAAAAAAAATTACTGTTTCGAATATCTTGTAGTAATGGATTATTACTTCTAAACACACTAGTGATGACAAAATAAATAATTAGCCCTAGAATTTTTTAGAATACAAGGAGTTTTGTTGTATACCAATTTGACAATATTATTGGAATAAATTTTTATTTTTTTATTTTTTGAGAAACAAACACATACATTTTACACATATTATTGCAATAACCTAATATAAATTATTTTACAATTTATTGCAATGACAAACATAAAATAATTATCTATTACAACGAATATAACATTGTAAGAATTTGATCTAAATTATTTTTGTCAATTATTTGCAACCTATTATAATAAAATTTGTGAAGTGATAACCTATTACTACAAGATATTCAAAACAGTAAATTTTTTATTGCAACATAATATATATATATATATATATATATTATATTGTATCAAATTTTTCATTAAAATATTTGATGTTTATTGCAATGGAATTTTTTGTTGCACAAATCTATTACCTTAAATTTTATTACATCAACTATTGCAATAACATAGTTGTTATTAAAACAATTTTTTTTCGTTGTAATAAATTTTTTTTTTATAGTGACACCTAAACCATCAGTGAATCTCCATTACAGTCATCATACATAATTTGGTGAGTACTACTAGCCTATCTGATAATCTCCTAGTTAGAGCTACAGATTTTCCACATAATTTAGCTGTAGATGATATAAGTTTTTTGTTATTTTGTAAAAGAATTCAACATCACAACTTTTTTTAACCACTAACATCCAACCATGTAAAATACTTGTGTAAAAGCAGTGGCGACTCCAGAAATTTTGTCCAGGATGTTCCTATTCTACTTTGAAAAAATTTCGGGTCATTTCAGTCTATTTCGGGTGTTTCGGGAAATACCGGCCAAAATTCAAGATTTGGCCGGCTGAAGTTTGTGCTTTAAAAAAAAAATGTTCTTAAAACCAAAACAAATTTCCATTCTGTACATCGAAAAACCTCAAAAAGGAAAAAAAATGAAAAGAAAAGAAATGAACAAAGTTACCTATACAATAACTATAAGTTCATTTGAAATATTAATAAAATTATTAATTATTGTTGTTTAGTTGTTTCATTAATTTTTTTTGTCTTTTATAATGTATTAGTTAATTAATTATACTGCTTTAATTATTGTTGTTTAGCCTAACAATAAACTATATTACTTTAATTTATTTGTCATTAATTATATTGTTTTAATTTGTTATATTGTTTAACCCCATGTGCACATTACACTAAAAAAACCACTGATGTGCACATTACACATCCCATATGCAACACAATAATTAAAGCACTAAAGCAGTGTAATGTGCAGCCTAGTAGCCTGGCCCCCCCATGTGCCCATCTACCCCCACCCCACTCAACACATAAGCACGCCTAATGCCTGATGCCCCTGCCAATCAAAAAATTTCACAATCACATGTTCACACATTACATTAAAAGACAATTAATATCTCACCAACACCAACACACTACACACTCCAACACCAATAGATAACATAAACGGATAAAGCCAAATTCAAAAAGTCAAAAATAGACAAAATAAATTAATAAAGCTAAAGTTTGGCCAACCAATCACAGACTCAGGTCGAGAGAGAGAGAGAGAGAGTTAATCTTATTAAAGAATAAAGAGAGAGAGAGAGTTTCATAATTTTCATTCATTTCAATTCAGATAGAGAGAGAGAGAGACCGAGAGACTGAGAGAGAAAATGAAATACCTTAAGGAGGGAGCACCGGAGCAGTCGAGTAGGGAGGCCTGAAGGCTAAGGCAGTGACGAGGCGACGACCGATTTGCCAATCTCCGTCCTCCGATGACGATGAGGGTTAGCTACCACATGGAGGGGCGAGCGAGCTGTGATTAATCTCTGACGAGCGAGCTGGACTGGGCCGATCTCCGACGAGCGAGTTGTGACCGATCTAATCTCTGTCGAGCGAGCTGTGATCGATCCAATCTCCGTCTATTGGCTTGAGGCTTAAACGGCGTTGCTCTGAGGGATTGAGTTTAGGTTTGCTTTAGGCCTTTAGTGGTTTCGTTTTTTTTTTGATAAAGCCTTTAGTGATTTCTGATTTAGACTTTTAGGGACTGAGGCGTCGCTTTGTTTTTTTTTTTTTGTGTGTGGAGAATCCGCGGGTTTGCTACCTGCCTACCTCTGTAATCTATTGGGCTTGCCGTGGGCTGTGGGCTTGGCTCTGTTACAATTTTTTTTTTTCCAGATTTTAGTTCAAATATATATATATATATATATATATTTTTTTTTTTTAATTTGAGGGTGTTCCTAATTCTGTGATTGAGGGTGTTCCTAATATAGGGCAAATATAAAAAATGAAAAAAAAATTTAGGTTTTTTTCCAGGTCAGGGTGTTCCTAGGAACACCCTGACTTGCATGTGGCGTCGCCACTGTGTAAAAGTTGTGGTTCTAGAAATTATTGAAAGAATTTATTTTACTACCACTTTTATTAGGTTTTAAAGGAAAGGATAGATTAAATACCTGTGAATTGTGAAGGCTGGAGCAACGAAGCTGGGCTAGGCAGATCGAGCAACCGACGGTAGTGGCAAAATGGGTCTCGCGTGGGCAGCGGCAATAGCTGAGACTCTCACATGATGATGGCGGCGTCAGCGTGGGTACTGGGTAGCAAGATGGGTCTCGCAAGTGTGGGCGTGGGCAGTGGTGTCACGGCGTGGGTCTCTCTCTCTGACTCTGAGTACTCTCTCTCTGTCTAGCCTCTCTATCTCTCTGTCTCGCCTCTCACTTTCCCAAGTTTCCTTTCTTTTGTATTTTTTTTCCCTTCGTTTTTCACTTTCTCGTTTAGGTTTTTCCGTTTTGGATTGCTAAGTTTTCTCTTTTTTTTTCTTTTTTTTTTTTAATTTTTTTAATTTTGTATTTACATGGGTCATGGGCTCTTGCCTCCTGGGTTGGCCGGCTGGGCTAGGAATTCATGATTTTTGGGAGGGGGGCCTGAGCTAGAAACTAAGGGGCGCCCAAGCCTATATATATATATATATATATATATATTTTTTTTTTTTGGGAAAATTTAACCAGCTAAATTTTTTTTTTTTGGGCCCAATGGGTCCCGGGCCCCCTTAGGCCCCCACCTGAGTTCGTCCTTGTAACCATACTATATATAGAAGAGAATGTGGCGTATGTAATTTATAATTCATCATCTTTACGTAATTTTTCTTTTTTCCTTTATAAATCATATTTTAATTGGACATGCTAACTTGGACTTAACTGATAAGATTCTAGAGTTTAAAGTAGATCTATGTTTTCTATATTTTTCTTGTTACAATAACCTATATATTTTGTACCTCTAACAATTTTAATACTTTTTCAATAAAAAAAAAAAGATACTTTTTTGGATGTGGAAGTCTCCACTATTGAAATCCTAACTCTTGTTATCATGCGCCTATGACCTACCTACAAAATCCATTATAACTTCAGAACACACTAGTGATGACAAAATAAATAATTAGCCCTAGAATTTTATAGAATACAAGGAGTTTTGTTGTCTACCAATTAAGCTATATTACTGGAACAAAATTTTTTTTTTTTTGGAGAAACAAACACACATATTTTACACATATTATTGCAATAACCTAATATCAATTATTTTACAATCTATTGCAATGACAAACATAAAATTATTATCTATTACAACGAATATAACGTTGCAATAATTTGATCTAAATTATTTTTGTTAATTATTTGCAATATATTGCAATAAAATTTGTGAAGTAATAACCTATTACCACAAGATACTCGAAACAGTATATTTTTTATTGCAACAAAATATATATTATTGTATCAAATTTTTTCATTAAAATATTTGAAGTTTATTGCAATGGAATTTTTTGTTGCACAAATTTATTACCTCAAATTTTATTACATCAACTATTGTAATAACATAGTTGTTATTAAAACAAAATTTTTTTTTCGTTGTAATAAACTTTTTTTTTTTTTTTTTTTTTGGTATTGACACATAAACCATCAGTGAATCTCCATTATAGTCATCATACATAACTTGCCGAGTACTACTAGCCCATTTGATAATCTCATAGTTAGAGCTATAAATTTTCCACATAATTTAGCTCTAGATGATATAAGCTTTTTGTTATTTTGTAAAAGAATTCAACATCACAACTTTTTTTAACCACTAACATCCAACCATGTAAAATACTTGTTGTAAAAGTTGTGGTCCTAGAAAATATTGAAAGAATTTATTTTCTTTTAACTTAAAATACTACCACTTTTATTAGGTTTTAATGGAAATGATAGATTAAATACCTGTGAATACTGAAAGCTGGAGCAATGAAGCTGGGCTAGGCAGATTGAGCAACCGACGACGGCGACAAGATGGGTCTCGCATGGGCGGCAGTGACAGCTGAGACTCTCGCATGATGATGGCGGCGTTGGCGTGGGTACTGGGTAGCAAGATGGGTCTCGCAAGCGTAAGCGTGGGCGTGGGCAGTGGCGTCACGACGTGGGTCTCTCTCTCTGACTCTGAGTACTCTCTTTCTATCTAGCCTCTCTATCTCTCTGTCTTGCCTCTCACTTTCCGAAGTTTCCTTTTTTCTATTTCTTGTTTTCCATCGTTTTTCACTTTCTCGGTTAGGTTTTGCCGTTTTGGATTGCTGAGTTTTCTTTTTTTATTTATTTTTTATTTACATGGGTCTTGGGCTCTTGCCTCCTGGGCTGGCCCACTAGGCTAGGAATTCATGATTTTTGAGAGGGGGGCCTGAGCTAAAAACTAAGGGAGGCCCAAGCCTATGTGTGTGTGTGTGTATATATATATATATATTTTTTTTTGGGAAAATTTAACCTACTAATTTTTTTTTTTAGGTCTAGGGGGGCCCGGGCCCCCTTAGGCTCCCACTTGGGTCTGTCCCTGTAACCATACTATATATAGAAGAAAACGTGGTGTATGCAATTTATAATTCATCATCTATATGTAATTTTTCTTTTTTCCTTTATAAATCATATTTTAATTGGACATGCTAACTTGGACTTAACGGATAAGATTCTAGAGTTTAAAGTAGATCTATGTTTTCTACATTTTTCTTGTTACAATAGCCTATATGTTTTGTACCTCTAACAATTTTAATACTTTTTCAACCCAAAAAAAGGATACTTTTTTGGATGTGGAAGTCTCTGCTGCTGAAATCCTAACTCTTGTTCTCATGCGCCCACGACTTACCTACAAAATCCATTATAACTTCAGAACACACTAGTGATGACAAAATAAATAATTAGCCCTAGAATTTTTTAGAATACAAGGAGTTTTGTTGTATACCAATTTAGCTATATTATTGGAACAATTTTTTTTTTTTTTTTTTTTTTTTTGAGAAACAAACACACATATTTTACACATATTATTGCAATAACCTAATATCAATTATTTTACAATCTATTGCAATGACAAACATAAAATAATTATCTATTACAATGAATATAACGTTGCAATAATTTGATCTAGATTATTTTTGTTATTTATTTGCAATATATTGCAATAAAATTTGTGAAGTAATAACCTATTACTACAAGATATTCAAAACAGTAGATTTTTTATTGCAACAAAATATATATTATTGTATCAAAATTTTCATTAAAATATTTGATGTTTATTGCAAAAGAATTTTTTGTTGCACAAATCTATTACCTCAAATTTTATTACATCAACTATTGCAATAACATAGTTGTTATTAAAACAATTTTTTTTCGTTGTAATAAACATTTTTTTTTTTTTTGGTAGTGACACCTAAACCATCAGTGAATCTCCATTACAGTCATCATACATAACTTGCCGAGTACTAGTAGCCCATTTGATAATCTCATAGTTAGAGCTACAAATTTTCCACATAATTGAGCTGATGATGATATAAGCTTTTTGTTATTTTGTAAAAGAATTCAACATCACAACTTTTTTTAACCACTAACATCCAACCATGTAAAATACTTGTTGTAAAAGTTGTGGTCTTAGAAAATATTGAAAGAATTTATTTTCTTTCAACTTAAAATACTACCACTTTTTAACAAAAATAAAACACAATGCAATTATTTCCTCAATAATTTAATAATACAATTTTTTCTTTACCACTCATAACTAACCACGTAAAAAAAAACATTTTATGACAAAGTGTGTTTAACAAAATGTGGTGTAGAATATTTTTGTTTCTCTCTCATGTACCTGAAAGAGACTTCTTCATGTGTATGGTTCGGGTACTTGTCTTGTGGTGAGACATTGGGCACTCTCCCAAGTGCCAAGTCTTAGAATCTCTGATTTATAGATGGTCTATTTTACCGCATCACGCACCAACTCCAAGCTGTCATAATTCCTCATTCTCTTCTTGTGCTTTGTCTCTTTGTCTCTTCCTCTTTTATTTTTACATAATGTCATTTGTCATCACATTGATTATTTGTTCAAGGCTCAAGATACCACAATTTTAATTTTGAAGAAGGGAATATAGTTGAAAGAATTGATAGTAGATAAGGTGGAGACAATTAAAACCACTTTCTAAAATTGCATGTTTTTCAAAAATTGAAAATAATTTGAGATGGAGGCAACATTGTACTAGTAGCAACTCTTTTTTTTTTTTTACTGATATCATCAGTGTTACATATCAAAAAAATCTACTATCACAAACAAATGCACAATGATTGCCACAATTCTCTACATGGTAGATTATGTTTGGTAGAAAAAAAAATATAATGGGTCTATTTAAAAGTTTTATATAGTCATTCACAGTCTATTAGGTAAGAAATTGTGGCAAAAATTATGAATTTGTTTGTAATATTAAGAAAAAAATTGTTACATATTGCAGTGGAATCTTGATATTGTGGATGAGGGTTGTGTCATGTGTGTGGTACTCTATCATTGAACATTGAGTCAGCTAAAACTCAAGGAGTTAAATTATGTTATGTTGTATCTTAACGTGCTAATGTAACTTTAGTTACACAAAAAATTATAACTTTGACCACATTTATCTTACATGGCAAATTGTAATTGGATGCCTGTTACTTTTACATGAACTAATAACTTTTTTTTCCACTACTCATAATTTACCACGAGGCCAATTATAACAGTTATGATTTTTTTGTGTTCTTAGAATTTTTGTTTAAATAATTGAAGAGAGCTGACACTTTTTCTTTCACTACTTTATCTTTGAGTTAGTGCTCCTTAGAGCATTCACATCAAAGATGTCAAAAAATATAGTATTAAACTTGGTGTGCTTCGGATGGATCGGCATGGCATTGGATGGATTGGCATGACAACGGCAATGGAGACAAAAAACCCAATCCAGCCACCATCCATGAGTGACAACCAGCAAGATGAGAGTGAGAAGGAGGTGTTGGGTGAGAGGGTTTAGTTTCAGATGAGACTTGAGAGGAAGAAGGGGAGGCATTGATCCTTGGGCGTGGCTTACAGAGGAGAAGAAATAAGGGAGGAAAGAGAAATAAAATTTTTTTAATGGAGAAGAGAGATGTAATGTAATAAATTAATATTATTTATATATAACTCTTAGCTACAATGAACTGCCAAAGAAGGCAGCTCACTGTAGCTAAGCATTAAAAATTTATAAGAGTGGCAACTTTGATGTGGGGGGTATTTTTAGTGTATTGGTGCTAAACTAACTTTTTAGATATTTTACCTACTTTAAATGCTCTAACAAATTATAGATTCTACCAAATGAAAAGAACAAACATTCAATAATTTGACCACTCTCTTCATAAAATAATGGTTCGACTTTATTTGATTCAGTCCAAAGTTTTAGAAAGTAATCATAAATTAGTAATTAAATTGGGTTAAAGAATTAGAAAATAACATAAGCCGTATCCATTATTATTGCAATAAGTAACATTGAAAATTTTCATTAAAATATTCACATACTCTCTTTCCTTTGCATTGTGATGGGCCCAAGTGAAGTGAATGACAACCTTACATGATAAAGTGTGAAGTTAAATACAATTTTCGGTTCTTGAAGTGGTTGATTGTGAATGGTAAAAAATCACATAAATTCATCACTTTTTCTCAAACAACCATAGACGTCACATCCAAATTGTAGTAAAAGTAGACTTTCTCCTCATTAGTGATGTTAGTGTGTGTGAAGGAAAAGTGGGCCCAGTTCAGACCCAAACATTGTCCCAAGTTCAAAGCCTATATGTAGGTGTTGCAATTTGGTGTTGAAAATGGTGAAGGGAAAAATTTGTGTTGGGCTCACAATTGCTGGACCGCATAGCAAATTCCTCTGCCAAATCCAAAGGCCTATCTTCAACATGTCACTTCCTCCTGAACTATAAAAGTCCAGCCCAAGATCTTTGCCACGTGGTAATTAAGGTGACCATGAACCATGGGCCTGGGTTGAGCCTAGTGAAGGAACCAAACCTAGGCCTCAATGCGGATCCGGTCGCGCCATTCCGGACCATTTTTTGTCCTAAAGCTATTTCTGTAACATGTTACATGTCCCGTAAACTCTACAATTGTGCATGTATTCAAAGACCATGCATTTTAGCCAACACAAACCAACCATCGCAACCAAATTTGGGTGTCGGATATGGCCAAATATATATATATATATATATAGATTTCCTAGAAACTTTCTAAGAACAAAAAAATTGAATAACATATATACATCAATATATCAAATGTTGTTGCGCAAAGTTCAGGCGGCTCTCTTGGCCCTTAAGCTTTCAGTTCATCATCATTTATCCTTTGTTTTATTTGAAGGTGATTCGAAGACTGTTATTGAGGCTCTCCGACGATCATCCCCCCAAATTTTCTTATCCCTTTTAAGCCTTCAATTTTGGTTTCCTATAAAAAAAATGTTGGGACTTTTATTTTATACCTAGACATATTAAGTCTTTGTCCCACAACCTTACTCGTTGGGCTGCTCATTGTATGTGAGATGAGCCTATAAACATATCTTATCTTTCCGATTGGGTATGTTCCCCTTTTCCTCTTGATTTATATCCTTACTTATAGAGAAAACATTAGGTCAGGCTGTGGCGTAACACACTGGTTTTACGCCAGCCAATAGAATCTTGCCACGTCACTCTTTTGTACTTATTACTTAAATCCCTAATTAAAACAAAATGAATTAAGGGGGGAAAAAAAGCTTACGCCCCACAACTCCATTTCGGAGCTGAGAAAATGGTACACTCCTCTCAGCTCAACTAAATCAAGCCTAATAAAGCAACTACCAAGCTTAGTTGAGCTCAGCTCAGCTCCTCATTTTCTAAAAGATACTCTGTTTTCTTTGCTTTCTCTTAAAAACCAAACAAAACGTTAAAAGAAAGGAATCAAAGAGGTGAACAAGCCTATGTACCTGTGGTGTGAAATGTGAAGCATTAAAATCACTCACATTTTGCAAATCTCTTCAATCTAGACACAGCCTGTGTGTGTGTGTGAGAGAGAGAGAGAGAGAGAGAGAGAGAGAGGTACTTGCAGTTTGAGAGTGCTGGGGCGTAAGTTTTTTTTTTTTTTTTTAGGGATTCAAGTGATAAAATACAAAATGGTGACATGGCAAGATTCTATTTGTTGGCATAAAACCAGTGTTTTACGCCACAGCTTGACCCAATGTTTTCTCTTACTTATATATTAAAAAAAAATGTTAATCATGTGAGCAACATCATTTAGTTCTCCAAAAATTAAAATGAGGGGACTTTCTATTTTATTTTGTTTGTATTTTCTACCTAGTAAACATCAATATATTAGTAGAATCCAAAGAAGGCTTAGCCCTAACACTTTCAATCTTTTTACGGATGGAAAAGACCGTCAATCTTCAATTGGAATCAACAACTTCTGTCTCACTTTGTGCTCTACAAATAAAAACCTATAATGTGTCCACTTATTTAAGCACATCCTAATTTTATGCATATTTTTATTTTATTACCCAAAATAAATATATAACTCAACACATCCTTGCTGCTAATACCAACCACCGTCGTGTCATTCTGATGACACCACTAGTAGCGGTCCTTTGCCGGAGTCAACACCATCAAAATTGCCATTTAAGGCCATTCACCGCTGGCGTAACCAAGGATCCAAACCCCATCTCAAACCACCAGACTTTCCTTCTAGTTCTAGAGATCCTTTTGGTTTTGATTTTTAAACGTTAGATTTTGTTGAGGGCCAAAATTTCACAAGAAAGCTCATTCTATGAAAAGTAAGGAAAGACCATGGGCCTTAACAAAAGAAGGCCCAATTCATGAAGTTAAGAAGGACCATGAAGGCCCAGAGTCCCAAAAAGAAGGAAAAAGAAAGAAATAATAAAGAAAAAAGAAGAGGATCTTGGTCAGAGGACATGCAGCAAGGATCTTAGGCAAGATTAGAGGATATGTAGCAAGGATCTCGACCAGACCAGAGGATACGTAGCAAGAAGAATCAACATCAAGGCCCTATGTATGTTCAAATTTCTAGCAAAAAAAAGCCATTAAAAATCCAGCAAAAAACCAGGTATTATCTTTGTAACCCATGGTCCAAGCCTGTGGGATCTTGAGTGGATAGTAAGGGAGGAATATTTTGGTCGGTAGGGGAGTGATTTTGGGTGAAAGGAGGATCCCGAGGGTTTCCATTGGTTCATATATTTGCTTGGAATGCATGAACCAATGAAAAAACTCAGTTCCCCCATGTGCATGACACCTCTCCACAATTTCCTCTCAATTGTCATTTTCAACAAAGCTGTCATAGTACACTGAGTAGCCCACCCATTCCTCTGACTTTGCAAGAAGGAATCTTTTATTTATAACTAAAGCCAAATGCCCCTTTTAAGTTATAATTGCCTAAATAAGCTAAACCTCTGCCCAATGCACATTTTCAGGTGCCAGAGGACATGGTTTTACCCAGCAAACCTGGGGCGTCCTCGCCCGGGGTACTAGACCAAGTCTGCTATAAAAAGAATGCTAAGGCATAGCAGAACAGGGGATTTGGGAGAGGGAGAAAAATGGGGATTCAGGGGAAGATTTCAGAGGTTTAAAACATATATTCTTAGAGGTTTAAAAGCCCAGCAAGGAAGAGAAAGAAAGAAACAAAATAAGAGAGCCAATGTGGAGGAATTTGTGCCATATCCTTGAGATCATTCAAAATATCACTTAGCCTTCAAAGAAACATATGCCAAAACATGCACACATCAGATATCACGCTCTTCCACAAAAATCCTCCTCACCTAACTATCTTGGAAGGCAATGCTCAAGCAAAGCCACTTGGATTTGAGTTCCAAATCCCACAAGTCTTGTGCAAAAGCACTAAGTCTGTGAGAATTGGGGCTAGGATCCTCGTGGCTGAATCATTCTCATGAAATTCATTTACATATATGTATATGTATTAAAATGTATATCCTAATCTAAGAAACTAACAATTATTTGAAGATATGTGTATTGTGTAGTGTGTTCTTATGCAGGACATATAGAGGTAAAGGGAAATGACAAAACTCTATTGCATAATAAGCATGGAGAAAGATCATATAGTTCAAAGAATCAGCATTCTGGGTTCTTACAGGCCTAGTAACCCTGGAAACCACGACAGTAAGTCCGGGGTACCACGACAGTACGCCCGGTGTACAAAGTGAAGGAACTCTTTTAAATGTTTATACAATAAAAGATAAACTTTAAATACTCTATTTCAATCTTCTTCTCATTGTGAATATTATGAATACTTATTTTACTTATTTCGTTAGAGTAAATGGTTATTTTACAATACTAAAACACTTGTAATGGTATTTTATTGCTTAGGAGGAATCGCATTTTTGCCTTGAGGAGATTTATATGACTTACACACAACTTGGTTTGTAATCAGCCCCCATTTGGCTGCGGTGAATCAAGCCCAGTCCACCAAACAACAAGTATTTGGCCCGGGATCCTTGTTTTTACTTGGGCCTGTGTGCTAAGAAAAAAAGCACTCTCTCAGATTTGTTTTTGTTGTTTTATTTTCCATTCTTTTGCTGTTGATTTTGTTTCTTAGTAAAAAATGAAGAAAGATGATAAAATTTAACTCAAACTCAAACAAACAAGCTGTTCGGTAGGATATGTTGGGTCTTTTTTTGTGTGGTGGAATGATGGTGGTTGATGGGATTGAGTGTGGACAGTAGCTTAGATGTCCAGCAGTGGTGTAGATCGGGTAATGGTGGCTAGTTTGACTGGTGACTTTGTGGGTGGAGGTGGTCGGTGCCAGCCAAGGTTGATGGTGCTGGTGTTTGGCTTCTTAATTTGTTGTGAGTAATTAAATTAAGAAAAGACATAATGAGAGGATTTAATTAAATAAAGAGATATATGGCATGGAACATAGAATGGTATGAAGAAAGTGGTATAGAAGATGTTATTTTCTTCGATATAATGTACAATATCTAGAAATAATAGTAAAAAGAAAATAACCCCCCCAAAAAAATACACACACACACACACACACACACACACACATATATATATATATATTTGTGGGTGCATTTTTTGCGCTAAGGCCAAGGGTGTCCATTGTAACCTTAGGCATTTTTGCAATCCCACATCGAAAGAATCTCTCTCCCCCTTAGGCCTTATAAGCATGAGCTGAATAAGTAAGGGTACCCTTATAAGCATGCCTAAGGTTACAACGGACACTCTTGGCTTTAGCGCAAAAATTGCACCCACAATATTTATAGAAACAAATAGCCCCCAATATTTACATAGGAATGGGTTCCCCCACCTTTTGTTGGTAGCCTACTAGCCATGTCCAAAGCATAAAATAAATGAAGCTATTCTTACTTCTTACACTAAAATATTGTACTTCCATACTAAAGCACACTTTTTATCCTTAAAATTTTGAATTTTATTTTTTACCATTTACATTTCGAAATTTTAATTTTGATATTCCTCATTTTTTATTTTGCTTTCATATTGGCACTATCTATTTCTACTAGTAATCTTATTATTCATAATATGTTTTTTTTGTCTGCAATAATAAAATTTCTTCATTCCACTACCATTTAGATCTAAAATATCATGAAATAGTTAACCATAGAGAGTACTTAATGATCAAATTATTAATGGAAATAGATGACATGACTAATATGAAAACATAATCAAACATGAATGCTAAAAATAAGAATTTTAAAACCTAAATGGCCAAAATGAAACCCCATATTTTAAGGGTTAAAAGTATACTTTGAGTTTTCAAAGGTCTATGGTTGACAATCCAAAGAATTTTTCTCACATAATTATTAAACATTGTACTAAATAATTGATTTTTTTTTTCTTCTAAAAAATTTTCTACTAAGCAGTAGGGATGTCAATTTAAACCCTCAACCGTGAGTACTCCCCTCACTTGCCCTTAATGGACGGGTTTTACTCGCCTTGCATAACAAATGGGGAGGGGATGAGGGTTAATATTTTCCCTTGCACCTGCCTTGTTTATATTTAAATAATTAAAAAAAATATTTTTATAAGTTTTTTATTAGATATACTTGTATGTTTTTAGCCTTCAAACTTTAAATTTATTATATTTTTTATATTGTATTATTGAATTGATACTTTTATGTTTTAATATTTATGTTGTTTATATTTTTTTAATTGTCGTATTGCTATGTTTGAATTGTTTTTGTATTTCTTATTACTTGAATTGTTTTATTGTTATGCTTTAAGAAGGTTTTGTAATATTAAAACTTGGTTTTTTTTTTATTTAAATTTTTTATGAGTTTTAATTTAATACGTTCAAAATAAGCTTTTAATAAATTATATATATGAAAAATTTAGGTGTGGCGGGATGGATAGCTGCTAGAATGGGGCGGGGAAAACAAACCTACCCCGAAACGGAAGTGGGACAAGGGCAGAGAATAGAAAACCCGCACCATTGTCATTCCTACTAAGCTGGGTGTACAATGAAATGGAGATTGCATAGAGATTTTTTAACTTTTTCAAAAGAGAAAAAAAAGAAGGAAATTAGAGAGCTTTCTATACTTTTTTAAAAAGCACTTTTACTTAAGGCCTGTATTTCCTACCAGACATAATTCAACCAGTGATAAAAGAAAATAAACACTCCATATTATGCTCTCTTTCATTTAATCAGACAGTCTCGTGTAGGTGTAGGAAGTATGAAACACTTGGGATATTGTGTTTATCATACTTTGAAGGTTTTTGACTTGCTTGATATAAATATAATTACCTCATCAATATATTTGGAAGAGACTGGACAAAAAAAAAAATAATAACATTGTCTTACAATTTCCTGTACCCTTTTGGGTAGATCTGTGTTGTCCCATTGGTAAATGGTAACTTGGTATGTACGTTGTAAACTTGTGAACTTTGGTTGTACTGTTCACTCTGCTGATTAATATATCTTAGTTTTGGTTAGGCTTGGTTTATTGGAAGATTTGATTTAATTGGGTGATCCAATAATTTGATGTATGGTATTAAGTATTAAAAATAGATTAATTTGGTAACAAGGTGTTGCATTTGGGTGAATAAGCAAAACCCAAAATGCATGGGCCCTAAAGTCAGTGAAGCACAAGAGCGGTGGTTGGGCCTGAGAATAGCCCAGACCTCTTAGGTTGGGAAAAGTGCACAGTATTGTGGCTAGAAAGGCCCTAGCAGGATAAAGGAACTAATGGGCTCAATGATAGTCCATCTCCCCTTGAATTGGGACGGGTTGGGGGGTAATAATGGCCTTTGAATAAGGCCCAAGAGATGGAAATAAGTAACTTGCCCCTTTATTGAATTAGAGTTTATAATAGATAGTATTTTTAAAAAGTAATTATGTAAAATAAATAGTATCTTTGAAAAATAGTTATGTAAAATAGAAAAAATATGTTCTTATACTAATATAAACATATCATATCATTTAAAAATATAATTCATTAAATATTTTTAAATATTTAATGAGTTATAGACCCAAGATGCAAGATCTTCTCCCTTGAATCTAGGAAAATCCAATTTCACACTCTTGGACAAACTGGGCATAGGTGAGGATATATGGTTTTGGTCTATTGGTGATTTTGATGGTTGAGGCAATTGTAATTGATTTTGTTGTCTCTTTTCCTCTGCTTTTAGTGAGTTTCTGCAGAGCAATTGTTACACGCTTTAATTGATGAGAAATTTATTGTAAGGATCTAGCATGGTGGTCTATGGTTTTGAAAAAAACAACTTTCAATCTCAAGTCTCAACCATTGAATATAAAAAGGGAAAAATGCCCATACACACCCTAAATTAGCCAATTTACTTCTTAAACTATTCACAACTAACAAATCAATACTTCTGTTAGCTTAGTGTTAAAAAACTAATAGAATGAAATCATGTGAGATACACGTGAGATTTAAAAAAGTAGCAAACTCAATGTTATTAATGTGAAATTGATAGAAAGAAGAGAGAGCCACTTTTGTGCACCAGAGAGAGGAGAGAGACGTGGAACCAGAGCCACCGTGACAGGTAGCTCTGTCATATCACTGCTACTGGCCAAAAGACCATCTCAACTTTTATTTTAGCCAATTTACTCCTACTATTCACAACTGACAAATCAATACTTCTGTTAGCTTAGTGTTAAAAAACTAACAGAATAAAATCATGTGAGATACACATGAGATTTAAAAAGTAGCAAAGTCAATGTTATTAATGTGAAACCGATGGAAAGAAGAGAGAGCCACTTTTGTGCACTAGAGAGAGGAGAGAGACGTGGAACTAGAGCCACCGTCGTAGGTAGCTCCATCATATCACCGCTACTAGCCAAAAGACCATCTCAACTTTTATATTAGCCAATTTACTCCTTAAACTATTCACAACTGACAAATCAATACTTCTGTTAGCTTAGTGTTAAAAAACTAACAGAATAAAATCATGTGAGATACATGTGAGATTTAAAAAGTAGCAAAGTCAATGTTATTAATGTGAAACCGATGGAAAGAAGAAAGAGTTACGTTTGTGCACCAGAGAGAGAGAGAGACGTGGAACCAGAGCCACCGTGACAGGAAGCACTGCCACTGGCAGTGATATGACGGAGCTACCTGCCACAGTGGCTCTGGTTCCACGTCTCTCTCCTTTCTCTGGTGCACAAAAGTGGCTCTCTCTTCTTTCCACCGGTTTCACATTAATAACATTGAGTTTGCTACTTTTTAAATCTCATGTGTATCTCACATGATTTTATTCTGTTAGTTTTTTAACACTAAGCTAATAGAAGTATTGATTTGGCAGTTGTGAATAGTTTAAGGAGTAAATTGGCCAATATAAAAGTTGATGGGGTCTTTTGGCCAACGGTTGAAAGTTTAGGAGGTATATGGATATTTTTCCCAATATAAAAAGTTAAAAAAAAAGAAAAGAAAGTAAAGGTTAAAAAGTGTAAATGTGAAAATATTTTTGAGAGGAAAATGAGGTATTGCATTAGGTACGTGAACCCAATTCAGAGAAACAAAGTTTTTCTCCAAACCTAATTTAGAGAAACAAAGTTTTTATCCAAACTAGTTTGGAGAAAAAAACTCTTCAAAATTATCATATATTTCTTTTTTGAGTGTGAATTTTGAAAATTTAACTATTGAATTTCATGTTCCTTATGTACTTAATATGCATATCAAATTTCATTCAAATCAGATGTTATTTATTATTCGATTAATAAAATTATTTTTTATACACAATTTTAAATCACAAAAACTTGAAAATTTAACATTTCTATGATAACATAGCAATTGACCTTTAATCTTCTTGAAATTTTGCATGCATGAAGGATATAATAAGAAGTAAGAACATGCAATCAAAGGTCAAAATTTACAATCAATATAAATATATGGATAAAATTTAGCTACAAAATTGGTTGTAGTCTTAGTTTACAACCTTATTCAATATCTTTTTATAGGAGATGAATTTTGACAAATTCACCATTAGATTACATATTCTTCTTATATCCTCCATACTTACAAAATTTTTGAAAATTAAAGATCAATAGTTATGTCATCAATAAATTGTTTAAATGCAAGTTTTTGTAATTTAACATTATGCACAAAATATAAGCTTATAGATCATATAGTAAATAATATCTGATTAACACAAAATTTGACTTGTATATTTAGAGTGTAACGAATATGCAATTTAATGGTTAAAATTTCAAAATATGAAGTAATGTTTAATTTATTGAGTAAGGTTGTAGTTTTAGGTTATAACCAGTTTTGTAGCTAAATTTTGTTCTAAAGATATATGAAGAGTTTGAAGGAATGGAGATAAACTTTGTTCAATCCAGAGGCACCAATCTTTTTTCTTTTTTGTCCAAAAAAAAAAAAATGTTTATATCCTTTTAATGGGACAGTACAAACCTGAAAAAAAAAAAAAAATGGAAGTCTGATTGACACGTCAGCTTACTTCGTTTTCATCGGATCCTATGACAAACTCCCACACAAAAAAATTAAATAGAATACACAACAAATCAAGCCTCTAGTTCTTAGAACTCGCTATAGTGTGCATATATAATTCTAAATTTACGAACATGTCTCTTATTCAGTCCCATGTGAGGCCAACAAATACTTATTTGTGCCCATGGAATTTGAACACTTCAAGGTCCTGCTCTTCATGCTCTAAATATCTCCTTGCCCACATGCTTAACCAAAATTTATAAATAATGTTTGTACTATTTTTAAAATGAAGCATTGTTTAATCAAACTTTATTTTTACTATATTTATATCAAATAATGAAGCATTGTTTGATCAAAATGGAGTGTGTCTAACTGGCCAGGAATTGGTGGCTAGTAATAATGTTTTATTTTTCCTTGTACTTTAACGAAATTATAATCTGCATCTCTGGCTTCTTATGCTACATTGGTATCCTTTTACTTTCGTGTACTTGGAACTTATGCTAATTGCCGTTCTACCTATGGATCTATACTCTGACCGATTTATAATTTTACATCTTCGATTAACATATAACATATAAAGGCGCATTTAAGCCAAAAGGCGTAAATCTAATGAGTATAAACTTAATTATATTATACTAGTGTATAACCCATGCATATGCCTGGTATAATTAAAAAAAAAAAAAATCAATTATACACATTTATGGATTCAAATTATACTCCCTCTCTCTCTTTCTTTTTCTTAAAAAAAAAAAAAAAAAAATTTCTTTTGGATATGTATATGAGTTTACTTTTTTTTTTTTTTTTTTGATTTATTGAGCTCTTGATGATTTATTTATATTAGACTTTTTGTCTTTTGCACCTCATTAACTCACCTAGAACAAAAATTAAAAAAAAAAAAAACTTAAATAGGACATGTGGCGCAAAATTAGACAACAATTGGAATCTAATTTAGAACTTAATTGAATTTTCTCTCAATTTCGCCTATTAATATATATATATATATATATAGATTAACCGCTTATTCTTCTCATTATTATTCAATATGAAACTTCACTCATACATGTACACCCAATATCAAATACTCAGTTTTCTTATGTTACATTAAATTGGTAGGTCGGCTGATTTTCCATATATACTATTGTCCAACAATTAGGACCATTCAATTTCACTTCAAGAACCTTTCTCTATCGTCAAATGAGCTTTCTTTCACAACCATCCTAAATTTAGTCCATTCTGTGTTAGGCTCTTAAGTTTTCTTTTAAGTTAAAGAGCACCTGAGTAAATCTTGGGCCAAGTAAATCCTAAAATGTGATCCATAACATGGGGGCCAACCAGATCGATGAATACATACTAGTGTATGGTTAATAAAAATGCCAACAGTGCTAAGCACATCTTGGCTCTTAATAAAATAAAAAAATTGCTTAATACCCACCACATGATCATCTTATATACAATACTAAACCCATGTTATACAGAATCACAAGCCAACCCTCACCCACTCACTGCGCGGTTGTCTAACCATCTTCCTTGGATTCAGTACAATTTCCCTTGTCTTCATCTCCCAAAAGGCTCATAGACTAGACAGGAATCTCTACCAAGTAGACAGCACAGATAGACCTCTTAGTGCTGTCCATTTGACCAAGAAACTCATCCATCTCTCTCACTCTTGGGCTTGCACACACACACACACACACACACACACACAAAGACATACACTGCACTATATATGAAGGAAGTTCCAAGTATTAAACATAGACATGCAGGTAAACTTTTTGTACTTCTTGACCACATAGTCAAATGTGTAGCATCCACACCAAAGCTAATGTTCCTCTTGGTGAATTGTAGCAGATTCTCCATCCGAACCCTGGGGGTTAATACTTCTAGTCCTTCCAACAAGATACTATTAGTGGTAAGCCAAAGGTTCAGATGCTTTTTTGGAAATTAATATTAATGTACATTTTGAAGGACTAATTAATTTTACTCTCTTTTTCTTCAGATCAAAAGGCTGAATCACAAGATATAATTTTGTTTAAGCATTGTGTGGTTGGTCGAAGATTGAAGAAACTTGAAGGTAGCGAATTGGGTTGTGTAAATTTCAAGCCATTTACAATTTTATGCAGGAGAGATATTGCAGAGTCTTGCTTCTATAGTACCCTCAATTTTAAAAGACTTGAAAGTTGTAATAGAAGGCATCGTTGGATCCAATCAATGAAAATGAAGAAAGAAGATATTACTCGAGGACTTGGAATTATTCACAAGGTGGATTCTGCTACTCATGCAGGAAATAAGGTTTTACCAATTACTGAGGCCACGTTGTTAACCTCGACTAACACAAATAACCAAAGTCAAAGTGGCTCGTCGGAAAACAAAGATAGGCTTAAAGGGGAAAAAAGCAAAACTATGTCAAGAATGAAGGAGCTATTGAGATGGGCTGCTGCTGCAAAATCAGAGAAGGGAGGAAAGTTTATTGGTCGAAAGGTACATTATTTAACCATATGATTCAAAATTTTCTTAAAGTTTCTTTCATCATTAGGCATTGATATGCATATTGCATGTTTAATATATATATTATTCTTCCTGAAACCTGCACACCAGTATATGAAATCATCACATACAATAGCTATAAATATCAAACTTTCCATAATATTTATCTGTGACATAGATGGAAATCTAGTAACAACTTAATTTTACATTCATTTACACTAACTTTAGGTAGATTCATAACCTAATTAACTTTAATTGAAAACTTAATTAATTAGTGCATTTAGTGTCAAATATATGTCATTTCCTAATGCATATCTTTGCACTGAAATAGCATAGGTTTTTGGTTTTGAAAAATAGACTAAAAGAAAAAGATTTTATATCTTCAGGTTCTACAATTCCGGAATCGTGGAAGCCTAAAAGCAGTACCAGATGATGATCAACTAAGCAACGATTCTCCTAAGATCAGTTTCAGGTGGGATGTGGAAAGTTGTTCCACCACTTCCTCTGCATACTCAGCAATGTCTATGCCTGCCTCCTATAAAATTAATGACCAAACGATCAACATTACATCATCAATTTCAACTCCTATTCAAGACAAGGATCACAACACTCCTAGGAAAGGAAATTGGATAACCACAGACTCTGAATGTAAGACCCTTTTCCCTTTATTCAATTGTGCTTTATTTTTCAAGAAAAAAAAAAAAGAAAAAAAAAAATGCTACGCCTCCCTATTAAACTAACATTTTTTTATTTTTTTTGAATTTTACAGTTGTGGTGCTAGAGCTATAAAGAGGAGTTGAAAGATGATCTTCCATGGTTTAAACTAAAATCAACTACTTAGGCTATGTTTTACAAGTATTGGTAGCTGGTTCTGCTTCATTCTAGTTTCTCTGAAATATCAGAGCAATTTAATGTAATATCAGTGTAAGGATCTGAAATTAATATACCAGCACCATATTGAAGATGGCCAAGGCCTAGCTACTTTGTGACTTAACTACTGTGCATGACGAGAGAATGTCGTGATATCTGTATTGTATCTCTCAACAGTGATAGATGGATAATTTTTTGACTGACCTCATCCAAGATTTTTTTGGTTTAATATAGGTAATTAAAGTGTTTAATTTGTTGCCTTTTGAAATTATATAATTTATGTTGTAGCATTTTAACATTTCGTAATTAAAATGAATAAATATAATAATATAAATGTAAAGATATGAAAGGTAATATAGAAGATAAAGAGTTAGAGAAATATTTAATTCCTCATTGAAAAGAAGAGATACTCTTTTGTTGTTTTTAAGTGTGGTGATTAATAGGCTAAAATGTATTGAAGAGGATATTAGGCCAGATATGTGCGGAAATGAGAGGTGAAGGGAGGAGGTGTACGACATTTTTTGGACAATGAAGTTTGATTTTGAATTGTGCTTTGATGTCTCCAAGTTGGATGTGTGATTGAATGTATTTGATTTGATGTCGAGGACTTTTGGCTTAATCTCAAACTAGAACAAAGGAACTTGAAGGAAAATCTCTACTTTAATTTGAAGAAGTAGGAATGAGTTTTGATTTTGAGAGAGCAAAAGTGTCTTTTGGACTTAGAGATGACTCTTTAGTTTGGCAGAGTGTCAGTAGGGTTTCCTCTTTAAGTTTCTGTCCATTTTCTCATATAAGAAGCCTTTATTTATAGGAAACTCAATAGTATTTGATTTGAAATTTTATCTCAGCATTTATTGAGAGTTAACTACAAATTTGGCTTTAATTTTAGTTTGCATTTAATAAGAACCCATATGAGTCTTTTCTTTTGACGTTGCCACACGACTTTTTTCATTTGATGTTGCCACATGACTCAAATACTTGATATGTGGTTTGATTTAATTTGCCGATTGTCCTCTGTTGATATATATTATCAATTGAAAATTAATTTGATCACAAATATTTAATCACAATCAATTGAATGGTTGTGAATATATTATAAAACTTTGATGTCTACAGATAGGTACCCCTAAAATAAGGGATTTACATTGTAGACACTACTTACTTTAATTTTACAAATGAAAAAAAAAAAAAAAAAAAAAAAAACCATTTAGCAACAATGCCTTGCCACGACTAGCTGACAACGCAACGCCAACACTGCCATCCCCTAGGCCTTAAGCAGTGTTTGGATAATGCGTTTTTAACGTTTGTGTTTTCTCCTTTTTTTTAGTAGTAATTGTTGACTCTTTTCGTGAATAGTGCACACCAGTGGGTCCCATGTACTGTTCACAGGATCCACAAACTTTATTTTTCAGCAACTTTTTCATAAATGCTTTGCTCATTTCGTTCACCACTAGATAAGTAACATTAGTTCTTCTTTCACTGGTATTTGTTCTCTCTCTCTCAAATTCTTTTTTTAATGGGAATATATATATATATATATTTTTTTTTTTTTTCTTTATGCTGAATATATCTATTTGTTGTGTAACTCATGACTATATTATTTATACAGAGAATAGAGCTAATTAGATAAAGTAGTAAACTTTACAAATTTACTGATTAAATTTTTCTGTCATTTTCATATATATATATATATATATATATATAAAGAAAAAAAGAAAAAAAGAAAAAAAAGAGAGTAAAGTTAGACTAGTTAGTGATTCAAGAAAAAAAATTGGTAAAATCAGTGCTAGTATTTGATAGGTTAATGAGTAGTATGAGTAGTGCGTTATTTATTTGAAATGCTGATATGTAGCAGTGGATGCAGGGAAATGACGCATGCCTTAGTCCTTGGTGAGTGGGGTGTGTTGTTGGATATAGCTGGTTGAATTTTGTCTTTTAGTTTAGAATTTATTTTTTATCAAAGATTATCAAAGACAAAGACAGAGAGATAAGAAACAAAGATAAAAACAATAACAATGGCATAATAAAATAAAAATGCCACACATCAACTTTACATAATAAAATTGTCACACATGCTCACGTTATTGACTCGTAGTGCAATAACTAAATGAATGCTTAATTGGATTTTCATTTTCATTATTTATTTATTTTTATACTTTACCCTTTTAACTCAAACTCTGAACTCCATCCATCTAAACAAACCTTCTCAAAAATATTGTCCAAAAAAACGCTCATGCCACATTATAAGCGCGTATATAATAATGTAATACAAAGATAATTAGCCTTTGCAAAAAAGAAATTATGACTATAGTATTTTCTTTGTCTTTGTTGCTTTTAAAAAAAAACAAAAATTAATGAGAGCAAACCTGTATTAAAGCAAAAGCAGCAACAGGACACAAACAAACAGAACAAACAAAAAAGAACTAAAGCTTGATCATGAGCCCATTGCTCGTTTTAATCCAAGCCTATTTATTCGCTTGATCATGAGCCCAAATGGAAACTTTGTTTATAGCTGCAACTGAAGCTTGATCAAACAATTCACTGATTAAACTATCATTCCAACCAGCCTTTTGACTGGTTAACAATTGTGACACCATCAAACAAGAACTCCTAGTTGGGTCCCTTGAGATTGGCAAGAAATCAGGCATATCGATACGGGAGCCACAGGTCCTCCCAAACCAAAATATACTCCCCAGACCCAACTAGTTTACAAGTTCCTTGTTTTAGGATCTTATTCCCATTCTCAATAATCCTCCAAGCCCAAGATGCATTAGAACTTTTAGGTGAATTTAACTAGTTTGCTCTGTGCTTGTACTTTGCTTTTAGAACTTTCACACACAAGAACCTGACAATACCCACCACCCAAATTTAGCTAATAGAGCAATGTTGAGGTCTTCAAATTTCTTAAAACCCAAACCATCTTGATTCTCTGGCTTACAAAGATCTGCCCAAGCAAGAGGAGTGAGATAATGTTTATAATCATTGAATCACTCTTAGGATTCCACCAAAAACACCTCACTATCATGTCCAATCTTTCATTCAGCTTACTCAGAAGCTTAAAAATTGACACTGTGTAATTGGGAATAGCTTGAGCTACTGATTTGATCAAAGTAGCTCTCAAAATGGATGGAGTCACGTGTTATATATTGCCTCTCAAAATGGAAGTTCTGCTGATTATATTTTTTCCTTTAAATTAAGAATTTTACAATGGAGTCGTCACTTACTTAATGTTGATGCTCATTTTGGAAAAGTCCAACAACAAAAAGAAGCCCAGCAATATGGGCAGGAAAGAGTTAGCAGGATTGAGAGAAAACTCATTAAGCATGAATGGCAGGAATAATGGGTCATAGGCCCATAAAGTAAACAAATGGGCCTTGAGAAAAGCAAATGGGCCCAAAGGAGCCTAGAGAAAGAAGTAGTAAATCCATGCGCATTATGTGATGTAGAAGAGTAAGAATGGGCCACAGCAGGTCCAAAGTAATGAATTAGAAAAGTAAGGGGTTGGTGGAAAGCCCATGAACCCCAAGGATGAAGGATATGGTAATTGGGCTAGAGAAACCCAAAAGAGTTAGTAAAAGCCCATGGGAATGCAGAATTAGAAAATGAACCGAGGACGCCCAAGGAAAGCAAATGGGTCAAGGATGCCCAAGGAGAAAGAAATGGGCCAAAGGAGCCCACAAGCAATGTAATTGGTCAAGAAAGCCCAAAGTAGCATGAATATAAACCCAATGACCATACTGGGTCATTGTAACCAATTAAGAGAAGAGTATACAGTAGGCCCGAAAGAGGCCCAATAAGCATGGATCAAATAGCGCCGCAGTAGAAATAATAGAATGCCATGGCAGGAATACTGGCAAGCTAACGGAAGGAGCAAACAATGGGCTAAAAGGGAGAAAAGCCCACAATCAAGAAAGGTCCAGCCCTTGGAGGAAAGCCCATGAACTCCAAGGATGAAGGATATGGTAATTGGGCTAAAAAAACCCAAAAGAGTTAGTAAAAGCCCATGGGAATGCAGAATTAGAAAATGAGCCGAGGACGCCCAAGGAAAGCAAATAGGTCAAGGATGCCCAAGGAGAAAGAAATGGGCCAAAGGAACCCACAAGCAATGTAATGGGTCAAGAAAGCCCAAAGTAGCATGAATATAAACCCAATGACCATACTGGGTCATTGTAACCAATTAAGAGAAGAGTATATAGTAGGTTGAAAGAGGCCTAATAAGCATGGATCAAATAGTGCTGCAGCAGAAATAACAGAATGCCCAGGAATACTGGCAAGCTAACGGAAGGAGCAAATAGTGGGCTAAAAGAAAGAAAAGCTCACAATCAAGAAAGGTCCAGCCCTTGGAGGAAGTGTTGTGAAATATTAAAGTACTCGCAAGTGTTCGAACCGTACCGAAGTATAGTTTGACAAGAACGAGGTCGAACCTACAGAGACTTGAATGAACATAGGAAAATAAATCAAATCTTAACTAAATTAATCCTAATCTAGTTTAATAAAAATTGGTTGTTTTGAAATTAAATATACTAAGCAAATAATTAAACTAAGCAAAGATATAATATAAAACAATAAAGAGATGTAAACAATCTAGAGAAAGGAATTAAGGTTTTGGAATTTGCCTTGTAAGTCATATCAGCTTATATTTATGATCATTAATTTTTCCCAACCACTACATGATAATCTAAAAATCAATCTTGCTATAATGGAAAATATTATCATTAAAAATTTTATTTAAATATCTAAAGCATGTTCTTCTTTGCTTCTTAAGTATAAAATCAAATCATCAATTGTATTCGTAGCCAAACAAATCACAAGATATATCCAATTCTAAAAATCAAATCATAGATTGTATCCATTGACAGACAAATCACAAACTATATCCAATTTTATGATCAAGAATTAATAAACCAAACATTCAATTAATTAAGATAAATCCTAAATCATGAGAAAAACATGATTAAATTCATATCTAGAATCCTATCTTAGTCAATTGATATGAAGTAAGAACAATTTAAATTATTAAAGAACAACTATTGTGGGAAAAATCAAATTACATAAATATTACTGATAATCCTTAACAAAGTTTCATCCTCAACCCTAATTATAAATTTAGCTACTCATAGTAATTGAAAGAAAACACAAAAATAAAATACTAAACATTAAACTAGAAAAATAATTAAAACTAACTATCATGGAAGAGGCAGCCACAGCTCTCTATACATTCAGCCCTCAGCCCTAGCACTCGCCTCAGCCCCCCTGAATTTTTCCATAAAGATCCTTTAAATAGGTCAAGGAATCCTATTACAAGTTGAATTTCCGTTTGGAGAAAATCCCAGATTTTTAGGCTTCACTTATCCGATGATTTTGGCCCATTTAACGTCAGAATTCGGACTTTTGGTAAACTACAATGTTGTAGCCCTTTAAGTTAAATTTCCAACCTAACTTGAATCATCTCAATTGGATATCTGAGCCAAAAGTTATACCGAAAATACTAACTGATGTGCAGGCTGGAATCCTAATCCGAATTGGACTTTGATTTGGTGCAAATTTTCTTTGATTCCTTGCTCCAATTGGACTTAAATTTAATTGGGTTGGCCTTCTCTAACTTCATCATAGCCCTTGTAAAATTAAAGTCCATTAGCTTTCTTCTTTGCACAAATCCACTTATTTAATTTCATTATCCTACAAAAGACAAATTTTTGCAATAAGATTCAATTAAGCACAAAATTGATTATTCAGCATTATTCCAAAACTAAATATAAAATGCATGAATTAACTCAAAATAAGTATGATAATGCTTTCTAATAATGATATAAATATGCAAAATTAAGCTATAATAAATGCACGTCAAGAAGCAAGCCATAAAGAATGGAGGGTCAAAAAACAGTTCACACCACAAACGGTCAAGAATGAGCGGCAAAACGCACAGATGAACCTCCAGTCCATGGCAAACGCATGTGCTATAGACAAGCTTTGAACATACATAGAAGCGGAGCATACACAAGGCCTAGGCCCCACCAACCTGTACCCAGCCAATACAGGAGTGGTGGGTCATGGGTCAGAGGTAAGAGAGTGTATGGTCTGGCAGTGGAGAGAAGGGAAAGCCTATTTTGGGGTTCCCGCTATAACTATTTTAGGAGAAATGTCTTGCTGGGATGACATACCACCCAAAAGAAGGAAAGATGAGTTAGAACCACTAGGTGCATGCCAAGAGGGATAGCAAGAAAGAATACCCACACACATTGTGGTGGATAAGAATGCCACGGTGAACAAACAAACAAAACAGTTTTCTTTGTTTGGTAATGGGTAGTGGCATAGCCAGCACTGGCAAGTGGTAGTGGCTAGGCAGCTGACAAACTAGCGGGTGGTTGGGAAGGACACCCAAATCCAGATAAAAGTAGTTAAATGTTAAAATGGTAAAAACCAGTCATGGCAGGCAGCATATAAAGGGCCCTCGCCGTGCACAATATTATCATCGCAACAGTAGTAACCACTATAAGAGAATTACAACACCACCATCACCATAACATTACACGAGTAAGCACTAAGAAAGGAAGAAAAGAGTGAGAAAGAATTAAAGTAACAAAACGGAGAAAAAAGAAAAAGAGAATTAGGAAGAGAAATAGAGAGTGTGGAATGGCAAGCATGCACCAATAGGCTAATCCCTTCTCTCCCTCTAAAAGCCTACCCTTTATTGGGGATAAAGGATTCTCTTGGGGCATAAACCATTTAGGCCTATTCTCTTAAAGTGAATAATTTCTACAGCAGAATCCTCCTGCGAGATTACCTACGATGAGGAAGTGGTTCCCTCCTTGGTATTAGTCCCGTAACACAACTGAACACGATAGACTAACCTTTTCCTTCTTTGATTTCGTTACTTATTGTCATTATTTCCTTTCTTTTCTTTGCAATTTCACTTATAATGTGTTCCTTGTTGCTATATTGTTCTTTTCCTTATTTAAATTTAGGATCCCTTATTTGTTTTTCCTGGCAGTAAGCACACTTCTTTTATTATTGTTTGATTTTATTTATCTGTCGTAACTCTTTTGCAATAGTTTCGTTTTGTCTAACAGCAAGTGTGTTGCCTTTATTATTGTCCCATTGTATTTATCTGCCATAACTCTTTGTAGCAGTTTTGCCTGCTATGGGCGTGTGACCAAAGTTTCAGCAAAAATGGGGCATAGTTTGTGCATAAGCCAGACCAAGGTGAGTTGCAATTGGACCGGTCCTGACTCTCTTACCCAAAATACTTGGACCACAGTGTAGTAGAAGGCAACCTAGCCCAAAGGCACAAAAAGGCCCACCATACTTAATTATTGGAATAAAAAAGAAAACCAAAATTAAAAAAATTCTTCATTTTATTGATTTGCAAATGAATTTACATTGATCATAAGAAATTGCATAACTTTGGTCCTAGAAACAATCTAAGATAAAGTACATGACTTTGTTTCCTAGTTACAATCTAGAAATTGAAAATTATATGGATAAGTATTGATCTATCAACCCTTGATCTAAACTCGAAAGCTATGTTACAAGGTGGGAAGGTGTTAGGCACACCCCTTGCCCAGTGAAACTAGTTTTTTAGACTATGGTGACCAACATTCATATCATATCATCTAATATGTTATCAATCAATTTGCATGTTGAATGTAATGTGTGTGCATGTGATAAACCCTAATTCCATTTATTAAACATTGCATTTCGATTGAAAAGCTAAATTCTAGTGAATGTGTATGGATGTTGATATTCTAGATTCAAGGATATGAGAGAATTATGAAACTAACATGTTTTTCATATTTTGGATGTGGATTTAAGATCAAAGCTAATGTCATGCATGAACATGTGATGAACAACCAAGTACATGTGAAGAATGCATATGAACATATAAGAACATTCAAACATATTCAAGGAATTTAAATAATTACTAGCATGCTTTAATCTTAATCTCATCATAGCAATATAAAACAACAAGTTAGGGAAATGGATTATACCTACATGCAAGATCCACACGATGAAAGAGGAGGCTCTTGTTAGAGGCCTTAAGGATATAGTAAAAAAGAAGAACTAGGAAAAGGAGAGTGAGTCTCACTCAATGCCTTGAGTCTCATGAAAACCAAGAAATGACAAGATTACTCTACTTCACTAGAACTTAATAGGGGAGAAGAGAGGGTCTTTTTTTGTGTCTTGGAATGGAGGAGATGTGAGGTTTATATAGTAGTGGTGGAGAAAATATGAATGGAATGACATTTAATGAGGATTGACAAAGGATTAAAGAGAATCATAAACCTAGACCCTATTTCAGTATTTAGAAAAAGCTGGTGCATTAAATTTGGAGGTTGGTGGGAGTGATAAGCAAGCAAAATGTCTAAAACCTCGGTTTTCTCGTAGCTCCTATAACAGTTTTCAAAGCTAACCTTGAAAAATCATATCTTTTCTCAATTCTGATTGGAGTTGGTTATTCTTGTGCTCAAATTGAAGCACTAGTTGTATAGTTTCTGGCTAAATTAACCTCACTCACAAATTCAAAATATTCTGAGAGATATCAATAAAATGGTGAACAAAGGTCATTTGTTGGAAAATAGTTTCAGCATAATTAACATTAATAGGCCCCAAATTTGTTTCCAATTAACATTAATAAGCTCCAATTACTTCCATTTCAGAATTAATCAGTCCCAAATTTACTCTAATTAAAAAAATAATTACACAAATTACTCATTGTATAATTAATGTTTCATTATCTAATTAATCAAGTGTGTGCAACCTTATCGTAAGATGTAATCTTAGCCAATCAAATTATGACATGTCATTAATTTCAAATTAATTATAATTATAACCAATTGGAATCAATTGTTCATGATCACATATAGTCATACTCAACTTGTGATAGTGCATCTCGGCCATTAACTTGATTTGATGATAACTTTCAATCTGACGATTTGATTAAGGCTTATGACCAATCAATTTGATTATTACAAAATCAAGATCACTTTGATAAAATGAAATTAAGGATCTAGTGGCCACAATTAAGATGTCTACTTTCAAGGTGAAATTACTCTTTTGCCCCTTCTATGTAAGGTTAAATGCGGGTTGCAAAATGGGGTGTTAACACATCTCTCAAAGCATCCATCATTCTTTGAAAAAGCTTTGAAGTTTGAACTATCACTAATAATTGCTTCCCAACAATATCCCAATAGTGATGATAGAACAAACCGGAAATACCATTAGGACCAGGAGCCTTGAGGGGGCGCAAGGACTTTCTCCAATTAATTTCATTGTCTTCATTTGAAATACAAGACTCAATTAAATTATCTAAATCACTTGGCATTTGAGGATGGGAGGATTGGTAAACTTCATTAAATTTATTAATAAAATAAGCTCCAATCTCATCTCTATTGAAAGTACGATCTCCATTATCCATCTTAATTTCTGTAATCCAGGTCCTCCATCTTCTAACAAGAGTAGTAAGATGGAAAAAATTTAGAGTTGCGATCTCCTTCCTTCAACCACAGCTCCCTAGAATTTTGCTTCCGCTTGATTTCCTCCTGCTCCAACCATTCATCAAGCTCTAAACATAAGGCTGCCTCAAGCTCTAGATTTTCCTGTGTGCTGTGTAGGAGCTCTATCTTGCACCTCTTTAATTTTTTCTTCTAGCTCTTTGATTCTTGATCTAGCCAAACCAAACTGCATCTCATTCCATATCTTGAGTTCCTCTCTGGCTTGCTGTATTTTTCTTAGCAATTTGAAACTTTGAGACCCATCAAAATGTCTTTGCCAAGCTTGCTCAATTAATTACTTTTGAACTTGTGGCATCTCTCGTCCACATAGCTTCTGATGATGTCAAAAAAATCACCAATGAATCACACGTTGCTCACACGCCCAAAAAGTCACCTGCACAACAAGAAAGAGAAAACCTGCAGAGAGCATCGGTGTGGTGTCGGCCAAATACCCTCCGAAGGTTAAGTTAGAAGCTTTTACAACTCTAGAGTGCTAGAGAGGGTCAATTATGCGTACCTCGATTTGTGAGGGTATTGGGGCTTTTATAGTGGTCGAAGATTGACCTCTCTTCCATGAAGTAGAAGTCTTTTCCTTATAGGAGTCTCCTTTAACAATCCCAAACGTGATGAACAAGACTTTTCCTTATGGAGAAGATCTCCATTAATGCGCATATCTTCTAGAATCCTCTTTGCCTTAGAATTCCATTTATACTAGGATTTTGAGATGTCCAAGCGTGGGCTGTAAGAGTTCCTTTCCTAGAGCTTCTTGAAGAAATTGATTTGGACACAGCATGAGTGTTCGACTCGTCGATGTGGAGCCCGTCCGCAAGGGGTCTGTCCGGTATAGGTGATTTAAGTCGATCCGTCACATAAGTGTAGAATTTTTCCTCTTCAGTTGCCCCCTTCACCTCATGAGTCTGTCATGACGGACTCATGGGGTGACGACTAATTAAGGACTCCGTGAATAACACATGATTCTGACAGCCTGGCCTGAAAACCATTAGGTCGTACGACACGTGTCACACCTCCATTAGTTCTTTTCTAAGACCGAAACGACGCTTCGTTTTTCGTGCACTCCCCCTATATATATCACTCTTCTCCATTCATTTTTACACTTTTTGCAAAGAATACTCTGTCAGAGAACAACCGTCACCTTTGTCAGAGACCACTCCGTCCAACTACTGCATTCGTTAGCAACTTTCCCCGTCATCTTGCTAACTTGGTAAGTACACCTTATGTGTTTCTTTTCCGTCAAATACACTTTATTTTTCTAGATTTATAACCCGTCACCTTTATCTAGACCCGTCATAGTCTTAGGTTTTGTCATCCTATGTAGGCTATGTCTAGTACGTCAAGTAATCAATCTGTGGTACGTGACGGGGCGGACTACGAGGATGTTCACCCGTCAGGTCACAAAGACCAACTCAGTCCGGGAGAAGATAGGAGTCCATCCGCCTCTTCCCAATCCTTAACAAATAAGGATATGGAGACGGCTGAGTCAGAGGAAAGTTCTGAGGATTGTGAGGAAGAACCAATTCAGGCCGTCATAGGAGCTGGGGGACCTAGGGAGTTCATCATGCTTCCGGAGTGGACGGTGAATGCCTTTGTATCTTCCATCAAAGAAAAACACTTTAATACACTTAGAGCAAAATACCAAATTCCTGACACTGTCCCTATCTGTCTGCCCTACAAGTCAGAGAGATGCTACTATGAAGGGGTGGCAGGTTTCGGGGTGTACGAGCAAATGCTGAAGGCAGGGTCAGGTTTCCGTTAAGCTCCCTTCACCGTCAGCTTCTTAAGTACCTAAGCCTGTCTGTCAACCAGATATCTCCTAATGCCTGGAGGGTTTTCATAGCCATGGAGGTCCTCTATGGGGCCATGACAAACGGTGCCAGGAGGTTGATGGTGCGAGAATTCCTCCACTGCTACCGTCCTGATGAAATAGATAAATCAAGGGGGATGTATAGTTTTGTAGCTCGGAGTCCATTGTTGAAAGTCATCTATGACACACCAGACTCCAATAGGGATTGGAAGAGTCGCTATTTTTTCTTAGAGGGTGACGAATAGATGTGTCATCCAAGGGATACGGATCATATGCCCGTCAACACAACTTGGGGGGTGTTGAACCCGTCTGGTATGCGTCTGTCCTAGTGTTGAATTAGCCATTTAGTGTCACAATTTATTAACACTTTTTAATCGTCCACCTTCTGTTTTGTAGCCAGACGACGCCCACAAGTAGATTTGGAAGAGTTTAGTTTTTTGGAGAAAATTTTTAAGAAAACCATGAAGGAGGAGAGGACCTGGGCGAAACTGGTCACACCTAATACCATCTTCTGGTACTGTGACGGGCCTGAACCTTCACCCGCTGCAAGAAAATATGACGCTAGAATCTGTCAACGTAAGTCCATCACCTTATTATTCTCTGATAGTTTTTAATTTCTAGTTAACTAACTTCCTCCGTCGGCTTCTATAGAGATGGACGATGCTAAGAGAAGAGCTTTGATCAAAGCAAATGCTGCAAAGAAAAAGGAGTTCATCAATGCAGACCCAAAAGGGACTGGCTCAAGCACCTAGGCCCAAAAAAGTAAGTACCTCCCTAAAGTGGACCGTCTACCTAAAAAACCCAAAATCCCCCTAGACCCCATCATAGGGTTAATGGCTGGGGGAACAAAGACGGTTACCCCAGCCAAGCCTGGGGCGGGTAAAGGCTTTATGAAAGGTCCATCAACCCAGCAGGAAAATCCACCACCTCCCCTTTTGCGAGAAGATTCTAAGTATGCTCTGGAGAAGTTATCGTCCATCATCACTTCTGAGGATTATGAAGATTTGAGCAATCACTCGACGGAGGCGATGGGTGAGACGGAACTGTTCAGCGTTGCACAGGTAATAGTTTGTCCACTTATAAATCCGTCATCATTCCTTATTTTGAAATTAATTGCTATTCTTAATGTGTTAGGCTATGATAATGATGAAGGGTCTTATGGGACGGTGCCTGAACTGTGAGACCTCTTTAGACCGTCTTCGTGACAAATTTAAGGAGACGGATGAGGAGCTGGACGAGCTTAAGACTTGGAAAGTTATACAATTGCAAAAGCCGGCGATGGCGGAGAAAGCAAGGGATGAATTTTATCAAAGGACGGAGGATCTAAAAAAGGTCCTGGAAGAGAAGGAGAAGGCTATCCTTTTGGCGAAGGATGTTGCGGTACGAGAGTACCGTGACTCTGATGACCTTCTAGCCGAGCTAGGTGTTTCCTATGGTGATGGCTTCGATGATGCCATTCATCAAGTAAAGTCCATATATCCCGAGCTTAATTTATCAACTGTTAAGATCAATGACCAGGAACAATCACAAGTCCAGCCCGTTCACTCTGAGAACACAGAGGAGTTGTTTGGTGAAGAGGCTCTCCTCAATAATGCTCAAAATGAAGCGGTCAATGTCGAGGTGCAGGATGAACTGGCCCGTCAGCCAATAGATGTGGTGGATAAGGATGGAGCCTTGGCCCCGTCTGCGAAGCAATAGCTGCTTTTTTTTTTATTATTTTTTTTATTTTTTTATTTTTTTATTTTTTAAGAATGTTTGCAGAACAATTTTATAAACACCCGTCATAATTTTGGGATCATGTAGACTTTTCCCCATTTGGGTTATTGTTTTATATTTACGCTTCATATGGGATCGTTATGTTTAATGAATCCGTCTTTCTTGCTGAATATTTGTTTTTGCAAAGTTTATTTAATTTACATCCGTCGAGTTAGGCTTATTATTATTACCTTCTTTGGATGAATCGTCCATCTAGTGGACTTCAATTTATATCCGTCTACATTGAGGAATCTGAGTTTTTTTTCTCTCGGGATGATCCGTCCATCTTGTGAACTTTGTTTAATCCGTCAACTTTTGGACTTGGAATTTTTCATCCTTTTGGGATTATCCGTCCATCTTGTGGACTTAGTTTGATCCGTCCTCTTTTGGACTTGGAAATTTTCATCCTCTTAGGATGATCCGTCCATCTTGTGGACTTAGTTTGATCCGTCCTCTTTTGGACTTGGAAATTTTCATCCTCTTGGGATGATCATTGCATCTTGTGGACTTAGTTTGATCCGTCCACTTTTGGACTTGGAATTTTTCATCCTCTTGGGATGATCCGTCCATCTTGTGGACTTAGTTTGATCCGTCCTCTTTTGGACTTGGAAATTTTCATCCTCTTGGGATGATCCGTGCATCTTGTGGACTTAGTTTGATCCGTCCACTTTTGGACTTGGAAATTTTCATCCTCTTGGGATTATCCGTCCATCTTGTGGACTTAGTTTGATTAGTCCTCTTTTGGACTTGGAATTTTTCATCCTCTTGGGATTATCCATCCATCTTGTGGACTTAGTTTGATCCGTCCTCTTTTGGACTTGGAAATTTTCATCATCTTGGGATGATCCGTGCATCTTGTGGACTTAGTTTGATCAGTCCACTTTTGGACTTGGAATTTTTCATCCTCTTGGGATGATCCGTCCATCTTGTGGACTTTGTTTGATCCGTCCACTTTTGGACTTGGAATTTTTCATCCTCTTGGAATGATCCGTCCATCTTGTGGACTTAGTTTGATCCGTCCATTATTGGACTAGGCAAATTAAGTAGGAAAAACATAGGGTCTGAATATTTCTCTTATTGAAAGAAAACTATGTAGAAAAGAAAAGGTACCTGCCCCCTTGGGCTTAAAAAGGCATTTGTATAAAGAATTGTTCGAAGTAAAAACTAGCGATAGCAAAACTAAATAATAGAAAAAAAAATTGTTCGAAGTAAAAACTAATAAAAACTCAGTAATAAACTGGAAACTAGGGGAGCGTCGATGCTCTTCATGTCATCTTTACTGGTAGAATCTCCGTAGGTGCTCCGTGTTCCATGGGTGTTATAGCTTCTGTCTGCCTAGAGTTTCGAGGTGGTAGGTCCCTTTCCTTTGCCAAGATGAGATCCTATACGGTCCTTACTAGTTGGGGCCGAGCTTTCCTTGCGAAGGATCTCTAGCAGCTCCCATTACCTTTCGTAGCACAAGATCTCCGATTTGGAAGTCTCTATGTCTGACATTGGAGTCGTAGTATTTTGCCATGAGGTTCTGGTATTGCGCCAACCTTTGCTCTGCTGTAGCCCGGACCTCGTGCACCAAGTCTAGCTGAAGCTGTAAGGCCTCTTCGTTCTTATCCTCGTTGTAGTTCTCCACCCAATAGCTCGTAAGCCCTACCTCCGCTGGGATGATAGCATCACTTCCATATGCTAGCCGAAACGGTGTTTCTCCAGTAGGTGTTCTTACTGTAGTACGATATGCCCACAATACGCTTGGTAGTTCGTCAGGCCAGATGCCCTTTGCCCCCTCGAGCCGGGTCTTGATTATCTTGAGCAAGGACCAGTTCGTGACCTCGACTTGTCCGTTGGCCTGTGGGTGTGCGGGCGAAGAGTAATGATTCTTGATACCTAGTTCTAAACAGAAGTCCCTAAATGCGCTGTTGTCGAACTGTTTTCCATTGTCGAAGACAAGCACTCTTGGTATCCCGTACTTGCAGATAATATTCTTCCAAACAAAACTTCGAATGTTTTTCTCCGTGATAGTGGCTAGGGCCTCTGCTTCCACCCATTTGGTGAAGTAGTCGATACCAACTACTAGAAATTTTAGTTGCCTTATCGCTGTCGGGAAGGGGCCTATGATGTCTAGTCCCCATTGGGCGAACGGCCAAAGGGCCACCATAGGTGTCAGCTCCTCGGTTGGTTGCCTGATCAGATTACTGAACCTCTGACATTTGTCGCAAGTCTTTACGTAAGCTTGCGTGTCCTTTTGTATTGTAGGCCAATAGTACCTTGCTCAGATCAATTTTTGCACTAAGGATCGTGCCCCTGAATGGTTTCCACAAATACCCTCATGGACTTCTCTCATTACGTAGTCTGCTTCCTCGTGACCCAAACACCTCAGGTGTGGTCGTGAGAATCCCCTTTTATATAAGACATTATTGATCAGCACAAATCATGAGGCTTGGACTTTTAGTTTCCTGGCTGCGTCTTTTTCGTCTGGTAGTGTGCCCGTCTTCAGGTAGGCTATTAATGGCGTAGTCCATTTGTTCTCAGAATTCACCTCCAGCACTTTTGTTTCGTCATCAATAATTGAGGAAACTTGGACAAACGATAATACCTAATCAGGGACTAGCATAAATTATGTAGGGCTGCTTTTGCCAGACGGTCGGCAAATTCGTTCTCCTTCATTGGGATTTGAACGAATCTGACTTCGAGGTTGCCGATCCGATTCTTGACTTTTTCCAAGTACTGCTTCATCCTTTCATTTTTGCATCCGTAGACGCCATTAATCTGACTTGTTATTACCTGGGAATTGCAATGTACGACCATGTTTTCAGCACCTGTTGCCTTTGCGAGGTCTAATCCTGCCACCAATGCTTCATACTCGGCCTCGTTGTTAGTCATTGGGAAGTCTAGTCGAATCATACATTCGATTTTATCTCCATCAAGGGTTTGGATCACCGCACCGACACCTCCAGCTTGCCTGTTTGAAGATCCGTCTGTGTAGATGCTCCATTGTCTGAGGGCGTTTGCCCCCTTGCCTTCTAATGGAGTATATTCAGCTATGAAGTCTGCCACAGCTTGTCCCTTTATTGCAGTCCGCGAGCGATACTGTATATCAAACTCGCTCAGCTCTATCGCCCACAGAGCCATTCGTCCGGCAGCCTCGGGGCTGCTCATGGATCTTTTTAGAGGCTGATCCGTCAAGACAATGATGCCATGGGCCTGGAAGTATGGCTTGAGTTTTCGGGCTGCAGTTACCAGTGTGAAGGCCAATTTTTCCATCTGGGGGTACCTCTCTTCTGCCCCCCAGAAACCCCTACTTATGAAATAGACGGGTAGTTGAGATCCTTGCTCTTCTCTTACTAAGGTCACACTGACTGCCGCTTGCGAAACTGCTAAGTAGAGGTAGAGTTCTTCCCCTAGTTTGGACGGGTTTAGCAATGGTGGAGAGGCAAGGTATTTCTTCAGGTTTTCAAATGCTTTCTGGCACTCATCCATCCACTCGAAAGATTTTCTCAAGATGCGGAAGAATGGTAGACATTTGTCCGTCACTTTAGAGACGAACCTGTTTAAGGCTGCAATTTTGCCATTTAAACTTTGCACCTTTTTCGTCGTCCTCGGTGGTTTTAACTCCATGATGGCCCGTATCTTCTCCAGGTTGACCTTTATACCTTTTTGGGATACCATGAATCTCAAGAATTTTCCCGCTGTTACTCCGAACATGCACTTGCTTGGATTCAGCTTCATGTTGTATGATCGAAAGGTGTCGAATGTCTCTTGGAGGTCGTTTAGGTGGTCATTTTCGTGCAGGCTCTTTACCAATGTGTCGTCAACGTAGACTTGTACATTCCTTCCAATTTGGTGCATGAACATTTTGTTCATTAGTCTCTGGTACGTCGCCCCCGCGTTCTTAAGCCCGAATGGCATCACCTTGTAGCAAAAAAGTCATCGGCTGGTGACGAAGGAAGTTGTCTCTTGATCAGCTTCCTTTATCTTGATTTGATTGTAGCCTGAAAAGACGTCCATTAAGCTTAGGAGCTGGTGTCTGGCGGTTGAGTCTACTAGAGTATCTATTTGAGGGAGGGGGTAGCTGTCCTTCGGGCAAGCTCTGTTGAGGTCCGTGAAGTCGACGCACATTCGCCACTTCCCGTTAGCCTTTTTGACCATGACTACATTTGCTAACCAGTCTGGGTAATATACTTCTTGAATAAAATCCGCTTCTAGTAGTTTCCTGACCTCTTCCGCTATCGCTCTATCTCGTTCCTGAGCAAACACTCACTTTTTCTGTCGGATGGGCAAGGATGTGGGGTTCACATTGAGCTTGTGAACCATGACTGAGGGATTAATCCTGGGCATGTCCTCGTGGCTCCACGCGAATACGTCTCGGTTTATCCTGAGGAATGCTGCGAGGGCTTAACGTGTTGGCTGGCTGGCTAACGTCCCCATCCTTGTCGTCCGTTTAGGCCTTGATTCATCGAGTGTTATATCTTCTAATTCTTCAACCGGCTCTGCTATGGCTCGTTGCTCCTCTATACACATGGTCTGCTGTTGATCTTCCATTTCTAGCATGGCAATGTAGCATTCACGGGCGGCCACCTGGTCTCCTTGCAACTCCCCAATCACATAATCTGTAGGGAACTTAACCATTAGGTGGTATGTTGATGTTGCTGCCTTCCACGAGTTGAGTGTGGGTCGTCCAAGGATGGCATTGTAAGCAGATGAACAGTCGACCACAAGGAATGTTACTTCCTTTGTGATCTGCTGGGGATGGTTCCCTACTGTTACCGAAAGCGTGACCGCACCCAATGGAAATATTCTTGTTCCCCCAAAGCCTACTAACGAGGAGTTCTTCGGTATCAGTCTTTCTCTGTCTATTCTCATTTGCTGGAACGCTGGGTAGTACAGAATGTCTATCGAGCTGCCATTGTCGACCAACA
The DNA here is from genome assembly GCA_032727855.1 of Quercus ilex subsp. ballota. NCBI lineage: Eukaryota > Viridiplantae > Streptophyta > Magnoliopsida > Fagales > Fagaceae > Quercus > Quercus ilex. The sequence continues at coordinate 46,341,034 of CM064916.1, forward strand.
CTCGATGCACGTTGTAGTCTCCTACACGTATGCTGACAACGAGTGCGTCGTCATGAGGATGATGAAGACGCCGCACATCTTCTTCCGAGAACCCAATGATGGGGCTTTCCTTCCGTGCTATCTTCGATACGGGGCCCGTCAGCTGGACGTTATGGACTAACCTAAGGTAGGTCTTCCGAGCCTTTTTGGACGATCTTGTAGTAGCGGTTCCCCCTACAATCATCCTTATGTCTCCTATGGGGGGTCTTTGACGTTCGTTATCCCGTTGGGGGGCGTGCTTTTGGGGATTTGGGTTTGTCTTCTTCTTACTGACGAACTTCTGCAACTTTCCTTGTCTGATGAGGGCCTCAATCTGTTGCTATAAGTCGTAGCAATCAGACGTGTCATGACCTTGGTCACGATGGAAACGGCAGTATTTGTCTCTAGACCGCTTACTTGGATCACTCTTGAGTTTTACTGGAAATGTTAGAGCCCCCTCGTCCTTGATCTACATTAGGACTTGGTTTATTGAGGCATTCAACGGGGTGAAGCTTGTAAACCTTCTTCCTGGGGGCTTAGGACGCCTTTCGTCCCTTCGGTCTCCTGTTCTGGGTTTCTTCCGTTCTTGGTCCTACCATGTGTCTTCTTGTCGTTCTCTCTTCCTGGGCTTTTCGTCTCGGGCTAGCAGTGCGTCTTCCACATTCATGTACTTGGTGGCCCTGTAGAGCACTTCTGACATAGTCTTCGGGTCGTTTTTGTATAGAGAGAACAAAAATTTACCTTTCGCAACCCATTCGTGAAGGCTGCTACCAATATCTTATCGTCGGCTTCATCGATTGAAAGCGCTTCCTTATTGAAGCGGGTTATGTAGGATCTCAGCGTCTCGTCCTCTCACTGTCTGATGCTCATCAGGCATGCCGTGGACTTCTTGTACCTATGTCCCCCGATAAAGTGTGAAGTAAACTGGGCGCTTAGCTCTTTGAAAGTGTTGATGGAATTTGGTGTCAACCGGCTGAACCAAATCCTCGCAGCTCCCTTCAGCGTGGTAGGGAGTGCCCTGCACATTATCTCATCCGCGACCCCTTGAAGGTGCATCAAGGTCTTGAACGTCTCCAGGTGGTCTAGAGGGTTTTTCACTCCGTCGTAACTGTCGATCTGTGGCATTCGAAACTTATGTGGTAAGGGGAAGGAGTTGACGGTCGCAGTGAACGGCAAGTCTGTTCATTGACCAAATCATCAAGGTCACTAGATACTCGTCCCTTCAAGGCGTTCATCATGACCTCCATTTGTTCCTTCATCGCCCGCATCTTCGCGATAATAGGAGGTAGTGCCACATTAATGAGGGATGGGAGGCTGATATTTTGCTGTTCTGGCCTGCTTGGGGCGTTACTACCTTCAGGACCCTCTCGACCTCCTCGCACGACACTGGTACCTTCTTGTTCCCTCTGATTGTTTTGTGTCGCATTTTTCTAGCGCAGCTGTTCTTCTAGGTCACGATTTTGCTTGGTGAGGCGCTCCAGAGCTGCGGAGAGGGTTTGTACTTGTCTTTCGAGGGGAGTCATGGGTGGTTCCTCCTCTTGGATGTTATTAGTAGTCGCCATTGAGCGGGTTAGCACCATGTAACTCTTTTTTCCGAGAAGCGATAGTGTGGCTTTCGAATCACGAAAGAAATGCTACTTTCCCACAGATGGCGCCAACTGATGATGTCAGAAAAAATCACCAATGAATCACACGTTGCTTACATGCCCAAAAAGTCACTTGCACAGCAAGAAAGAGAAAACCTGCAGAGAGCACTGGTGTGGTGCCGGCCAAATACCTTCCGAAGGTTAAGTTAGAAGCTTTTACAACTCTAGAGTGTTAGAGAGGGTCAGTTATGCGTACCTCAATTTGTGAGGGTATTGGGGCTTTTATAGTGGTCGAAGATTGACCTCTCTTCCTTGAAGTAGAAGTCTTTTCCTTATAGGAGTCTCCTTTAACAATCCCAAACGTGATGAACAAGACTTTTCCTTATGGAGAAGATCTCCATTAATTCGCATATCTTCTAGAATCCTCTTTGCCTTAGAATTCCATTTATACTAGGATTTTGAGATGTCCAAGCGTGGGCCGCAATAGTTCCTTTCCTAGAGCTTCTTGAAGATAATTGATTCGGACACAGCATGAGTGTTCGACCCGTCGATGTGGAGCCCATCCCCAAGGTGTCCGTCCAGTATAGGTGATTTAAGTCAATCTGTCACGTAAGTGTAGAATTTTTCCTCTTCAGCTTCGAACCTAAATGGTTTGGCCCTCAACATGTGTTCCACATGGGTGTCATGAAGAATCGGATTATGATTAGAGGTGGAGGCTACTAGATGTTTGACTCCTGCTTTAGGGAATAAAGATTGCCAATAATCATGGTTACAAACTGCTCTATCTAATCTTTCTTAATATTAACCATGCAAATCTTTTCTTTTATTTGACCAAGTAAACCTCGCTCGCTCCACTGAATCCAAGATCAATTGTCCCTGAAGCATTCATGAAGTTCCTAAAACTTTTGGTATATCCCTCCCTCAAAAATTTGCCATCTCTCTTTCCTGAATTGGTTTTTAAATTATTAAAATCTCCAATGGCCATCCAAGGCCCAGCAACAGATTCAACCAAACTCCAAAAACTAGCCCTATTATTTATGCTGGGCAGACCATATATAGCAAAGAGCATCCAAGTCACTGAAGGTGGATCAGAATAAATTAGAGACACCACCACATTTTTGTCTGCACAAATCATTTCAAGTTCTACACCTTCTTTCCAAAATAAGGCTAATCCTCTTGATTTACCCATAGATTCAATGCAATAATAATGCTCATGAAAACCCAAACTTAACATTTATTCTTTTAGCTTTGGCTTTTGATTCTGCTATAAAAAATAATATCTGGACTTTCCGATCCCTCGCCAAAGCCTTCAAAGCTTTAATTGTCGGTGCTCTACCAGCACCCCAAAAATTCCAAGCTAGGAACCTCATCCTCGTAATGAGGTGGTGATTCAAACTAACCTTATTCTCTTTGTGGACTTCAAAACAATCACCCTTGATGAGGTGCACCAATATTTAGCTTTATCTTCTACAACCTTTAACACTACACCAAAATCTTCAACACCAACCAATAAATACACAACTACCATCTACCTTTCAGATTCAAACTCCGACGTTGGAGGCTTAAATAGCTATTCCAAAGAGTGAGAGGCGGCTCTAAACATGCGTCGAGAGAACTCTAGAATCTATAAGCTTTTCAATAACCTTGTACCACCGCACACCCTTGGTGCGATGATTGTAGGATTATATCTCCTTAAAGAGAATTTTATGTGGTCCACATTTGAAGATGAAACTCATGTCTTAAGTTTCTTATTTCATGTCCATGTCTTAAGTTTCCTATTTGTGAAAGTTACATGTTAGATGTAACATCCTTTAGTAACTCTCAATTGGTGCAACCCATTTGATTAATAAATGCCATGAAGTTATAACTTTTAAGCTCCTTGATGGAAGGAGAGTTATGGAAATCTTTATCTAAAAGGATCCCTAGTCTAGCCTATATATGTAGCCTATGTTTCCATCAAAATGATATGTGTGAGGTAAAGGCCATAGACTAGAAGACTCTTTTTATACACTATCATCATATAGTGAGCCTTCTTTTCTTCAAAGACTTAAACAACTATGGCTGGAGGTATGTGTATTTTATTCCACAACTCTAAATTTATCTTACATTTGGTATCAGAGCCTCCTTCATGCTATGTTGTTTAGTAATTTTTCATTCATAGATTTTTCTATGTTTTGGCTAAATTTCTGATGCACATATGGATTTAAGGATATAAAGTATTTGCATTGCATATTCTTTTGTGCTGGGACCTTTCAGCTAAATTAACTATGACATCATAATCTGACGTTTTAACCAATGTCAGCAAACCCAGTTTTAAGAGGCATGGAATAGAGTTAAGTTTTATGCCATGTATCTTATGTGTGGGTCATAGCATATAGTATTAAAGCCTATCACTGAAATAGCTTTTACCATCATTTGGGTTGGATGGCTTTAATATGGGATAGTTTTCAGATAGAGACAACTATCTATGGAAAATTATTCCTTTTGCATTTGGCATTGGCCGAATGTTTATGTGGAGATAATAATTGGTTTTTCAAATTTAAGCTTCTCATGAAAGTGAACATCTGTCATGATAACTTTGCATATTGATTATTATGCTTCTTTGTTATTTAGAAGAATTTATCTTGTCTGACTTACATATAATGTGCAGTGATTTTATAAAGTTTGTGACTATATATGGAAATTTGATCATTACATAGTTAAAATTTATGATATTTTTAGTGTATTTACAGTTTCTTACACTTGTCTTTAAATATCATTTTATGGTTTACTTTAATTGACAAATATGATGTTTAATTTATCTTTATGATGTCATTTGGAGGGGTGAATATCAAAATGACTTGAGAATAGCCATAGCATCTTAAGCCATAAAGATAATCACATCAAATTAATTTTTATAATACTTCATTAAGAAAAAGACATCTAAATTGTAATTAATTCATGAAAAGCAATAACTTGGCCCCATAGGGAGGATATTATTTTTATGATTTAATTGGAATAAGATGGTGAATTAAGCATTAAGAATATAATTTTCCTAGGCCCAAAGGTATGGAAAATTTTATTCTTATTGATTATATTTACTAGTCTTATTAGTAAAGTATTTTAGTAAATTCATGTGTGATGCACCTCTACCCATAGGAAGGTTGGAATTTACTACTAAATTGACATTGGTTGATTTAGAATTAAGGTCTATATTTCATAGCATTAAAGTTATTTTTTTTTTCTTGGTTATTGCAGCAATTCCTACTACTTATATAATTGTTTTTTCACGTGTTCCAATGCTAATTGGTGACAACTATAATGACTGGAAAGAAAGTATCATATTTTCATTACAATGCATGGATCTTGATTTGGCGCTCCGTGTGGATAAACCACCCATCCCCACAGAATCAAGTGCACCAAATGATAAACTTGACTATGAACGGTGGGAGCGATCTAATTGCTTAAGTTTAATGTTCATAAAATCCCATATAAATAAGAACATTAAGGGTTCTATCCCTGAATGTAATAAGGTTAAGGATTTTATGAAAGCCATTGAAGAACAGTTCATAAGATCCGATAAGGCTTTGGCAAGCATCTTGATGAAAAGGTTTTCAAGTAAAACTTTTGACTATTCTAAGAATGTGCGTGAGCACATTATGGAAATGAGGGACATGGTTGCTCAACTTAAGTCCCTAGAGGTTGAGATTTCTGAGTCATTCCTAGTCCATTTCATACTGAATTCTCTCCCCTCTGAATTTGGTCCTTTCAAAATATCTTACAACACACATAAAAATAATTGGTCAGTAAATGAACTTTTGACTATGTGTGTTCAAGAGGAAGAGAGATTAAAACATGAGAAAGTTGAAAGTGCTCATTTGGCCACTCATGTTAAAGAAAATTCTAGGAAGGGCAAGAATGCCTTGCAAATGAAGAAAAAACACATAAAGCATAATGACAATAAAAAAAAAAACTAAGTGTTTTTTCTGCAAGAAAGAAGGGCGTATGAAGAAAGATTGCCTAAAGTACAAGAAATGGCTCGAAAAGAAAGGTAATATCATTTCATTAGTGTGTCATGAATCCTTTTTTGTTGAAGCTCCAAATAATACATGGTGGGTTGACTCTGGTTCCACTATTCACATTGTCAACACCATGCAGGGTTTTCTGAATCTAAGGAAGGCGAAAGGAAATGAACAATGCATCTATTCAAGAAATCGGATGTGTTCAAAAGTTGAGGGAGTTGGGACTTTTTGTCTGATTTTAAAAACTAGATATGTATTAGATTTAAATAATGTTTTCTATGTACCTTCATTTTCCAAAAACTTAATTTCCATTTCCAAACTTGTTGTTGTTGGTTTGGATTTTTATTTGAAAATTCAATTTTAAGTATTTTTAAAAATAAAGTTCATATTGGTGGTGGAACCTTAGTTGATAGTTTATTTAAAATTAATATTGACCCCATTTTTGAATGTAATTATTTAAATATGCATGTTAATGTTGGTATAAAGCAGAGCTTGATTAATGAGAATTCCTCTATGCTGTGGCATAGGAGATTGGGACATATCTCCATAGAAAGAATTAAAAGATTGGTGAAAGATGGAGTTCTAAAAACTCTTGATTTTACTGATTTTGGTACTTGTGTGGACTGCATTAAGGGTAACCAGACCAATAAGACCACTAAGGGTGCCAAGAGGAGCTCTGAAATTCTTGAAATCATACACACTGATATATGTGGACCATTTGCTACTCCTTGCCCAAATGGTCAGAGATATTTTATCTCATTCATTGATGACCATACAAGATATATGTATCTCTATCTTTTATATGATAAGGCTGAGGCACTAGATGCTTTCAAAATCTATAAGGCAGAAGTAGAGAAACAAAGAGAAAATAAAAATAAAATAATTAGATCAGATAGAGGTGGGGAGTATTAGAGTAGGTACACAGAAAAGGGACAAATGCTAGGTCCATTTGCTAAGTTCCTTCAAGAAGAGGGCATCATTGCTCAATATACAATGCCAAGTGTTTCTGAAAGGAGGAATTGTACGCTTATGGATATGGTAAGGAGTATGATGAGGAACTCCAATCTTCCTTTATCCTTATGAAGTGATGCTTTAAAAACCGCTGTGTATATCTTAAACAGGGTTCCATCTAAGGTTGTTTCCAAAACACCTTTTGAATTATGGCATGGATGGAAGCCGAGTTTAAATCATTTGCACATATGGGGTTGTTCTGTTGAAGTAAGGATTTATAATCCACATATAAAGAAACTAGACCCAAGGACAACTAGTGGATATTTTATTGGCTATGCAGTAAACTCCAAAGGGTTTAGGTTTTATTGTCCTTTGCACACTCCAAGAATAGTTGAGGCTAGAAATGCTAAATTTCTTGAGGACTTCGAGCTTAGTGGGAGTCCTTTTCCTAGAAGGATAGAGTTTGAGGAGGCACAAGATTTTATTGAACTACCCTCAAATGATATCCTTGAGGAGCAACAAACCCATCAAGAACAAGCTCATATTAAACCAACTGTTGAAATTTCTAAAAATTCAAGAGAAGTAGAAGGTGTAAGAAGATCGTCAAGAATGAGGAAACCAGCAATTTCTGATGATTATATTGTATATCTCCAAGAGTCTGATTTTGATATCGGGCCTAAAGATGATCTAACTTTGTTTTCTCAAGCCATGAGTGATAGTAATTCCACACTTTGGTATGATGCCATGAAGGAAGAGATAGAGTCTATGGCTAAAAATCAAGTTTGGGATCTCGTTGAGTTTCCAAAGGAAGCAATAGCTATTGGCTGCAAATGGGTTTATAAAACCAAAAGAAATGCTTCTGGTAATATTGAACGATATAAAGCTAGACTTGTAGCTAAGGGTTTCACTCAAAAAGAAGGTATTGATTACCATGAAACCTTCTCTCCGGTTTCTAAGAAGGATTTGTTTAGAATAATCATGGCCTTAGTAGCTCATTTTGATTTAGAGTTACATCAAATGGATGTGAAAACGACATTGAATGGGGATCTAGAAGAGGCGGTATACATGGTCCAACCTCAAGGATTTTATGATGATAAAGACAGTCATTTGGTTTGCAAGTTAAAGAAATCTATATATGGGCTAAAGCAGGCCTCACAACAATGGTATATAAAGCTTCACAATGTTATCTCTTCATATGGATTTGTTGAGAACATTGTTGATCAATGTATATACCTTAAGATTAGTGGGAGCAAATACATTTTCCTAGTCCTATATGTGGATGGCATTTTACTTGCAAGTAGTGATTTGGGCTTGTTACACGAGACAAAACAATTTCCCTCCCAAAACTTTGAGATGAAGGATTTAGGTGAAGCCTCATATGTCATTGGTATTGAGATTCATAGACAGATCACAAAAAGTGTTAGGACTATCTCAAAAGGCCTGCATTGAAAAAGTATTGAAGAGATTCGGAATGAAAGATTGTGCACCTACAGTAGCACCCATTATGAAAGGAGACAAATTTAGTAAGAATCAGTGTCCTCAAAATGAATTAAAGCGAGAGCAAATGAAGAACATACCGTATGCATCTGCGGTAGGTAGCCTGATGTATGCAGAGGTTTGCACAAGGCCTGATATCGGGTTTATAGTGGGGTTATTAGGTTGATATCAAAGTAACCTTGGTTTGGATCATTGGAAAGCTGCGAAAAAGGTTATGAGGTACTTGCAAGGTACCAAGGATTACAAGTTGACTTACAGACATACTGATCAATTGAAGGTGATTGGTTATTCAGATTCTGATTTTGGTGGGTGTGTAGACACAAGAAAGTCTACTTTAGGATATATTTTCCTTCTTTCTGGAGGAGCTATATCTTGGAGAAGTACTAAGCAAACACTTGTTGCTTCGTCTACCATAGAGGCAGAATTTGTTGCATGCTATGAAGCAACAACACAGGCATTATGGTTAAGAAATTTTATCATAGGTCTCAAGATTGTCGATTCTATATCGAGACCTCTAAAGATTTTTTGTGACAATTTGGTTGCAGTTTTCTTCTCTAAGAATGATAAAAGTGGAAGCAAAAGTAAGCATATCGAAATAAAGTACCTCAAGGTTAGAGAGAATGTTAAGAAACAAAAGGTGTCCATCGAGCATATTAGTACTAAGCTAATGATTGCTAATCCCATGACTAAAGGTTTGTCGACCAAACCATATAAAGACCACGTGGAACATATGGGACTTAATAAATTATTTGATGTTTAATTTCTCTTTAGTTGTTTTGTATTTGGGACACATATTTGCTTGTTCTTAGAGAATGAAAGACAATATATATTTTGTGCACATAAAGTATATATATATAAAGTTTATTTAATCCATGAGGATAAATAAAGAACAATATATCCATGGGGATGTTTAGAGGAGGACCCGAATGGCTAATAGGTAGTCTATTCATAAAGAATTAATGGCCCATAAAGTACTCATGTAAGGATTACATTACATTGTAATACATGGAAGGAAATACGCATTATAATTGAGGGGATTACCGCCATGATTCATGTATTGGATTCTTTATTTGAGTGGGAGCATTTCACAACTAGTGACATGGATAATATCGTGGCTATAGCATAATGATAAGCACTTATTGAGTTATTTAAATTTCATGTGGGCCAAGTGGGAGAATGTAGGATTATATCTCCTTAAAGAGAATTTTATGTGACCCACATTTAAAGATGAAACTCATGTCTTAAGTTTCTTATTTCATGTCCATGTCTTAAGTTTCCTATTTGTGAAAGTTACATGTTAGATGTAACATCCTTTAGTAACTCTCAACTGGTGTAACCCATTTGGTTAATAAACACCATGAAGTTACAACTTTTAAGCTCCTTAATGGAAGGAGAGTTGTGGAAATCTTCGTCTAAAAGGGTCCCTAGTCTAGCCTATATATGTAGCATGTGTTTCCATCAAAAGGATATGTGTGAGGTAAAGGCCATAGACTAGAAGACTCTTTTTATACACTATCATCATATAGTGAGTCTTCTTTTCTTCAAAGACTTAAACAACTATGGCTGGAGGTATGTGTATTTTATTTCACAATTCTAAATTTATCTTACAATGGTCACTCCATAAGTATAAGTGCTTTTAAGGTGTACGGGGCAAGGGTTGGGGTTAAGTCTTTATGAGGGAGCTTCATACGTATATATACACTTAAATTATGTTAGAGTAGAATTTTTATCTTGTAAAAAAAAATAAAAAACTTACTTCTTTGATAACATTAATTTAACGCCTCTGCAGGTTTCTACTAAAATTGAAATAATTCAATTTCATCTCTTTTCTAATTTGCATCCGCGGGTCCATAATCCATTTCCATGTAATGCGCCCAAAAAAAAAAAAAAAAAAAATCCAGCTAAGCATGCGCATGATGTTCGTCGTTCAAGTTCAACCATCAACCAAACCAAGTTACCAAAATGACCTTTTTAAAATAATAATAAATAAAGTCAGAATCAACCAACATGACTTAAAAAAATGCAAACAATAGCAAGAGGACCGGAATGGAAAGGTCGGGCCCTCTCGGGCGATTATCTCAAAGTTGAGGGAATTGTTGTTAATAAAGTTGGCGGACAATACAGACCACACGTATTACGTAAGCCTTTTCTTTTTCTTTTTCTTTTTTAATATATAATAATAATAATAATAATAATACCACGTGAAACTGAGAAAACTTAAATTAAAATTTTAAATTAAAGTTTCAAATTAGAGTTTCAATTTTGTGCTATGTGTTCTAAATTATTTATTCTTAAAAAGTTTTATTTCTTAATTTTAAAATCAAATGTGGAACTACATTATAAATATTCATATAAGTGAGTTATTAAGTACAAAAATCAAAGAGTCTAGAATAAATGAATTGTAAAAAAAAAAAAGTGCTTCACAATAATTATAAAAAAAAGAAAAAAACATAAATAATTTACATTTTATACCTAATAATATCCTGACAATTTTTTTTAAAGAATTAACAAAATATAAAAATAACTATCAATAGTATTTAAATTATATATATAGGAATTATATTATGCATTTTATTATATATTTTTAAGTATATCCATGCATATGCATGGCGTTACAAGCTAGTTTTAATAATTGACTATGATGTTAAGATTTTGATACGTAAATTAGAAGACAAGATTAGAAATTAAATTAATTCAAAATTAATATGAATAAAATTAAATAAACAATTACATAATAAAAAAATAAAATATAATCAATTTATTGTTGATAACAATCAATTCATTAGATTAATTTAATAGGTTTGGGCTAATACCAAATAGATCCTAAACTTTTAAAATTGACCAACTTGGTCCCTAAACCCAATTTTGTCCATAATCACCATTTATCCTGTTTCTTGTTATCAGGTTCTCTTCTCTCCCTTCTTTCTCTTCTTAGACCCTTCTCTTTTTCCTGTCTCGTATTTTCTTTTCTCTTCTTTGAATTCTATCATTGTGATTACACTGATATATGCATTTTGAGCACAAATCACAAATCACACTACACGACTGCACCATGTCATAAAACATAAACATACACGCATAGACATACAAATTCTAAAACCTAACCACCCCCACCCCCCCTCCCCCCAAAATCCCAAATTACCAAACATACACAGATTCATATACACCAACAAAAACACCATATTAGACCCATTTTGAGATAAACCCCAAATCAAAAAACACCCACAAGACCATAAATTAGCAAATAACCATACCCAAACCCCACCTTTCAGACCCAAATAAAAAATCACCAAACCCATCACCATAAGAAAACCCAATCCCTAAATTGACCAAGACCCAAACCAACACACACACACACACACACACAAAATTCCATAGAAAGAGGAGAAAGATCGACGACCACTAGTGGTGGCAAAGCTCGTGGGTCTTTGCCAAACATTCCCTTGACGTTTGGGACATAAACCCAAAACACAAACATAGACCCAAACCTAGAAACAAAAATAAAAAACTCGAAGGAACCAACTATCTCCATGGCACTGATTCAAAGAGAGTGCAAGATGCTAGTGGCAAAACATGGGTTTCGGCCATTAGAGAGGGAGTGTGATTGTGTGAGAAGAGAGAGCTAGAGAGGTTTGAGAGAGGGAGAAGAGAAGGGATTGAATTCTGTGTGTGTGTGTGTGTGAGAGAGAGAGAGAGAGAGAGAGAGAGAGAGAGAGAGAATGTGAGAATAAGTAATGGGATAAACGGCGTTTAGGAACTAAATTGGGTTCAGGGACCAAATTGGTCATTTTTGAAAAATTTTGGATCTAATTGGTATATTAGCCCAAATCTCAGGGTAGTTTATTAGAATTTACCTAAATAGTAAATACATAAAATTTAATCATGTAATTTGATTGATCAAAATAAATTAAAAAAATAAATCAATGTAAAAGTGTTAAAAATATAAAAATATACCCAAAAAATTGTTAACCACCTCACTATTTTGATTGCTTTTAAAAAAAAATTATGTAGAGTTAAACTTTCTTTCTCTATTTTTAAAAATTATTTAAAATTTGTGTTCATAGCAAAAACTAGAGTTTGAAACTACACGAAAAAGAAAGTATTAAAGCAAGGATCGGGGTATGAAAGACTTAGTGCAATGAGAAAATAAGACATACGTAGTATTTTTAAAATAAGGAATCGTTGCTTTGAGTTGAAGTGAGATGAGAGGTTTGGTAAATGAATTTTTTTTGAAATTCAAAAGTGTTGTGATATGAAAATTTTTAATTTCAATTGGTGCTAAAGACTAAGTGCCATGACTTAATTTTTACGTTATCTCTTTTACTTTTTATTTATATTTTTTGTATGCATATATATCATGTTGTAGTTGTCTGGTTAAAAAAAAAAAAAACATGTTGCAGTTAGTGGGGGGAGACAGGACAAATTTTCAAGAAGGCCAAGCTAAGTTAGATAATGCAGGGATAAGGGCCTAAAATTATATATTGGGCCTTGAGCCTTGGCCAAGGACATTGGTTGGTCCGAGGACGAATAAACAGTAGTGAGGGTGTTAAGCTTAGAGTTCCATGAGTATGTTGCGAATGGAGAGGTTGGGAGAGGTTGGTTCGAGGAGATCTGCTCGGATAAACAAAGCACAGATTAAACGTATATCCTGTCGTTCAAAGTGACCTTTCAAGAAGCTCTACTGATAGGGACATGAATTATGAACATACTGGAAGGATGGGAGTTAGGAAATATCTAAGGAAAAGTTGTTGCCACCGCATTGAATGCTCTGCAGCTAACTTTCTGGTCGCATTTATGTGGAAAAGACCCTTGAACGGTGCTGCCTTGGCTACCCCAACTCACAGAAGGCCAGAGGGGGTGTTCGATGGGACAAGCACTCAAGGAGTGGCCTGGATGGTCAACAAATGGATGGCCACGATCATTGAAAGAGAGGTATATAATGTAAGAAATCCCTTAGGAAGAAAGGGGGGCGGAAAGAGAAAGGGAAAAACACTGTAGCATTAAGAACTGACTTTCTAATCCAACATGAAAGAAATATATAAGAACTAATCTCCTCAGACTTTGCCGAGGACAATTTTCTTAGTATAAACTCGTTTATTTTCATTCTCTTGTGATCTGAACTGATTTTAGTGATTGTCTGATTCATTAAGGCCCAGTTTTTCCAACCCATTTTCTACAAATTCAATGTTTTAGGCTTTTTGAGCCTAAGTCCATCCACCTTTGAGCTAGGAATCCAAATTTGGTCCTTACAATTGGTGTTGTTTGTGGGAATTACTGGTGTTACAATGAGTCCAACGTTTAACGATGGTAGGTTTAGGTTCAAACTAGGTAGAATCCATGGGGTCTCAACGTCAAGATCACTTCCGTGATCTTGAACAAAGGAGGGATCGGGAGGGTAGTGTGCATACTACCCATACTAATAGGAGCCACTCTCGAGGTGGTACCCACCTCTCTCATGAGAAGAATACTAAAGCCATGCAGCTGGAAATTGATCACTTGAAGAGAAGTTTACGTCACGAACGGTGAAAGCAAGCTCCTTCCAATTCTGACTTCTCTTTCGACGATGAAAATGATGGTAGCTATAGGCGCAGATCAAGGACTCCTCCTAGTAAGTCTTTCTCGTATGATGAAGACTGCCATTATGAGTGCAGAAACAAAAATTCATCTTCGAGAGGCTTGGGAAATGAAGCTATGAGTAGAGCACTCAACCAAATTTTCAGATCACCTTTCACGCGCAGGATTGAGGGAGGGAGACTTCCTTGGTGGTTCTCTTAGCCCACATTCACCATATACAATGGACGAACAGACCCTGTGGAGCACGTTAGCCACTTCCATTAGAGAATGGCTGTGCACTACAAGAACAAGGCCGTGATGTGCAAGGTGTTCACATCCAGCTTAGGGCCTGTGGCGATGAGGTGGTTAAGGAACTCACCCAAGCGTTTGGATTCTGCTTTATTACATGCAGTAGGGTTCCTCGGCCTTTAGATTCCTTATTGTCTCTGTCCATGAGAGAATGAGAGACCTTGAAAACATGTTCAGACAAATACTAGGAGATGTTCAATGAGATAGATGGTGACTTTGACGATGTAACCATCAGCACTTTTAAGGTCGGCCCACTTGCCGAGCATGGCTTAAGGAAGTCTTTGACTGGGAAACCTGTTACTAGTGTACGCCAGCTCATGGATCGGATTGAAAAGTATAAAAGGGTTGAGGAGGACCAACTACTAGGCAAAGGAAATGGTAAGGTTATCCCTTAAAAGAAGAGGGATTTCAGGTCAAACCGCTATAACAATAACAGACCCCGAAGGGACTTTGCTGGGCAGTTTTGGCCTATAGCTCCTCAAGTGGTAAACACTGTGTTCTGAGAACCGGTGCATCAAGTTTTAGAGAAGATCAAGAACGAGCCATACTTCAAATGGCCGAACAAGATGAGTTGAGACCCCTTGAAGCGCAATCAGAGCCTTCATTGTCAATACCACCGAGAGTGGGGGTACACTATTGAGGACTGCAGAACTCTGTGGAACCATCTAGAGCAACTGGTTAAGGAAGGAAGGTTACAATAGTTTTTGTATCGACCCAACAGGCAAGGAGGTCAAGCGAGGTTAAGGACTCAAAAGAGTGCTTTTTCAAGGCCCCCGTTAGGCACAATCAATGTCATCTTCGCTGCACCTGGGAGAACTAGTTCTCATCCTTCTAGGGTGAGCCGAGGACTCTAATTCTGAGCTGAAGAGGGTTAATGTGGAGATCCGACCGGCGCTGAGTTTTTTGGATGAAGACAAGTTTGGAACCATCTAGCCATATGATGATGCTTTGGTGGTAACCCTCAGAATAGAAGGGTATGATGTGAAGAGGGTAATAGTAGACCAGGGCAGTGGTGCAAAGATTAGGGCTGTCCACAGGTCGGGCCGGGTGGGGTTTGTGCCCAACCTGAACTCGACCAACTCAGGTCGAGTGGGAGAGAATCAGACCCGCAACCGACCGCCAATCACCACGGGTCGAGTCAGTCGGATTCTAAAAAACGATTGGTCGGTTTAGTTGAAACTGACGAACGGCGGAGACGAGCAGTGGAGAACGAAATGTCGTCGGATCTAGTTGGAGGAGAGCAAAAGGTCACCGATCTGAGCTTAAACATCGCCAGATCTGAGCCAAAGTTACCGATTTGAGCTTACACGTCACCAATCTGAGCTTAAACGTCACCGATCTAAACGATTTTTTGAAAAATATTGCCGGATCTGAGCTAAAATCATCGGATCTAAGTGGATCTGAGAAATAACGTCACCGGATCTAAGCGAAAAATGGGTAATCGTCGCCGGATCTAAGTGGATCTGAGAAATATCGTCACCGGATCTAAGCGAAAGATGGGTAATAATCGCCGGATTGAACGGGTGAGGCTTTCATCTGAAGTGGTGGTCGGGCGGGTCGGGTGGTTACAGTTTTAGAGGAGAAAACCCGCCACTCGACCCGCCAGAATCGGGTTTGGAGGGTTGAGACCTGCCACCGATTGCCAGAGTCATCGGATCGAGCGGCGAGAGGGTCGGTCCGAGTGGGTTTCTCGGTTTGGTCGGGTGATTAGATTACATGGACACTCCTAGCAGAGATTATGTACCCTGACTTGTACAGAGGGCTGAACTTAAAG
The DNA here is from genome assembly GCA_032727855.1 of Quercus ilex subsp. ballota. Taxonomy (NCBI): domain Eukaryota; kingdom Viridiplantae; phylum Streptophyta; class Magnoliopsida; order Fagales; family Fagaceae; genus Quercus; species Quercus ilex. The sequence continues at coordinate 46,356,723 of CM064916.1, forward strand.
CCTGAGGATCTAACAGCCTATAATTCACCTTTAGTGAGTTTTGATGGGAAAGTGGTTTTCCCAAATGGCCAGATTAGGTTGCCTGTGCAGGCAGGCTCAAAGGTGGTTGAAGTGGACTTTATTGTAGTAGACGCATACTCTCCCTACACGGCCATTGTAGCCAGACCTTGGCTTCATGCCCTAGGAGCTGTTTCTTCAACTCTACATCCATCAGGGGACCGGATTGAGGAGCTGGTAGGGAGTCAGTCCATGGCTAGGCAATGCCTCATGTCTGCAATTTTGCATCAGCCTACAACTGAGTCCTTGGCCTTTGCTGAGAGGGGCTTATAGCAGTCAAAGTCTCTAGTATTACCTGTAGATAGGCTAGTCAAGGATGCAAAATGTGAGGATTTAAAGAAAATTGCTATAGGTGATGACCCAGAGAAGTTCTTTCGAGTTGGTACTCAATTACCACCTTAGGAAAAGGAAGAACTAGTAGAGTTTCTCAAGAGGAACGTTGATGTGTTCGCTTGGAATGCCTACGAAGCTCTGGGGGTGGATCCGAGTTTCATCTGCCATCATTTGATCCTAATCCATCTGTCATCCCCAGAAAGCATCCACCTCGGCACTCATCCAAGGATCATTCTGACGCTGTCAAAGACGAGGTGATGAAGCTTAAGTAGGCTGGGGCTATTAAAGAAGTATTCTATCCTGAATGGTTGGCCAATACTATGGTTATGAAGAAGAAGAATGGGAAGTGGCGGGTATGTGTAGATTTCACAGATTTAAACAAAGCCTTCCTAAAGGACCCCTTTCTTATGCCTCGGATTGATTAGCTAGTAGACACAACTGTAAGCCATCCTCGGATGAGCTTTTTGGATGCCTTTCAAGGATACCATCAGATACCCTTAGCCTTTGATGATCAAGAGAGGATAACTTTTGTCACTCCTATTGGGAATTACTATTACAAGGTGATGCCCTTTGGTTTAAAGAATGTAGGGGTTACTTACCAGAGGATGATGACCAAGATGTTTGAGCCACAGTTAGGGAAAAACATTGAGGTCTATATAGATGACATGGTGGTCAAGAGCAAGTTGGAATCTGAGCACGTTAATGACCTCGGGAATATCTTTGAGATCTTGAGGAGACACAAGCTGCGACTTAATGCTTCCAAGTGTTCTTTTGGTGTCGAATCAGGGAAGTTCTTGGGCTACATGGTCACACACCGCAGAATTGAAGTCAACCCTTACTAGATTAAGGCCATTAACAATCTGCAACCACCTCGGAATCCCAAAGAAGTCCAAAAGCTAACAGGGATGACCGCTGCTCTAAACTGATTCATCTCTCGGTTAGTAGACAGGTGTAGGCCTTTCTTTTAGTTGTTGAAAAAATAGAAGGGATTCGAATGGACCGAGGAGTGTGTCCTGGCTTTCTAGCAGTTGAAAGAGTATCTTTCTCAGCCACCCATTATGTCCAGGCCTGAGGTGGATGAAGTTTTGTTTGCCTACATTGTAGTGGCCTCCCATGCAGTGAGCTTGGTATTGATACGGGTTGATAGTGGTGTGCAGAGACCAGTTTATTATGTGAGCAAATCACTACATGAGGCCAAGGTCCGTTACCTACCACTGGAGAATGCCATTCTAGCGATAGTGTATGCTACACGTAAGGTCCCCCACTATTTCCAATCACACACAGTTGTTGTCCTAACCCAGCTTCCGCTTAGATCTCTATTTCAAAGCGTTGACTATACGGGGAGAATTGCAAAGTGGGGTACGATCCTAGGGGCATTTGATATCAAATACATGCCTTGCACCTCTGTCAAGGGTCAGGTCCTCGCCGACTTGGTGGCTGAGTTTGTTGAAACCCCACTAGAAGAGAAAGAAGATGAGCAAAACATGGATGAAAAATCGTTTGGTGCAATCTCCCTACAAAGACCTTTGTCTTGGAAGGTCTACATTGATGGTGCAGCAAATCATAGAGGATCTAGAGTGGGGCTAGTTCTGGTATCTCAGGAGAGGATTACAATTGAGAAATCATTGAGATTGGGCTTCTCGGCCACAAACAATGAAGCTGAGTATGAAGCTTTACTGGTAGGGATTACCATAGTTTAGAAAATGGGTAGAAAAGCAGTGGAAATGTTCTTTGATTCAAGACGTGTCGTGGGCCAAGTTCAAGGGGAGTTGGAAGCCAGAGATCTCAGAATGCAGGAATATTTGAATCAGGTTAGAAATTTACAGTTTGGATTTGAGTCTTTTCATTTGTTACAAATCCCTAAAAGTAGAAATACACATACAGACTTTCTTGCCACGCTGGCAACCTCCTCGACACGAAGTTTACATAGAGTGATCCTTGTGGAGGACTTGTGTAGACCCACTGAGGTGGAGAGGAATGTGGTTCATGTTCATCAAATAAGGGTGAGGCCTAGTTGGATGGACTCTATTGTCCTATTCCTTAAGGAAGATATCTTGCCCGAGAGTAAGTCCGAAACTGACAAGGTACGGAGGAAAGCTCCTCGGTTTTGGCTGTTCGAGGACCAAAAATTGTATAAGAAATCCTTTTCTGGCCCATATCTGTTATGCATACACCCTGAAGCAGTTAAACTATTCCTAGAAGAATTACATGAAGAGATTTGTGGAAGCTACAAGGGGGGTAGATCATTCTCACAGGACCCTCACACAAGGTTATTGGTGGCCAAATATACAGAAGGAAGCACAAGAATATGTGAAGAAGTGTGACCAATGCCAAAGATTTGCACCAAACATTCATCAACCTTGAGGAGTCCTTAATCCACTGTCCAGCCTTTGGCCTTTTGCTCAATGGGGATTGGACATTGTAGGTCCATTCCTTAAAGCAGCAGGGAATAAAAGATATTTATTGGTCGGCACAAATTACTTCACCAAGTGGGTCGAAGCTGAACCATTGGCGAATATCAGGAATGTGGATGCCAAAAAATTTGTTTGAAAGAATATTGTCACTCGGTTTGGAATCCCTCGTACTCTTATCTCGCACAACGAATTGCAATTTGATAACAAGGCCTTCAGGAGGTATTGCTGTGACCTGGGTATAGCAAATAGATATTCCACCTCGACATATCCACGAGGGAATGGACAGGCTGAAACTGTCAACAAGGTCATAGTGGGAGGGATTAAAAAGAGGCTGGACGACGCAAAAGAAAAATGGGTAGAAGAACTACCACACGTCCTTTGGACATACCGAACTACGCTCCGTAGATCCACTGGGGAGATGTCCTTTTCAATGACTTATGGGGTCGAGGCAGTTATTCCTCTAGAAACTGGATTCCCCACGCTGAGGACAAGTTCCTTCACTCCGAGCAGCAATGATGGGCTACTGGAGAAAAGTTTAGACTTAATTGAAGAGCGAAGAGAAAATGTCATGGTCCGATTGGCCTATTACCAATATAAGCTCAAGCAAGGGTATGATGCCAGCATGAAACTGAGACCACTGAAACCTGGTGACTTGGTGCTAAGAAAGGTTTTGGGTACTGCAAAGAACCCAGCCTGGGGAAAGTTAGGGCCCAACTAGGAAGGATCATATCGTATCACATCAGTGGCAGGAATAGGTGCATATTATCTTTAATATCTAGAGGAAAATGCTGCATCATGTCCCTAGAATGTAAATAATCTGAGAAGGTATTATTATTAATGAAAGCTTTCTTCACCCTATCTGGATTTGTTGTACTGCATTTCATGCGTTCTACTATCTATCTAAGTATCAAACAGATCCTTGGTCATGTCTGGCTCCTCAGACCACATACCTTGGGTAAATTAATATCTTTTAATCATTGCTCTAAGTATTAAACAGAACCTTAGCTATGTGGCTTCTCGGCCACATGTTTTGGGTAAATTAATACTTCTTGACATCTATCTAAGTATCAAACAGAATATTGGTCATGCCTGGCTCCTCGGACCACATACCTTGAGTAAATTGATATTTTTTTAATCATTGTTCAAACTATTAAACAGAACCTTAGCTATGTCTGGCTCATCGGCCACATGCTTTGGGTAAATTAATACTTCCTGACATCTAATTAAGTATCAAACAGAACCTTGGTCATGCCTGACTCCCCAGACCACATACCTTAGGAAAATTGATATTTTTTAATTATTATTCTGAGTATCAAACAGAACATTGGTCATGCTTGGCTCCTCGGACTACATACCTTGGGTAAATTGATATCTTTTAATCATTGTTCTAAGTATTAAACAGAACCTTAGCTATGCCTGGATCCTCGGACCACATGCTTTGGGTAAATTAATACTCCCTGACATCTATCTAAGTATCAAACAGAACATTGGTAATGTTTGACTCCCTAGACCACATACCTTGAGAAAATTGATATCTTTTAATCATTATTCTAAGTATTAAACAGAATCTTAATCATGCCTGGTCTCTCGGACCACATACTTTGGGTAAATTAATACTTCAAGTTCATTTTACCAAGTTTTAAGCAAAACCTCATTCATGTCTGGTCTTTTAGACCACATGCTTTGAGTAAGTTAGCACTTTCTATTTATTTTTCTAAATGTCAAAATAGATCCCAGGTTATACCTAACTTCTCGGATCAGGGGCTTTAAGTAAGTTAATGTTCTTAGATATTTATATAAGTGTTGAGCAGAATAAGGGTTGTCTGCCCTGTTTATTTTTTACAAGATATATTATTCATCTCCATAAGATTCAGCCTTCCTTGCAGAAGGCCCAACTCTTAGTACAAGTATGTGATAATTCTCTTTAGTGCTGGCACTTGTTCAATTTATTTGAATTAGTAGTAATACAATACTTTTCACTTTTGTTAAAGTATGAGTAATAACAATCCACTATTGTTAGCAATCTTGGTTAATACTGACAAGAGAGTAAAGGTTATAAGGAAAAAGAAAGATTCATGAAACAAAAGGTAAAGGATTCATAAAACAAAAGGTAAAGTCTTTTCATTGATCAAAAGGAGAGTCTATTACAAACAGTGGTGAAATAACACCAAAAAAAAAAAAAAAAACACATGCAGAAAGATAAAAAAAAAAAAAAGAAATCCCTATAGCTACCTTTGCTGGGTGAGGGTCCTTCTTGGGATCAACTGCCTCGGATTGGGAATCCCTAGCCTTGGACTTAGGTTTTGCATCCTTAGCCTTGGAGACCACGTCCTTGATCGTGAGAGTGTCCTCGGAGTGTTTAGCTTTCATCGATGGCTGAACCTCCTTACCCTTTCCAGCCCCGTTAAGACTTCAGCATCAGAAGGAGAGGCTTAGGTGGTGGGGAGCTGCTCGGGAGGAGGGAAAGGGTCAGCAACAGGAAGAGGGAGTGTCGCTAGAACTTCTCGGATGTGCTTCAGGAAGAAGATGTTCTTAACCCTCCTCAACTTGGAGTCAGCAGGGACTCTCGCCCGGTTAAGTGCTTCTGCTCATGTCTTGGCGCAGTAGTCCCTGCACACTTCTGCCACCTCTTCTGCCAACTGGGTTTCCATTTCCTGCACCCCACATTCATAGGATGTCGTCTCCACGGCCTTAGAAGCTTCTCTGGCCACCTGAGCTACATCCTTAGCTTTTTACAGCTTAGCCTTAAAATCCAGGACCAGCTGTCTCTGGGTTGCCAGCTCTATCTCGGTCATGTAGAGCTGTTTGCGCTGGTCCTAGGCTTGGGTCTCCACGCTCTTTAAACCAGCCTCAGCACTCAGACATGCCCTCTCTGCAACGATTAGCTTCTTGGCCAATTCAGTTTTCTCTTACTTAAGGGCTTTTAGGGATTTCTCAGTCTTAGTGCGGGAGTGGGCCTCAGCCCTAGCCTCATTATAGGCGTCCTGGACCTACTCCTCAGCCACAAAAACTTGCTGAGTAACCTGCATAAAAATAACGAAGGAATCCCATATGTAAAAAAAAGAAAAAGAAAAGGAGAAAGGATGAAAGTGCAGCTAAGCATTTAATTCAAAGATGTGTTAGATTACTTACTATGGCAAGGTCCCTCTTTAGGGACAGGAAGAGGTCGGGCTGCCTCATGCGCCTGAGAGCCTCCATGTCTCTAAGGAGGCGAAGAGGCTGCTCTAGGGCTTCAGCAACGTAGCCTGAATGCCCTTTCTGGAACTCCCGAATTGAAGCGTCCCAGGGGATGGCAGCGCCGTCTAGCTCCAACAGAGGAGCCCAAGTGCGCTGCAGTCGACACACCTCGGGCCCAAGGGAGTCCTCATTGCTTTCCACAAAGGAGGCCCGTTTATTTTTAGCAGTTTTTTGCTGCTTTGGGTCCTTTAGGGGGACAATATCCCTTTCCTCAATGTCTTTCCCCTTCTTATTCCTTTTTTGCAAGTTGGGATCAGAGAGCAAGCCGAGAGGAGAGGGAAGGGGGGGATGGGGAGGATTGGAAGGAAGTTGAGTTTGTGGGGCATCCTTGGATGATGACCCCTTATTTCTCCCAGCTACTAGATCTTTAAGGCATCTCCTTGGGTTCAAGGCCATTTCTTCCTCTTCCTCGAAACTGGTATCAACCCGGGTGACTACAAGTCCAGGAGAGTGGGTCACAGAAGATTTGTCAAATTCAACTTCAGAATTTGAGAGCTCCACAAGCCTTTCTGGCGCATTTTCTTCTTCTTCGAAGCGAAATTGGTCAATCTCAGCCTCAAGGGAGAGACGCGAGGAGGCTGTTTCCTCCATCGGAACAGCTACTTCTCGGGGAGAACGTTGAAGAGGAAGTTCGACTGAAGGGAGGTCTTCTCGACCTAAGAAACTGGGCCGTGAGACGTCTATCTGGTGGATTCTAGGGTCGCTTGCTCTTATTGCTTAGTCCAAGTCTTGGAATGCGTTAGACAAGGGCTCGAAGTCCAATATTAAGTGGACGGCTCGCAGTTGCCCTTCTTCACTCACAAAAATCTCGAACCGCAGCACCTTGTTGAGACTCGCGACGTTGACCAGACTGAGTTAAGGAGCAATGTGCCCTTTATCTGCAAAAACATCAGAGGAGTAAACCATGGTCAGATCAACGAAACCCATCGTCGAAGGAAAACAAAGTGTTAAAGGAAAAGGTGGTAAAGCTAAAGGAGCTAAATCTCATGCTAAAGGACCTAAACCTAGGGTACCCCACCTGGTTCTCCTTCCTGAGTTGGGCAGTGAAGACCGTCGTGCTATTCCCCAAAGGCGATTATGTAGTCATCCTTCATACCTTTGTTGGACTTAGGAAGACATGATATCAGTCTAACAATGGTGAACTGAGACTTGAGGTAATATTCTGCTTTGGTGAGCTTGTGGCACTCATACATATGAATGACATCATGCCACGTGAGTCTCAGGCCCATTTGTTCGTTGAGAATGTCTATGCTACCCAAGACCCTAAATAGATTAGGGGCGCACTGATGGGGGTCAACCTATGGTTGATCAAATAGTTTCGGCTCACCTTACCCATGGGAAGTGTCATTCCTCCTTCTATGAAAGCGATCATAGGAATGACAATCTCCCTTTCCTTCCTATTTGTGACTATTCGGTTTAGAGCATAGTACTGCAGGGTTACTCCCTACGGAATGTGGTACTTAACCCTAAAGCCCTCCATACTGGTCGGAGAATCTACGAGGTGTTTGAACCTACCCATCTAGGCGAGCTAAAGGAATGCGAAAGAAATTTTCAAAGAAAGAAAACAAAGAATAGAAGGCTGAGGAGATTGGCCAAGGAGAAAAAGCTTAAAGAGGTAGAAACTTAAAAGAATAAGCACGTGTATTAACCCTTTGACCTTTAAAAGATTCAAAGATTTTTTAAGAAAAGGACTTGGGAAATTTGGGAAATTAGAAAGCTCTGAGGGTCTATGCGTTTGTGATCTCTAGAGAGCTTGAAGACTTGTGAAATAAGGAAAAATGATTTCCCTGGGTACCTTATATAGGAGGTGAAATTGAGTGGGATTTATCCCGTTCAAAATTCAAGGAGAATTGTCAACCATAGGATCTGCGTCTCACTGTTGGATGCGGGGAACAAAGCGCCGCCTAGAGTAATTAATGACGCATCGTGAGCTCCGAAGCGTCAGTAACAGTTATGGGGCGTGCAAAACGGTACTCCCATGTGTGTAAACCAAATAAATGAATGGTCTTAACTCTAGAAAAATCAAAATCCCACTTTTTCTCCTCGATTATAAGGGAAAAACAGGAGTTTTGAGAGGCTATTGTAGGGATAAGGGCCCAAAATTATATATTGGGCCTTAGGCCTTGGCCGAGGACGTTGGTTGGTCCGAGGACGAATAAACAGTAGTGAGGGTGTTAAGCTTAGAGTCCCATGATTATGTCGCGAATGGAGAGGTTGGGGGAGGTTGGTCTGAGGAGTAGTATCTCTTCGGATAAACGAGACACAAATCAAATGTATATCCTGTCGTTTAAAGTGACCTTCTAAGAAGCTCCACTGATAGGGACATGCATTATGAACGTACTGGAAGAATGGGAGCTAGGAAATATCTAAGGAAAAGCTGCTGCCACCGCATTGAATGCTTTGCAGCTAACTTTCTGGCTGCATTTATGTAGACAAGACCTCTGAACAATGCTGCCTTGGCTACCCCAACTCACAGAGGGTCAAAGGGGGTGTCCGATGGGATAAGCACTCAAGAAGTGGCCTGGATGGTCAACAAATGGAGGGCCACGATCATTGAAAGGGAGGTATATAATGTAAGAAACCCCTGAGGAAGAAAGGGGGGTGGAAAGAGAAAGAGAAAAATACTGTAGCATTAAGAAATGACTTTATAATCTAACCTGAAAAAAATATATAAGAACTAATCTCCTCGGACTGTGTCGATGACGATTTTCTTTAGTTCAAACTCGTTTATTTTCATTCTCTTGTGATCTGAACTGATTTTAGTGATTGTTTGATTCATTGAGGCTCAGTTTTTCCAACCCACTCTTTACAAATTTATTGTTTTGAGTTTTTTGGGGTTAAGTCCATCCACCTTTGGGTTAGGAACCCAAATCTAGTCCTTACAGATAAAATTCTTCAAGTATTCAAATTTCATGACTAATTAAAAAAAAGATACTTTATTTCACAAATTAATTTCAACTTAGCAAAATTATGCCATCCTATTAAAACCATTTACAATTGATTATGAAGTAAACTAAAAAAAATATTTGTATGACATCAAATGTTTAAATTCCCTAATTAAAAAATAATACTGTAATCAACAACTTTATAACAATGGCTTAAAATGTGGTCATAATATTTTCCCTTAAACTAAGTGATTAAACACTATTATCAATTAAACAAACAATAATAAATATTATTATTATCAAATTTAAGTCAAAAAAATAAAATAAGAAGTCCAAGTGCAAGTTGTAAAGCACTCAAACAACCATAGTACTGCAACTTTAATAAAATAGTATTATTTAAGTGTAAGTCTAGTATACCGATGGTCGGATAACCACAAAAAAAAAAAAAAAAAAAAAAAAAAAAAAAACTCAATAAAATAATACAATTTAACAATGAGTTACTAAAATAAGCATAAAAATGAACTACACGTTCACGCCATCAAAAATTCAACACTTGTCAGTGTCAAAATAAAATGGTACTTTACTCTTTCCTTAAAAACAACAGGCGGAATTCTATGGACTGAACATAGAGATAGGTTGAGAGATACCACCATGAAGATAGATCAGTTGGTTAGTTATTCAATGGTGTGGATGGGGAGGGGGTATATCCTGTACCTAGCATATATGCTGGGAACAAGATATACAAAATCGTGGATGGGATCACCTATCTGAGTTGAGCTTGCAAGTATGGTGGCCAAATTCTATTCTTGTTTTTGGATTTTTTTTTTTTTTTTTTTTGGGGACAAAATTAAGATTTGAGGACTAAAACATGTCTATTTTTTTTTTTGCCCAGATTCTAGGGGGGCCAGTAAGTAATATGTTCTTAACTTTTTTTTTTTTTGGTTAATTACTACTACTTTAAAGGGAGATTTTGAAAAGCTAGGGGGTCCATGACCCCCCAGCCCCTAGCTCTGCCTCTGGTTTTAGTTATCTCTTTACTCCCAATTAACTGGAATAGGAAGTGACTGTAGGCTGTACACCTTGATTGGTCCTCCACTCCTCGCCGTGTGTCGCATTCTACTACTAGCTATATGGCTCAAATTTTTCCACTATATTAAGAAAAAATTAAAAGATATTATAAATTTTATTATATAATAGTAAATTGTTGTATATAAGATGGTTTTAGAGAATGTTGTACATATATTATAGTATAATTGTTGTAGAACTTTGTTAGTAATGAGTTCATCATAAGAAGAAACAATTATAAATATCACACACATATCTATTACAATTATTCAGTTCAAGTAATAAAAAATAAAAAATAACTTTGGAGGAATATTATAAAGTAAAAGTTTATATAAAATGCGTCTTTTTTTATTCTTTAATTTTAAAACAAAATACACATCTCAAACACTCACAGTCAATCACATCATTTACAAAACTTACATATCCACAACATCTTACCTTAATATCAAAATCATAATTGCCATTGTCACTCAATATAAAATGCAAGTTACTCTTCCTTGGTTGTAACCAACTCATACAGGTTAAGATTAGATGCGACAACAATATTAGAGCTAGGTAGGTGTCGTCGAAAGATTGAAAATAAATGACATCATTTTTGGTTTGTTATATTTGACATGGGATGGAATGGAGGGCTATGGGTAGGTATATATAAAGGGGTAGAAGTGTAAGAGGTGAAAATGGTGAATTAAAATGTAAAGAATTTTGTGTGTATGTGTGAGGGATGAAAAGTTTTGAAGCATTGAACCAAATGATACAAATAAGATTTATTTTTTAATTAGAAAAGTCTTGAAATATTAAACCAAATAAAACAAAAAGCTAATACTTAATTTGTTTTTATCTCTTATGTGGCACTTAAGAGTATTTCAATTCTCTTTGCATAGAATGAGACACTTGGCAAAACCTCATACTTTACCACTTAAGGTCTCTGCTTATAATAATAATAATGATGATTGATTATAAACTAGTGTGACAATAAATATAACTAGTTCATTAAAAAAAAAACACAATAATAAATGTTTGAATTACTTTTATGTTATTAGTGAACACATCATTTCAGAAATGTTATATATAGTTGTTTTTTTTTAGAAACACATACACATACATTGGGGAGAGGGGATAGGGTTATGTAGTTTAATTTGTAGTATCCTAGAACCACTGTTTTTGTAAACTTATTTGGAGTTCTAACTTTGAATTAGTCTCCTCTTGAAAAATGCTAAAAATACTACAAATTTTAATACCTAACCTCCACAAATTGGCGTGAAAATGAATGCGATTGGTGGCTTTAAAAAACATAATAAATAAATGTAAAAATTACTTTTTCCTAATCGGTGCAATTAAAAGTTGTGTGTATATGTGTGTGTGAGAGATATAAAACCGTTAGGTTTGGCCTAATTTGGCCAATCTATACCGATTTGAGGTAATTAGGCATTTTTTGTGCCTCCAATCAACTTTTTGACTCATATGAGGGTTTTCTTAATTTTCTTGGGGTTTTGGGGTTTTTTTTTTCTTTCTAAAATTTGTTAAAAATTAAATAAATAAAAAAAGATTAAGACAAAATCTTATTTTGTTTTATTTTTTACGTCTAAAAGCTAAAAATTAGTTTTGACTTTGATATTGTAGGGACTGGGTTTTTGGTTGCCCAAGCCCAATGGACACGGGTCAAAAGCCAAACGAACCCCGCAATGAATTTATAGAGAGTGGGTCGAAGGTCTAGGCGCCGGCCGGCGCTCGAGTGGCGTGAACTCCGGTCTCTTTTACTTAAAGAAAAAGATTTAGTACAGTTTACAAATGGGATGGGCTCCTCGGCCATGGGCCGAGGAGGCTCTTGCCCTGTTTTCTCTTTTTCCTTTTTTCTTCCGCCCCCTCTTCAGGAGTGATTCCCTTACATTATATATCCCTTGCCCAACCAATCCTAGCCCTACACTTGTTGAGTGATCATGACCTTTGCTCAGGTGCTTGTCCCATCAGCCGCCTTCCCAGTCTCTCTGGGAGTCGCGGTAACCAAGGCGACACTGGTGAAGGTCCTTTCCTCATTAATGCGGCCAGGGCGGTTGTCAGGTGCGTTTAGTGTGGAGATGACCGCTCGCTGCGAACATGTTCCTCAAACTCTCGGACGTCCGATGATGAGGTCATCCTTGGACTTAGACGTCTCCTCGGCTCGGGCCTTCGGCCCAGGAATGAAGTGGGCTGGGCCGTGGGATTATTTGGCCCAACAGATATATATTTTCTTTTGCTATTGGGACAAATTTTTTTATTGTTTGGGCTATCTTGTACCGTTGTATGGGTTGTGCTGTGTTGTTCTTTGAGCTTTTTTTATTTTTATTTTTTAAGGGCCAAGCAAGATTATGTGGGAGGGGGGTGGGGGGTCAAGTTCAATTATTTGAGAGCCAAATTCTAATTTAGCTAAATATGTATAGTTTTTTCCCCCCTTAAATTTTAGAACTTAGGGGGTTGATGCCCCATTGGGCCCAACCCTAGCTCTGTCCTGTTTAGATATAAAGGGGCAAAAAAGGGGCATATATGTCAGGTTTATTTTATTTTATTTTATTCAGAAGAAACCCTTTGAGGAAAATTTTATTCAATCAATAATAAATCATTGTTGTAAACATTATAGAAATTTGGATGAATAGTTTCCATCCAAACAAGTGGAGAGTGAGAAGATCTTACTCTTCTAGCAAGTCTATGAGCAACATTATTTCTAAGTCTTTTAACATTACAAAAATTAATGGCATCAATGACATTCTTTGAGTCTCCTTCTACATTATTTTTGAGCAAACCAAATGGCATGCCATGCTACTAACACTTCCACCATCTCTACCAACAGGGCCGGCTCAACAACTTTTGGGGCCTTCGGCGAAAATTTTAAATGGGGCCTTTTTATAATTAAATAATATTAGTAAGTAGGTTAGTCATTTTTTCATTTTCTTCTAAATTATTTTGTTTTTCATTATCAATTATTGTTACATTAGATGTTTCAACATTATTAGGACTATTTTCATTATTCTCTTTTTGTTGTATAATTTCACTATCTTCCAACTCTTTTTGACAAGTTTCTTGTTCATTTGTAATATTTTTACCCAAACTTTCTATTGTGTTTTTTTAACACTAGTAAGAAATTTATCCATGGATCCTTTTTGAGATTCAATTTGTTGTTCAATTTTTCTCTTTTTTAGAAGTTTTTCATATCTGGATAAATATTTTCTAGTAGACATTTATAATAAGAAAATATTTACAGATAAATAAAACACAATTTTATAATTAAAAATGATAATTTAACTAAAAGTAAAATTTAAAGTATAGAACAATAGAATCTGGTTATTCCAATTTTTCTAAAGCCGTGACCACTTTAAAACTTAAACCTACATAAATAAAAATTAATTTAATACATGGTTTAATAAATTAATATCACTATAATACAAATGAATTGATATGATACACATCAAATTATTAATTGGTACAATAATTTATAATAATATATAAAGTGTTACTGTGTCAGATTTAAAAAAAAGAAAAAAGAAAAAGGTGAGTGACCGGCCAGTTGTACTCCACATCCTATGGCTTAGCTTTAAAGAAAAAAATGTGTCCTATCATTCTATCAATTGTCATGGCAGAGAAGGGTCCAAACAGGGGCTGGGCAGAAAAGTTATCAAGCAAAACAGTGAAACGTGTCCAAGTGGAAGTGTGAAACAAACTAAATATCTATATAATTTAAGTTAAATAAATAGAAGACTTTGAGTCTTCATTCTCGGAAAGACAAAAAGAAAGTGGGGAAGAACTGAAGAGTGAAGAAGAATACCTCTGGTGATTGCCGACTGGTATGCTGAATCAACAAAGAAAAATTTCAAGCCAGACTGATTAATTGAGTTTATGGAAAAAGATCAAGAATCAAGATGAAGATAAAGAAAAGAAAGGTGAGACTGTAAGAATATAGATGGAGAGGCAGAGAAATAGAGAGATGAGAGGTTTTTTTTTTTTGAAATTTATAATCTCTATTTTAGCATATTTCAAGGCAATTACATTGTATTATTAATAAATTTGTCTGCTATTAATTTTGATTTTAGCATATTTCAAGAATGAATTAATTAATTTGTCTCCTAAAATTTAATTTGGTTAGCTGAAATTTGACTATTTTTATTTTTTCCATTTTAATCTTTGCATTTTAGGATACAATGGGGCCTTTTTAATGCATTTTATTGACCAATAAAAGTGCTTAAATTTTTTTTAATTAAAATATATAAATAAATTATATATATATATATATAATTTTTTTTTTACAAGTGGGGCCTTTTTTTATTTGGGAGCCTTAGGCGATTGCATCAGTTACATCACCTGTTGAGCCGGTAATTTGTTGTGATAAAGTAGCCATAACTGGTCCATTCTCAATATGGATTATAACACCCAAACCGTAGTGTTGTAATCATAAAAACTTGCTCTATCAAAATTAACCTTAAACCAGCCAAAGGGTGGAGGGCACCATCAAACTAAGTAGGCTGTGGAAAGTATCTTTGCATGGATAGGGCGAAGTTGTGTGTGTGTGTGTTTGGGTTTTCTGTACTTATCTTATTTAAGAGGGAACTACAAATTTATTTTAGGAGAGAACTCAAATTTTTGATAAATGAGGGAGCCTACAATTTAGCACTTACCCTTAATAGATGGTAGAATTTTTTTCTGAAATTCTCAAGAAGGGGGGGGGGGGGGGGGGGGGTGGTAGTCCTTAGATATAATTAGATTTTTATCTAGCACTGATAATGGAAAATTTGGAAAATTTTCAAAAAGTCAGTGGCTCCTCTCTTTTATAGCCAAGTAGGTCATGTGCATTGCACATAAAAGAGCACATGGCATTTTCCTTCTTGATATGAGTGATAATTTTAAAATAATATATTTTACATAAAATAATCTGCTGTAAGACTTATTCACCCAACTCAACTCCCAATTTGATTAATTCAAGTTCTAACACTTATTTTCACATAGGAGACATTTTTACGCACATTTCAACACACTTTTTTACCCACACATATATAAAAAACATTCAAATAACATTACTCAGACTTCTCTGCTAAACGGATTAAACAAAAACTCATTTTTTTTTACTCGAACTCGACTCAACCAACCGTTTTGTCGTGTTAGAGTTAAATCTAGAAACGTATTTGAACTTTGAAGAATATATAGTACATTTTTCATACATTTTTATTTTTCCTGAAAAAACAAGAAAGAAGAGATGATGAACTTGAAGGGATTTGATATAAATTGTTTTCAGTTTTCGTATGATTCTGGCAAAGGAGAATTGATGTGTGAATGAAGGAAGCAAACCATTCACAACCTTCCATATCACATGAACCAGAACCACATGGGCCATCGTGTCCACACCCCACCAACTACGCTTTCTGTCACTGCCCAAATAGTTATATATCTCTTTCTCTCGCTCTCTCTCTCTCTCATTCTTCTTCTTCTTCCTCTTCCTCAAAGTCTCAACATTAATTAATTAAATAATGACAGAATTCAGGTCTCTGAGTGTAGACCTGATAGAGCGAATCCTGTGTCTCCTCCCAATCCCAACTCTGATCCGTGCTTCCACAGTCTGCAAACTCTGGTACTCCATCATCTCCTCCTCAACCTTCTCTTCCTCTTCCTCTTCTCTTCATCCATGGTTTTTCCTTCACGGCCTCCACAACACCTCCTCCAAGAACCACCAATCCTTCGCCTTCGACCCCATCTCCAACCTCTGGTTCCGCCTCCCTTCCAACACTTCCTTCTCCAACCACAACACTACTTCCGCCGCCGGCTTCCTCTTCACCACCGCACCCACCTTCTCCTTCTCCCCAGTCCTCTCTCGCCACATTTCCACCACTTCCCCTTTACACTACTCTCGCCTCAACCCTCTCCTCGGAGTCTTCTATTCTAGTCACAACCGCAACCACAACCACAACCGACCCAGTTTCATTGTTGTCGGCGGTGTCAGATTCATCGGCAACCTCGTCGACATCGAGGACCGTTTAGCCGTCGAGATGTACAACCCCGATCTCGATTCCTGGCACATCTGTCCCCCATTACCCTCCGATTTCCCAACTGGGTTTTCCTCCTCGTCCTTATCTTCGGCCTTATTCAAAGGCAGATTCTATGTGTTCGGTATTAACTCCAGCTTTGTCTCGTCCTTCGATTTGGAAAGCCACGTTTGGAGTAATGTCCAAACTCTTAGACCTCCTGGGGTCAGCTTTTCTTTCTTGATCTCCTGTAAAGACCGCCTTGTTCTCGCTGGAATATGTAATTCGCAAGCTGGGTCGTCCTTTAATCTGTGGAGGATTGATGAGAAAACTATGGAGTTCAGTGAGTTTGCTATTATGCCTCAGGATTTGCTGTATAGCTTGTTTGATAGTGATGAGGATGATAAGTTTGCTTGCTTGAAATGTGTTGGTTTGGGTGATCTTATTTATGTTTTTAACGAAGACTACCATAAGAGATACCCTGCTTGTGTTTGCGAGATTACTACTACTACTCAACAGTCTGGTGGTGGCAAGTGCAAGTGGAGGAGAATACCCCAATTGCCTTCACCTGTTAATAAGTTTCACCAAGTCATTAGCTTTTGCTCCACAGTTTCGCTGCATAGCATTCTTCGAGGTCGTGGTGGAGATGCTGGAGCTGAAGCCTATGTTTGAGGATTCATCATTTCCTTTCCTCTACTTGGTAATGGTAAGAGTGCTTCTCGCTCACACCCTCATCTTTTTTAGCACCATTATTATCATAATTGTTTACATAATCATCTAATTTATTTGAATCATGATATGTTTGAATGATCAATTGTACTATATGCGTAACGCTAGTCAATTAATAATTTCATCCTATGAAGTAGTGTAGGTCCGTTGAGAAAGTAGTTTTAAATCTTAGTAATAGGGCTGGTTATAGTTTTCAAATAATGAATGGGTTGTGCTACTGCTATTACTCTTGATGAAAATGGAAAACCGGCGTGCTTCATTAGCAAGAAAATACCTCATCACTATTTACTTGTGGTTCTTTTTGGTAATTTCCAAAAGTATGGTTAATTTTCAAGGGAGTTTCCAAATCCCCTAGTGCATCATTCAGAATAGGTTTTGACTTGAAATTCTTATTCTCCGGAATTAGATCTTTATGAAAACCCTTCACCTTGCTCTTATAAGGTGAGGAGGTGCCTTTATGTCAGAGCTTATTGGCTTTATCAGAACCTTTTTTTTTTGCTTGCTCTTTGCAGATATCTGCCTAACTTTTCAGGTCAGTGAACTTACAATGCATACGGAAAACCTCATAAAGACATCTTGAAACTATATGATCAGTTTTGAAACCTATTTGCCACTTGCAATCTTTCTTTGTTTTTAAACTTTAAAGGAAGGCTCTCATAGGAAGGTTTAATGTTTGATGCCAAGTGTCATATATTGTTTGATGCTTAAAACAAATTGATTGGCTGATGGGATAGTCAAAAAGAAAACAAAAAATAAAAAGGAAAGAAGAAAGCAAAGGATCATTGAACAATTTATATTGGAAATCTCAGTTTTTTATTGAGCTGTTCTTTCTTGTTGGTTGATTGTGGCTGGTAAAATGGGTTTTGCTAACTTGAAAGCCAATATATATATATATATATATAATAGAAACTGGGGAAGTATAAAAGAGTCACCCAAGTATATAGGAAGTATACAACTGGGGACCAAAACAATCTAATATACAAATTACAAGCGTCCATCAAATCATAAACCAAAGATATGTAATGACTTCCTACTA
This sequence comes from Quercus ilex subsp. ballota, assembly GCA_032727855.1. Taxonomy (NCBI): domain Eukaryota; kingdom Viridiplantae; phylum Streptophyta; class Magnoliopsida; order Fagales; family Fagaceae; genus Quercus; species Quercus ilex. The sequence continues at coordinate 46,374,460 of CM064916.1, forward strand.
TTGACATCCAACCCAATAGCTTTTTTTATTTTTTTTTATTTTTTATTTTTTTTTAAGTCTGCTATTGTCCTTTTAGATTTCTCAAAACACCAGTTGTTTCTCTCTCTCCAAATGCACCGCATCAAGGAATGAGGGACAACCATCTAGATACCAAACCAGGAGAGCACCATAGACCTAAGCCATTGGAAATTAAAGTTGTATCTTATAGATCCTCTTTCTTGGGCAATTTTAGGATTTGCGTCATTGATTTAAAGGATTTTCCCCTCCTTTCTTCTTTAGCCTGATTTTATTAAATTTTAATAGCTCTTCCTTAGTTACATGTCCTCACTGTATAATGTTTACTTTGAGTGCAGTTAATGGCATACAGAGTATGGGGAAGCTAATGAGCTGATTTTAGGCAGAATCTGACACATAAGTATAGAATGTCTGAACTGGCTAAATCAATAATTAATTAACATTACAAGTGAAATAAATAAACATAAGCCCTCAAGCTTGTGTGGACACTTCTAATTCTAAATTTGTTTCCTTTCTGAAGAAAATACTCATCTTTTTGTTTTGTTTATTTCTTTGCCTCCCCCCCCCCCCCCCCCCCTTCTCTTCTGTTAGTAAGGATATGATTTGTGAATTTATTATTATTATTACTGTATGTCGACCTCTTAGTGAAGAGGAGATGGAAAATGTGAAGGTAATCTAGTACGTTATGATATTATGTTGGGAGACTTGGTCTGTGGATTGTATGAACAGAAATATTTTCCTATTTGCAGTTATTTTGATGGGGACACCATGGTATGGTCTGCAAGTTTAAACCACTTTCTATTTTAGTTTTATTCCTTTGCCCCAAAAGCGGCTCTTCCACTCAATATCGACAAACTAACTGCAACTTCTTGCTTATTATACAACCTGATGACTGAAAGTGCCCAAAAGACACAGTTTAAAACCTTCTTTTAAGAAATGATAAAAATTAACAAGGTTGAAAACAACCATTCTATAGCTTATTGGCACCGGGTTTGAAGCAAGATGTAGTAAGTTAGTGGTAAGCTGGAAACACTCTGGCATTAGTCCAAATCTTGCCTTCAGATTTATTGCATGTTTGTCCTGTCATATCTGTAACTATAAGTTGGCTATACTAGCAGTACTGCTGATCTTAGTTATTCAATTTGTACTCAATTTGTTTTTCATTTTTGGGGCTTTATAATTGTTTCTCTTGGTAACTACATGCTTAGAACAGTAACCTGTTTTCACCTCATTCTATCTTCCACAATGCTAATGAAAAAAAAAAGGGTCATGTATCACTAGATGGAGAATAAGGCAAGCCTCCATCATTACTACTTTTGAGTTTGGCATATGCTTATTCTTGGTATCCAAATTTTATTTGTCTAAATGCTTTAACCATTGGATGTTATAGTGGTGACTGAGTCCAAAACTTGTTTGTCAGTAATGCAGATGATGGATTTGCAAGATTCATATACTTGGAATAGGGAAAGATCATGTGTTCATAAAAAAAAATTGTATTGCTGCTGGATCGAAGACTTTATATTGGCTAGCGTCTGTATTTTATTGTTTTTAATTCAGCATTACCAATGAACTTATTCTTAGGGACGGAGTGAAGGAAATCTGGCTGGAGCCAGCATTTTCAAGGTTGACTCACTTTTTGTAGGTTGACCAATTACAATTGTAATCACTCTGAACTGTGTAATTAGTCATTCTAGGGATCTGATGTGGATTTTATTATTATTTTAAAATGTAATGAAATAAACTGTACCCTGTAATAAGTTTCAGCTTGACTTTCATTATCTGTAAACCTTTTAGTAAGTTATTAGTTACTACTTACTAGTAAGATTCGTTTTAGGGGGTGACTATGGCTGCCCAGTAAGTATGTGGGCCTCTTCTGTATTTCCTATTGTCATGTAGTTTGCATTCACCTGGAGTATGCTAGGCTGTGTATCTATTTTGAATTGGACTGAAATTTAGTGCAAAGAAAGGCCCATCATGTGCTATAATCTTTTACCCTTGCTCTGTGGTGTATGCGGTTGAATATGTCATATCGTTAAATGTTATTTATTTGTTTGTTTTGTTTTTTTCCCCTACAGTGTGTGATGTGTAATATGTATCGTTGATTAAAATAATTTTCAGCAGCATCCCTTTCTGATTTTTATAATGTGATAGGGTATTTGAATTCTAGATTTCTTTGTTGGAAATGCCCGAAAATGCGAGTAGTATCCCTTTCCTTTCCAAGTAACCATAGGATGATCCATGTGAGGAGTTGGGAGTAGGTAGCCTAATGGTTGGCAACATCATTTTACCAACCATTGCATTGGAAGAATAGGAAATGGCATTTTGGATCAGAGATAGAGATGACCAAGGAACCATTTATGTTTCTCAAGAGACTAGTGTAAAAACAAAAATTAAATTCATCTCATAATGCTAAACCCTCTCTGACAGCAAATAATACTAAAAAAAAAAAAAAATAGAACTTATGGGCTCGGAACCCCTTTATTACCTTCTTATTATAATGGGTAGGCTAACCAATTAAAGAAAATCCTACAATGAACTGCTGATACGCAAAAAGTACAACGCTCAGACAGTTTGAAAAGGTCCCATGCAGTCCATTCCGGCTGTGACAGGAGAAGAAAACCCACATGTTGAAAAGTTTCCGACTGTAAATTAGCATCATAGGCAGACGCAGCCTCCACCAGCAGCGCACTAGTAACAAACAACTTAACATGTACTCACATCCTTTTCTCCTTGTTTATTGGGGGATGCTATTTGAAAAAGACCAAAAATATCCGAAAATTGAATCAAAATTCTTTTTTTCAGTTCAGTTAGATTGTTGATAGATTGTTATGAACTTTGTTCTATTTGGAAATAGGATAAATCTTTAGAAAAAGAATTAGTTATTGGTTATACAAGATATGATAACCATATTGAATTTTAAGAAGACTCAAAATAATAATAAAAATGCGATTCATTTTAATTTATGAATTTCGTGGGAGTTAGTAAGCAATTTGAAGAAACAAAAAAATTTCTTGAGTGAACATAATCACATTCACACACAATTAATTAGTGAGTAGTGAACTATTACATAGAGTATGAGAATTAAAGACCCACTATGGATATCCAATCCTGTGGTACTCAGATGGACCAAAATGACTCCCTAAAAGAAAGAACAAAGACTCCAACCATTATAGACTTTATAGTTATTCAAATAAAAATATAAAGACTAGAACTCGTCTCTAAAACGACTACACAATTCAATTAAAACTTATAAGAATTGAAATGATACTTGATGAGCCCGAAGATATTGTTCGTCCAGACATGGCGATGGATGAGGAACAAACCATAAATGAGGCCTTTATTGACTGAGTCGTTACGATTGGATGAAGTAAAGAGGGTAACAGCTCAGAAATCTCTATATCTCGGCATTAAGTGTCAGAGGCGTTACCCAAATAGGGAATTAAACCACCATTAATAGTCGTTCCAACGGTTAGAAAAGCAGAAGCCTATATAAGGAACATCCAACCTAAGGTAAAGACACAAGATCATAAATATACTCCTATCAACCGGAATTTTCTCTTTATCACTCTCACTCTCTCTTTCTAACTTTACCATCGGCTGGCACCATGCCAGTGACCTCTCTATTACTTTTCTCTACTATTTTGCAGGTCACGTCGGAGCCATCTGGACGATCCTAACCACTAATGATTTTTACACTCATCAATACTCATTCTTCGCCCAAATTCTAATTCTTGAAACCATCAAGACGTGTAGCCGCAAGACCTTGTGAGTATAATTTTTACAAGTGAAGGTCCTGTAGAGAAAGTGGCCAATGGGTCTAAGCAATTCTGGAGGTGCAGAAATTGATGCCTGCAGGGAGGGAGCTCCAAAATATATCATTGACATTCTAGGCTTGGATGTATTTGTTAATACCTTGTGCCGGGCGCTCACAAATCTTCCTTTTGTTAGAGCCTTCACAAATAAAAATTTATATCAGTGCACAATTTTTTTGGTTAAAAAGAAAACAAGAAGATCAAAAATTACATTTTAAATGACCTAGAGAAAGAAAGAGAGTATCAACCTGTAACATGTCACCCACAATAACCCAAAAGGCATTGGGGTCAGCTGGGACACTAATCCACACATCTTTTTCAACAAGAATTTGGAAGCCAGCAACATCGTTTGATGTAAGAATGCTCAAGAGCTGAGGGTCAGAATGTTCTCCAAACCCAATATCATCGTCTTTAGAAGTGGGTAGATAGTTATTAAGCCTGAGGAGTGAGTCACTCTCTACGTCCCTAATCAGCCCACTGAAAAGTGAAAACCGATTTGTCCTTGACATATAGCCCCTCTGCTATCAGCTCTAATAGCTCACAAGTTAGATCCCCAACTGCTTGGATGTAATGATTTACGGTAGAACTGCTGTGTCATAAGACATCATATGCAAAATTGGTCTTAAACCTCATTAAAAACTCATCTGGGTTTATTCCTACGCTAGCAGTTGACAATGGCACTAGAGAGAGAAAGTGATAACTTTCATAAATAGTTACTCTATTTTAGAACACCAATGACATGCATGGTAAGTGGTACCTTTCGTTGCATTTTATAAAATATAGCATTTCGTTGTGTCTCCAATTTCTAAAACGTTTTGTTTGATTATTGGATTACTATATTGTTTTCATTATGTTTTTGGTAGTGAAAAAGTGATGTCTAATCCCAATTTTTTTAATGTGAGAAATGTTAAATCCACTTTAGTAGAGCTAAAGTGACAAAAACTGTGACAATGAAGTGAAAAAATAAATTTAGAGAATCTCTTACATACATTTCAAGTTTCATTTGCTTCAAAATGTCTTGAGACTTTGTATGAAACCCGAACGTACGATTGTTGCATAAGATTATGCAAAATTTACGAATTCGATAGTTTTTGGGACAAAATTTGTTCCACTAGAAATAAAAATGTTTGTGAATATTGGAAATAGTTTTGGGACAGTTATAACTTTTTACCCGTGATATTTAAATGATTTTAACTCTCAATTTTAATACTTCTTTCAAAACTATCTAAGAAACACTAAAAATGGACATCTCTAAAATTGTTGTATTTAGAACGTAATAAACTTGGTTGTATCCGTGGGATAAATATGTAGTAAGATTTTAGCAACTCTTGTGTGGGTGCATATATTGTCTAAGGATATCATTTCGTTGTGGCTCTAAATTGTCAAATGTTTCTTTGGTGTGAAGTCCCTTTTATTTTTATTTTTTTTAATGTGAGAATTGTTACATCCTCTTTAGTAGAACTAAAGTGAATGAAATTGTGGCAATGAAATGGGAAAAAAAAAAAAAAACGTTTAGAGAATGTCGTACGTACAAGAGATGTATGTATGACGTACGAGATTTTTAAGTTTCTTTTGCATCAAAATTTCCTGAGACTTTGTACGAAACCCGAACGTATGACTGTTGCACAAGATTATGCAAAATTTAAGAATTTGATAGTTTTTGGGACAAAATTTGTTCCACTTGAAATGAAAACATTTGTGAATATTGGCAACAATTTTTGGATGGTCATAACTCTTTAGTACTTCTTTCAAAACTTTATAAGAAACACTAAAAATCCTCTGGAATTTCTCCAAAATTGTTGTATTTAGAGCATAATAAACTTGGTTGTATCCTAGGGATAAATTTGAAGTAACATTTTAGCAACTCTTGTATGGGTGCACATATTGTGTAGGGATAGCGTTTCATTGTGGCTCCAGAGTGTCAAATGTTTTGTTTGATTATTAAATCACTATTTATTTTTATTATATTTTTTTTGTAGTGAAAAAACAAAGTTCATATAATCTCGGACGTACAAGAGTTGTAGAAAAGACGAACAAGATTATCAAGTTTCTTTTCATAAAAATTAATTAAGAGTTGTTTGAATCTTGAACATATGAGTGTTGTATGAGATTGTGCAGAATTTACGAATTTGATAGTTTTTGGGCCAAAAGCTGTACAACTTGAAATTGAAACTATTGTGAATATTGGAAGCAATTTTTGGATGGTTATAAGACTTTACCCATGATATATAAATGATTGTAACTCTCACTTTTAATATCTTCTTCTTTCAAAACATTCTAAGAAACACTAAAACTCCTCCAGGCCATCTCCTAAATTGCTATATTCAGAACGTAATAAACTTGGTTGTATCTTGGGAATAAATTTGTAGTACCATTTATCAACTCTTGTGTGGGGGCATATATTGTCTAAGGATAGCATTTCGTTGTGACTCCAAATTCTAAAACATTTTGTTTGATTACTGAATCACTATATTATATTTATTATGTTTTTCAGTAGTGAAAAAGTGATTCTAATCCCTTTTTTTTTTTTTTTTAATGTTAGTAGAGCTAAAGTGACAAATACTGTGGCAATGAAGAGAGTTTTTTTTTTTTTTAGAGAATCTCTTATGTACGAGAGTTGTATGTAAGACCTATGAGATTTTCAAGTTTCATTTGCATCAAATTATCCTGAGAGTTTCTTTGAAACCCGAACGTATGACTATTGCACAAGATTATGCAAAATTTACATACTTGATAGTTTTTAGGACGAACTTTGTTCCGCTTGAAACGAAAACGTTTGTAAATATTGGAAACAGTTTTGGGAAAATTATAACTCTTTGCCCTTGATATATAAATTATTCTAACTGTCACTTTCAGTACTTCTTTCAAAACTTTCTAAGATACACTAAAAATCCACTAGGACTTCTCCAAAATTGCTATATTTAGAAGGCGTAAATACACTTTTGGTCCTTACATTTTGGGCTGATTCTCGATTTGGTCCCTAAATTGATTTTGCTCCTAGGTCAATCCCTGATTTTAGAAAATCGATTCTATTTTGGTCTCTGCCGTCAACCCAGTAACAGAAAAATCTGACATGGCAGACGGAGTGCACAGTTGGCGTGTTATATGCTGACATGGCTAATAAAATAATAATAAAAAAGCCACATCAGCATGCCACGTCAGAATCTGATTTTTTTTTTTTTTAAATTATCAATTTTAACAAAATTAAAAAAATAAAAATAAATTTTATTTTTCAATGTTAATTTAATTAAAAAAAACAAAAAAAATTATTTTTCAGTTTTAAAGATTGAGAAAAAAAATTTATAGCAACTTTCTCAAATATTCTTGAACTCTCTTGGCAAACAAACACATCACAAAATTTTAAATATATCAATTTTTAGACAAAATTAAAGTTAAAAAAAAAAAATTTGAAAACCCCTCACAAACCCAAAACAAAATCTAGACTCAAATGATTCATAACTCTCTCAAGCTCTCTCTCTCTCTCTCAAGTTCAGATCTCTCTCTCTCTCTAACTCACCCACTCTCTTTTCCTCTCTTACTGGTGGTGGTGGAGTCATCCCACGATGAGGAGATGAAGGAGTAGCGGTGGACCAACATTGACACTCTCCTTCCTGGGCTCATAAACAACGTTGAAGCCAACGGGCTTAGAAACCGAGTCGAAGTGAGGCAACTCGTTTGGGATCGGACAAGTCTTCCAGCGAGTTTAATGGGTTCGACTTCAATCGCTGGTGATGGGTAGTTTTTCTCTTAATCTCTAACTTTCTCTCTCTCTAAACCCGACTCTCTCTCTTGATTGTTTGATAAGTGCTGTGGTGGTGGGTTTGATTGTTTGATCAGTGGAGGTGGTGGTTGGATTTTTCTGTGTTTCCGTGGGGGTTGGTCGTTCATTGGTTTTGAGTTTACGTTTGTTTCATAAGAAAATTTTTGGGTTTGGGTTTGAATTTCTGGGTTTGGGTGAAAATTTATGGGTTTGATCGGTGGAAGTGGTGGCTGGGTTTGTGTTTATGTTTGTTTGTTAAATGTGAGTTATTTTAGTGTTTGGTTTGAAAGAAAATCTTGATTTTCTGGGAAAAATGTTGATGATTGTTCAAGGAAAATTTATGAGGTTGGTTGGGTTTGTTGTTATTGTGAGCCAAATGGACTGGGTTTGTGTGTGTATGTTTGTTTCATAAAAAAATTTTGGTTTTGGGTGGAAAGAAAATGTTGTGATGAAAATCTTAGGCATCGTCTTTTTTAGATGTGAATTTAACAGTGTTTCGTTTGAAAAAAAAATTTCTGGGAAAGATGTTAAATGCCCAGATATTTTTTGTGTTCTTGAGTTCTTGTGACTTGGGTTTATATTTGTGTGTATTCATTTTCAAATATGAATCTATGTATTTTTATGTTTTTAATTTTGTTTTTATGTTTTTTTTTGGTTAAAATTGATAATTTTTTTTTTTAAAAATCAGATGCTAATGTGGCTTTATTATTATTATTTTATTAGCCACGTCACCATATAACACGCCAACTGTGCACTCCGTCTGCCACATCAGATTTTTCTGTTACTGAGTTGATGGCAGGGACCAAAATAGAATCGATTTTTTAAAATTAGGGACTGACCTAGGAGCAAAATCAATTTAGGGACCAAATCGAGAATCAGCCCAAAATGTAGGGACCAAAAGTGTATTTACGCCTATTTAGAATGTAATAAACTTGGTTGTATCCTTGGGATAAATTTGTAGTATCATCTAAGCAAATTTTATGTGGGTGCATATATTGTCTAAGGTTAACGTTTCGTTGTGGCTCCAAATTGTCAAATTTTTGTTTGACTATTAAATTTTTTGGTTTTGAAAATTTGACATGAAGTCCCATTTTTTTTTTTTTTTTTTTTTTTTTTTTAATGTGAGAAGTTTTACTTCCTCCTTAGTGGAACTAAATTGAAAGAAACTGTGCTAATGAGATGAAAAAAGAAAACTTTTAGAGAATCTCGTTCATACGAGAGATGTATGTAAGACGTACGAGATATTCAAGTTTCTTTTGCATCAATATTTCCTGAGAGTTAGTACGAAACTTGAACGTACAAGTGTTGCAGGGGATTTTGCAGAATTTACAAATTTGACAGTTTTTTGGATAAAATTTGTTCCACTTGAAATGAAAACGTTTGTGAATATTGAAAATAGTTTATTGATAGTCATAACTCCTTACCCATGATATATAGATGATTCTCTCACTTTCTATGTTTTCTTCATTCTAAACTTTCTTAGAAACACTAAAACTCTTCTGGGACTTCACCAAAATTGTTATTTTTAGAACCTAATAAACTTGGTTGTATTCTGGGGATAAATTTATAGTAACCTTCTAGCAACTCTTGTGTGTGTGCATACATTGTCTAAGGAAAGGATTTTATTGTGGGTACAAATTACCAAGTGTTTTGTTTGATTATCGAATCACTATATTTTTCTTAATTATATTTTTCAATACAAAAAACGAGATATTTAGTCCCAATTTTTTTTTAATGTGAAAAGCGTTAATTCCTGTTTAGTAGAAGGGGAGTGACAAAAAATGTGACAAACAAATGAAAAAATATAGTTTATAAAATCTCGGATGTACGAGAGTTGTATATAAGTCGTAGCAAAGTATCAAGTTTCTTTTCATCAAAATTAATTGAAAGTTGTACAAAACTGGAATGTACAAGTGTTGTATGAGATTATGCAGAATTTACAAATTTGACAATTTTTGGGCCAAAAGTTGTTCAACCTGAAATGAAAACTAATGTGAATATTGGAAATAGTTTTTGGATGGTTATAAGACTTTACCCATGATATATAAATGATTGTAACTCTCACTTTTGAATATCTTCTTTTTTCAAAACATTCTATAAAACACAAAAACTCCTCAGGGCCTTCTCCAAAATTTATATTTTTAGCATATAACAAACTTGAAGTACCTTTTATCAACTCTTGTGTAGGGGCATATATTGTCTAGGGATAGCATTTTGTTGTGGCTAGAAATTCTAAAACGTTTTGTTTGATTACTGAATCACTATATCATATTCATAATGTTATTTGGTAGTGAAAAAGTGATGTCTAAACCCAATTTTATTAATGTGAGAAATGTTAAATACTCCTTAGTATAGCTAAAGTGACAAAAACTGTGGCAATGAGTGAAAAAAAAAAAAATTAGAGAATCTCTCATGTACGAGAGTTGTATGTAAGACGTACGAGACTTTCAAGTTTCTTTCGCATCAAATTTTCTTGAGAGTTTCTAGGAAACCCGAACGAATGACTACTGTTGCACAAAATTATGCAAAATTTACGTACTTGATATTTTTTGAGACAAAATTTGTTCCATTTGAAATGAAAACATTTGTGAATATTGGAAACAGTTTTTGGATGGTTATGACTCTTAACTTGTGATATATAAATGATTCTAACTGTCACTTTCCGTACTTTTTTCAAAACTTTTAAGAACCACTAAAAATCTAGAGGGACATTTCTAAAATTGCTGTATTTAAATTGTAATAAACTTGTTTGTATCCATGGGATAAATTTGTAGTATCATTTTGGAAACTCTTGTGTGGGTGCATATATTGTCTAAGGATAGCGTTTCATTGTGGCTCCAAATTGTCAAATGTTTTGTTTGATTATTAAATCACGATATTTTTTTATTATATTTTTTGGTAGTGAAAATTTGATATGAAGTCCCTCTTTTTTTTAATGGGAGAAGTGTTACTTCCTCTTTCGTACAACTAAAGTGAAAGAAATTGTGCTAATGTAATGAGAAAAAAAAATTGTTTAGAGAATCTCGTACGTATGAGGGATGTATGTAAGACGTACAAGCGTTTCAAGTTTTTTTTGCATCACTATTTCCTGAGAGTTAGTATGAAACACAAACGTACAAGTGTTGCAGGGGATTCTGCAAGATTTACAATTTTGACAGTTTGTTGGATAAAATTTGTTCCACTTGAAATGAAAACGTTTGTGAATATTTAAAACAATTTATGGACGGTTATAACTCCTTACCCATGATATATAAATGATTCTAACTCCCACTTTCAATGTCTTCTTCTTTCTAAACCTTCTTAGAAACACTAAAATCCGTTGGGACTTTACCAAAATTGCTATTTTTAGAATTTAATAAACTTGGTTGTATTTAGGAGATAAATTTGTAGTAACCTTTTAGCAACTATTGTGTGGGTGCATACATTGTCTAAGGAAAGCATTTCACTGTGGCTCCAAATTATCAAGTGTTTTGTTTGATTATTGAATCACTATATTTTTTTAATTATATTTTTCATTACAGAAAACGATATGTTTAGTCCCCATTTTTTTTTAATGTGAAAGGAGTTAATTCCTCTATAGTATAGGGGGGTTGACAAAAACTGCGCAAAAAAAAAAAAAAAGAAAAAAAAAAAGAAAAAAGAAAAACAAAGTTAATAGAATCTCGGATGTACGAGAGTTGCATGTAAGACGTACGAGAGTATCAAGTTTCTTTTCATCAAAATTAATTGAAAGTTGTACGAAAGTCGAAAGTACAAGTGTTGTACGAGATTATACAAAATTTATGAATTTGACAGTTTTTGGGCCAAAAGCTGTACAACCTAAAATGAAAACTAATGTGATTTTTGAAAACAATTTTTGGATGGTTATAAGACTTTACCCATGATATATAAATGATTGTAACTCCCACTTTGGAATATCTTCTTTTTTCAAAACATTCTATGAAACACTAAAACTCATCAGAGCCTTCTCTTAAATTTCTATTTTTAGCACATAACAAACTTGATTGTATGTTGGGGATAAATTTGAAGTACCTTTTATCAACTTTTGTGCAGGGGCATATATTGTCTAAGGATAGCATTTTGTTGTGGCTTCAAATTCTAAAACATTTTGTTTGATTACTGAATCACTATATTATATTCTTAATGTTATTCAGTAGCGAAAAATTGATATTTAATCACAATTTTCTTAATGTGAGAAATGTTAAATTCTCCTTAGTTGAGCAAAAGTGACAAAAACTGTGGCAATGAAGTGGAAAAAAAAAATTTAGAAAATCTCTTATGTATGAGAGTTGTATGTAAGATGTACGGGATTTTCAAGTTTCTTTTGCATCAAATTTTCCTGAGAGTTTCTACGAAACCCGAACATATGACTGTTGAACAAGATTATGCAAAATTTACATACTTGATAGTTTTGGGGACAAAATTTGTTCCACTTGAAATGAAAACATTTGTGAATATTGGAAATAGTTTTTGGATGGTTATAACTCTTTACCCGTGATATATAAATGATTCTAACTATCATTTTCCGTACTTTTTTCAAAACTTTCTAAGAACTACTAAAAATCCTGAGGGACTTTTCTAAAATTGCTGTATTTAGATTGTAATAAACTTGATTGTATCAATGGGATAAATTTGTTGTATTATTTTGGAAACTCTTGTGTCAGTTCATATATTGTCTAAGGATAGCGTTTCGTTGTGGCTTCAAATTGTCAAATGTTTTGTTTGATTATTAAACCACGATATTTTTTTACTCTTTTTTGGTGGTAAAAATTTGATGTGAAGTCCTGTAAAGTTGAATTTAATCAACCATTTTGTTGGCTTTATTCCGTGCCAAATTTTCTTGTAATTCAGCATTTAGAAACCCTGTATTTATGTGAGATTCATGTAAGGGTAGTGTGTGAGAGAGTGTGAAGAAATGCTCAAGATTGTGTAGTGAAGTAGGATCTCGCAGGTAGCTCGCGGCTTGCAAGCCGTCAGAAGATGCTCACGTGCCAAGCATGCGGAGAAGCTGAAGCATCATGCCAGCTGTTGCACTACAGGACAAAAAGTCCAGACTAGCCATTCAGTTATCTCGCCGCTTGAACTCGCGGCTCAGTCAAGTCGTAAGGCCGAGTTACCAGCCAGCTCTGGTTTGAAAAATGACTCTTCGCATTCCAAACATGCACCACTATATATAGACCCTTATACCCACGAAATGTAAAGAGCTTTTAGAGAGAATTTTGAGAGAGAAATCCTAGAGAAAAAAAAGATTAATTCATCCACAATCTCTACATAGAGACTCTTCAAATTCCTCTACTCTCACCCTCTCTATTGTTACATCCATGTAAGGTTCTTACCAAAATCCTTTTCTCACCATACCCACATTTGTGAGAAGGCTATTTGGTGCTTTGGGAAGCAGTTGCGAAGGAACCAATGGTTATTGGTTGATGCTATGGGTTATAGCGAAATCCGGTAAGCTAGAAAAGACAAATGTTCGGCGTAATCTCGTTGGAGCAAGAAGCTTGGAGGGCTTAGGTACACTAGGTAGATTAGGCTTGGAGGGCTCATGTATCCCAACTTCATTTTCTAGTGGATTATTGACCGCTTGGAGGGCGGCGGAGAGGTTTTACGCTGAGGGCTTCGGTTTTCTCTTCGATAACACATCGTTGTATTGTTCTTGTGTTTGCATCTCTCTTCCCTTAATCTTTGCCATTTAATTTTTGCTGTGGATGTGATTTCATTTGGTTTAGATTATTTATCAATTCTGGTATAAGCTTATATTCATTTTTCACACATACATTGTTTGATATTAAGCTTGAATTGGTATTTTGTATATTGGGGGTCTAAACGTTCATAGTGTTTTACACGCTATTTGAACATTCAAGTCCCATTTGTTTTAATGTGAGAAGTGTTACTTCCTCTTTAGGGGAACTAAAGTGAAAGAAACAGTGCCAATATAACGAGAAAAAAAAAATGTTTAGAGAATCTCGTATGTACGAGGGATGTATGTAAGACGTACAAGAGTTTCAAGTTTTTTCTGCATCAATATTTCCTGAGAGTTATTACGAAACTCAAACGTACGAGTGTTGCCGGGGATTCTGCAAGATTTACAAATTTGATTGTTTTTTGGATAAAATTTGTTTTGCTTGAAATGAAAACGTTTGTGAATATTGAAAACAGTTTATGGACGGTTAGAACTCCTTACCCATGATATATAAATGATTCTAACTCTCACTTTCAATGTCTTCTTCTTTCTAAACCTTCTTAAAAACACAAAAAATCCACTGGGGCTTTACCAAAATTGCTATTTTTAGTAACCTTTTAGCAATTGTTGTGTCGGTGCATACATTGTCTAAGGAAAGCATTTCATTGTGGCTCCAAATTATCAAGTGTTTTGTTTGATTATTGAATCACTATATTTTTTTAATTATATTTTTCAGTACAGAAAACGATATGTTTAGTCCCAATTTTTTTTTAATGTGAAAAGCGTTAACTCGTCTTTAATAAAGGGGGAGTGACAAAAAATTTGCAAAAAAAAAAAAAAAAAAAAAACAAAGTTTATAGAATCTCGAACGTATGAGAGTTGTGTATAAGACATAGGAGAATATCAAGTTTCTTTTCATCAAAATTAATTGAAAGTTGTATGAAACTCGAATGTACAAGTATTGTACGAGATTATGCAGAATTTACGAATTTGACAGTTTTTGGGCCAAAAGTAGTACAACCTGAAATGAAAACTAATGAGAATTTTGGAAATAGTTTTTGGATGATTATAAGACCTTACCCATGATATATAAATGATTCTAACTCTCACTTTTGAATATCTTCATTTTTCAAAACATTCTTTGAAACAATGAAACTCCTTAAGGCCTTCTCCAAAATTTCTATTTTTAGGACATAACAAACTTGGTTGTATCTTGGGGATAAATTTGAAGTACCTTTTATCAACTCTTGTGCAGGGGCATATACTATCTAGGGATAGCATTTTGTTGTGGACTTTTGAAAAAGATTATGCAAAATTTACATACTTGATAGTTTTTGGGACAAAATTTGTTTTACTTGAAATGAAAACATTTGTGAATATTGGAAACAGTTTTTAGATGGTTATAACTCTTTACCCATTGTAAGGACGCAATTTGGATCCTAAGTCCAAAAGGTAAAAGGATCTAGGCTTAAAGAGTCCAATACAATGAATTTGTAGAGAGTGGGTTGGAAAACTAGGTTCTAATGAGTTGGGTAACAATTATAGGGGATTCAAATGACAATAAAGTAAAGATAGACTAGTTTTATCTAAAGAAAATCGTCATCGACACAATTCGAGGAGATCAATTCTTATATATATCTCTTCAATTTGATTACAAGTACATTTCTTAGTGCTATAGTCTTTTTCTCTCAATTCTCCAATCCCCCTTTCCTTAGGGTCTTCTTCCTATTTTATACCATCTTCCTTCTTTCATTTCTACCCTCCATGTGTAGATTAGATTATTGGAGTTGATCCTTGTCCTATTAGCACTTTCCTGAAATCTTTGGGGAGTAGCTGTAAGGCTGAAAATTATTGTTTAGATATCACTTCCTCATTAATGCGGCCAGAGAGTTAGCTACATAGCATTCAATGCGGTGGTAGCAGCTTTCTCTTAGATATTATACGGCTTCCCTCTGTCCTGTGCTTCTAGGATGTTTGTCCTTATCAACAGAACCTTCTGGAACGTTGCCCTGGATGGCAGACCACACTGTCGATCCTTGGCTTTGCTCAGCCAAGGAGGCATTCATCCTCAGACCACCTTCTTGGACTCTTATGACTAAACCTCACATCTTCATCTGCTAACACAGACTCCCATAATAGTATTTTACCCATCCTCGGACTACTTAATGTCCTCGAATTAGGCCCCCGGACTAATATATACATAGATACATACTACTAGGCCTATCACCCCCCAAAATAGCCCCTCGAAATTCTCATTCCTAACTCCTCGGGAAGAAAAGAGGATTTTAATGTCACTACGGCCACCCTGCTCTTATCATGCATGTCTCTGCCTATGCAGGTACCTTTTTAACTGCCCAACACACATGCTCTATGTTCCCCACGGTACGATGCGGATCTAACGGCTAGGGATTCCATTAGAACTCAAGCGGGAGTATTCTCGCTCATTTCTCTCTCTCTCTTTCACTCATATAATTACCACTTGAACGCCCCACTCACTCCACTTTTACACTCACTTACTTCACTTACGCACTTATTTGATTCACTCGTGCCCTTCACAAATATCAATAGCCAGTCCGAGGAGAGTTTTCTTCTTTGCGTAAGTCTTTTTAAACCTCTCCATTTATTTTTCCTTCTACTTTTCTTCACACAGTGTCCTCTTCTCCTCGGCCCTTTTAATTTTCCTTCATCTTCTTCTCTTTTTCATCTATCTCTGACAAAAATGGGTAGATTTGCTTATTTGGTAGACTTTGCAGAGGGCATAGAGAGCTTCAAAGCTCAATATAGAATCCCGCTCGGAGTCTCCATTAGGTACTCTAAGGAAGGGGATTGGCACACTAACAAGCAGGAAAGAGAAGTGGTAATCCCAATGATTGCCTTTATAGAAGGAGGGATAAGAATCCTCATGGGCACAGTCGCTAGGGATTACCTTAGGGTCCATAGATACCCAATGTGCCCCAAATATGTTTAGGATTTTGGGTAGTGTAAATGCCCTTAATGAGAAAATGGGCCTAAACTTTACCCACCATGATGTCAAATGGGTCTACAACCTCCACCACCTAAAAGGGCAGAGATACTACCTTAAAACTAGGTACCCTGAGGTTAGGCTTATTTCATGGTTCCTTGACTCCAACAAAGGCATGAACAAAGACTTCTTGATCGTTTC
Source organism: Quercus ilex subsp. ballota (assembly GCA_032727855.1). NCBI lineage: Eukaryota > Viridiplantae > Streptophyta > Magnoliopsida > Fagales > Fagaceae > Quercus > Quercus ilex. Next base: position 46,390,893 of record CM064916.1, read on the forward strand.
AGGGAAGTGGCACGATGGCCTCCCCTGCTCGACAAGAGAGGCGCAGCCAGGTGGGGTTTTAGGTTTAGGTCAATTAATTCAAAGTCACCTTGTTTTCCTCTTGATATGTTTTGCACCCATTATCCCTGAATGAGGGCTCGATGAGACAAGGACCTGTCTCCTATGTGGCTACCACAAATCCCTTCATGTAATTCCTTTAAGAGTAGTTCTAATGCTTCAAGGTGTATGCATAGCAAATATGGCCCAGAAAAAGAGTGCTTGTACAACTTTTGGTTCTCGGACAACCAAAACCGAGGAGCCTTTGTCTGCACCTTGTTAGCCTAGGACTTACCTTCGGGCAAGATATCCTCCTTAAGGAATAGTATGATAGAGTCCATCCAGCTAGGTCCCACTCTAATTTGATGAATATAGACCAAATCTTTCTTCATCTCAGTAGGTTTGCACAAGTCTTCAACAAGGATAACTCAAGGCAAGCTCTACGCCGAGGAGGTTGCAAGAGTGGCCAGAGAATCAGCATGCGTGTTCCCGCTTCTAGGGATGTGCAATAAATTGAAAGACTCAAACCCAAACTGTAAATGCTTAACCTTATTCAAATATTCTTGCATCCTCACATTCCTGGCCTCTAACTCCCCCTTTACCTAGCCTACAACCAACCACAAATCCAAGAATATCTCCACTGCTTTTCCCTCCATTTTTTAAACCATGATCATCTTTACCAACAGAGCCTCATATTCAGCTTTATTATTTGTGGTCAAGAAGTCCAATCTTAAGGATTTCTCAATAGTGATCCTCTCAGGAGATATCAGAACTAGCCCACTCTAGATCCTCTGTGATTCATTGCACCATTAATGTATACCCTCCAAGATAAAGGTTCTTGTAAGAAGGCCATGCCAACTGATTTTCCATCCATGTCCTGCTTCTTTATCTTCTCTTTTAATGGGTATTCAGCAAACTCGACTACCAAATCCGCGAGGACCTGGCCCTTGATAGAGGTGCAAGACATATATCTGATATCAAAAAGCCTTAGGATCATATCCCACTTGGAAAATCCTTCCTGTGTAATAAGCACTCCGAAGTAGTGATCAAAGCAAAAGTTAGGTTAAAACAACTACTGTATTGGATTGGAAGTAATGAGGGAGTTTGCTTGTAGCATGTACTACTGCCAAAATGGTCTTCTCCAATGGTAAATAACGAACTTTTGCTTCCTGCAAAGACTTGCTCACATAGTAGACCAGCCTCTGCACACCATTGTCACCCTATACTAGCACTAGGCTCACGGCATGGGAAGCCACAACAATGTAAGCAAACAAAATCTCATCCCTTTCGGGTCTGGACATAACAAGTGGCTGAGAAAAGTATTCCTTAAGTTGCTGGAAAGCTAAGGCACACTCCTCAGTCCATTCAAATTCCTTCCACTTGTTCAACAATTGAAATAAATGTCTACACCAATCCGTCGACCGAGAGATAAATCGGTTTAGGGCAGTAACCATCCTTGTTAACTTCTGAACCTCCTTGGGATTCCGGGTGGCTGTAAACTATTAATTGCCTTAATCTGATTAGGGTTGACCTAAATTCCTCGATGAGTGACCATATAGCCTAGAAATTTACTAGACCCCACGTCAAAAGAGCATTTAGAAGCATTTTTGATCATTTAGAAGCATTGAGGCGCATTTTGTGTTTCCTTAGTACTTCAAAGATATTCCCGAGGTCGCCCACGTGCTCGAACATCACCTTGCTCTTTACCACCATATCGTCTATATAAACCTCAATACTTTTGCCTAATTGTGGCTCGAACATTCTGGTCATCATCCTCTGATAGGTAGACCCCGCATTTTTTAATCCAAAGGGCATCACCTTACAATGGTAATTTTTAGTGGGAGTAACAAAAGATGTCTTCTCTTGGTCACCCATAGCTAGTGGTATTTGATGGTACTCTTGAAACGCATCCAAGAAGCTCATCCGAGGATGGCCTACAGTCGCATCCACCAACTGATCTATCCGAGGCATGGGAAAGGGGTCTTTTGGGCAGGCCTTGTTCAAATTTGTGAAGTCAACACATACTCGCCACTTTCCACTCTTCTTCTTTACCACTACAGTATTGGCTAGCCACTCAGGGTAGAACACCTCCTTAATAGCCCTATCCTGCTTAAGCTTGAACACTTCTTCTTTGACAGCCTCGGAATGCTCCTTAGATGAGCGCCGAGGTGGTTGCTTCCTGGGGACAACCACTGGGTTGACATTTAGATGATGACAAATGAGATTTGGGTCCACTCTGAGGGCTTCATAAGCACTCCATGCAAACATATTAATATTTTTCTTAAGGAACAACATCAACTCTTCCTTCTCCTGAGGAGCCAACTGAGCTCTGACCTGAAAAAACTTCTCCTTATCATCATTTATAACCACCTTTCCTAGTTCTTCACAGCTTGCCCCTTCTGACACCATGTCCATGGATGGTACTGGGATCCTTGATTGCTATAAGCTCGCCTGAGTAGAAGTTGAGGACTTATATTCAGGCTGATGCAAAATTGCAATCACCAAGCACTGCCTTGCCACAGACTGGCTCCCAACCAGCTCCTCAATAATGTCCCCGGACGGATATTTCACTTTCAAATGTAGAGTGGAGGAAATGGCTCCTAGGGCGTGAAGCCAGGGCCTTGCTACAATGGCCATGTAGGGAGAATAAGCATCTACCACAATGAAGTCCACCTCTTCCAGCTTTGAGCCTGCTTGCATGGGTAGTCTGATCTGATCTATTGGGAGAATAACTTTCCCGTCAAAGCCTAGCAAAGGTGAATCATAAGCTGTTAGATCTTTAGGTTTTAAGTTTAGCCCTTTGTATAAATCATGGTACATAATCTCTGCTCCACTGCCTTAATCCACCAACACCCTCTTCACATCATATCCCCCTATCTTGATGGTGACCACTAGGATGTCATCATGTGGTTGTATGGTTCTGACCTTATTTTCATTCGAAAAGTTTAACGCTGGTCGGATCTCCATTTTAGCCCTCTTCAGCTCATAGTTAGAGACCTTAGCAGGTGGTCGTACCACAAACATCATCCTAGAGGGATGAGAACCAGTCCTCCCTAGAGCAGTGAGAAAGACATTAATTGTGCCCAAATGGGCTCTCGAAGAAACGTCCCTCCAAGATCCCAATCCTGCCTGGCCCTCTTGCCCATTGGACTAATGTAAAAATTGCTTAAACCTCCCTTCTCTGACCAGCTGCTCCAGGTGACTCCATAAATTTCTACAATCTTTCATGGTGTGCCCTTGGTCCTAGTGGTACTGGCAATGAAGGCTTTGGTTGCGCTTCATGGGGTCTCCTTTTATCTTATTTGGCCATTTAAAGAATGACTCGTTCTTGATTTTCTCTAGGACTTGGTGTACTGGCTCTCGGAACACCGTGTTAACCATTTGAGTAGTGGCAGACCAAGAATGCCCAGCAAAGTCTCTTTGAGGCTGGTTATTGTTGTATCTGTTCGCCTTGAAATCCCTCCTCTCTTGAGGGATAACCTTAGCCTTCCCTTTCCCTTGTTGTTTGTCCTTTTTGACTCGCTTATACTTATCAATTCGATCCATGAGTTGATGTACACTATTAGCAGGTTTCCCGATCAAAGATTTCCTCAAGTCATGCTCGGTAGGTAGGCCGACCTTGAAGGTTCTTATGGCCACGTCATCAAAGTCCCCATTTATTTCATTAAACATCTCCCAGTACCTATCTGCGTACATTTTCAGGGTCTTTCCTTCTCGCATGGTCATAGACAACGGGGAATCTAAGGGCCGAGGAACCCTACTACATGTAATAAAGCGAGATCCAAACTCCTGGGTGAGTTCCTTAAAGGAACCTATAGAACCTGCTCCCAGGCCATCAAACCATCTCATTGCCACAGGCCCTAAATTAGATGGGAACACCTTGCATATTAAGGCCTCGTTCTTGGAGTGCACAACCATTCTCTGGTTGAAGTGGCTCACGTGCTCTACGAGTTCTGTTTGGCCATTATACATGGTGAAGTTTGGCTGAGTAAAACGCCGAGTGAGTTTTCCCCCTTCAATTTTGCGCGAAAAAGTTGATCTGGAAATTTGATTTAACGCCTTACTCATACTGTCATTTCCTAGGCCTTTGCAAGATGAATTCTTACTTCTGCGCTCCCGATGACTATCCTCATCACACTAGAAAGACTTACTGGAGGGAGTCCTTGACCTGGGCCTGTAATTGCCATCTCTATCTTTGTCGGAAGAGAAATCAGAATTGGAAGGAGTCCGTCTTCATCTTTCGTAGCGCAACCTCATTTTCAAATGATCAATCTCTAGTTGCATGGCTTTGGTATTCTCCTCATGAGAAAGGTGGCTCCCGCTTCGAGACTAGCTCTTGCTAGTATGGGTGGGATGTACACTAACCTCCCGTTCCCATCTTCGCTCAAGTTAACAAAATGATCTTGACGTTGGGACTCCATAGATTCCTCCTGATTCAGACCTGAACCTACCATAATTGAACGTTAAACTCACTACAGCACCAAAATCCCCACAAACAGCGCTAATTGGAAGGACGCAATTTGGATCCTAAGCCCAAAAGGTAAAAGGATTTAGGTCCAAAGAGCCCAATACAATGAATTTGTAGAGAGTGAGTTAGAAAATTAGGCTCTAACGAGTTGGGTAACAATTATAGGGGATTCAAATGACAATAAAGTAAAGATAGACTAGTTTTATCTAAAGAAAATCGTCCTCGGCACAATCCGAGGAGATCAATTCTTGTATATATCTCTTCAATTTGATTACAAGTACAATTCTTAGTACTACAGTCTTCTTCTCTCAATTCTTCGATCCCCCTTTCCTTAGGGTCTTCTTCCTATTTTATATTATCTTCCTTCTTTCATTTCTACCCTCCACGTGTAGATTAGATTGTTGGTGTTGATCCTTGTCCTATCAGCGCTTTCCTAAAATCTTTGGAGAGTAGCTGTAAGGCTGAAAATTACTATTCAGGTATCACTTCTTCATTAATGCGGCCAGAGAGTTGCTACATAGCATTCAATGCGGTGGTAGAAGCTTTCTCTTAGATATTAGATGGCTTCCCTCTATCCTGTGCTTCTAGGATGTTTGTCCTTATCAACAGAAGCTCTTGGAACGTTGCCCTGGATGGTAGACCACACCGTTGATCCTCGGCTTTGCTTAGCCGAGGAGGCATTCATCCTTGGATCACCTTCTTGGACTCTTATGACCAAATCTCACCTCTTCATCTGCTAACATGGACTCCCATAACAATATTTTACCCATCCTCTGACTACTTAATGTTCTCGGATTGGGCCTCCGGCCCAATATATACATAGATACATACTATTGGGCCTATGACCCTTATACTCGTGATATATAAATGATTCTAATTGTCACTTTCCGTACTTTCTTTAAAACTTTCTAAGAACCACTAAAAATCCTGAGGGACTTTTCTAAAATTGCCGTATTTAGATTGTAATAAACTTGGTTGTATCCTTATGATAAATTTGTAGTATCATTTTGGCAACTCTTGTGTGGGTCATATGTTGTCTAAGGATAGCGTTTCGTTGTTTCTCCAAATTGTCAAATGTTTTGTTTGATTACTAAATCACGAAATTTTTTTTATTATATTTTTTGGTAGTGAAAATTTGATGTGAAGTCCCTTTTTTTTTAATGTGAGAAGTGTTACTTCCTCTATAGTGGAAGTAAAGTGAAAGAAACTGTGCTAATGTATTGAGAAAAAAAAAATGTTTAGAGAATCTCGTACGTACGAGGGATGTATGGAAGACGTACAAGAGTTTCAAGTTTTTATTTGCATTAATATTTCTTGAGAGTTAGTACGAAACTCAAACATATGAGTGTTGCAAAGGATTCTATAGGATTTACAAATTTGACAGTTTTTTGGATAAAATTTGTTCCACTTGAAATGAAAATGTTATTGAATATTGAAAACAGTTTATGGATGGTTATAACTTCTTACCCATGAATATAAATGATTCTAACTTTCACTTTCATTGTCTTCTTCTTTTTGAACTTTCTTTGAAACACTAAAAATCCGCTAAGACTTTTTCAAAATTGCTATTTTTACAACTTAATAAACTTGGTTGTATTCAGGAGATAAATTTATAGTAACCTTTTAGCAACTATTGTGCGGGTGCATACATTGTCTAAGGAAAGCATTTCATTGTGGCTCCAAATTATCAAGTGTTTTGTTTGATTATTGAATCACTATATTTTTTTAATTATATTTTTCAGTACAGAAAACAATATGTTTAGTCCCAATTTTTTTTAATGTGAAGAGCGTTAATTCCTCTTTAGTATAGGGGGAGTGACAAAAAATGTGGCAAACAAATGAAAAAACAAAGTTAATAGAATCTCGAACATACGAGAGTGGTATGTAAGACGTATGAGAGTATCAAGTTTCTTTTCATCAAAATTGATTGAAAGTTGCACGAAACTCGAATGTACAAGTGTTGTACGAGATTATGTAGAATTTACAAATTTGACAATTTTTGGGCCAAAAGTTGTACAACCTGAAATGAAAACTAATGTGAATTTTGGATCAGAGATAGAGATTTGAGAGATGACCAAAGAACCATTAATGTTTCTCAAGAGACTCGTGTAAAAACAAAAATTAAATTCATCTCAAAATGCTAAACCCTGTCTGACAGCAACTGTAAATTAGCACCATAGGCAGACGCAGCCACCACCAGCAGCGCACTAGTAACAAACTACTTAACATGTACTTTTGAAAAATACCAAAAATATCAGAAAATTGAATCAAAAAACCCCAGCTTCAGTTTATAGCCCTAAATAAATTTATTGTTGTCCAAACAACTTTATATAAACTCAAATTATAATATGTAGCAGTGAACTATTACACAGTGTATGAGAATTGAAGACCCGCTGTGGATCTCCAATCCTATGGTGCTCAGATGGATCAAAACAACTCCCTAAAAGAAAGAGCAAAGACTCCAACCATTATAGTTATTCAAATAAAAATATAACGACTAGAACTCTATCTCTAAAACGACTACAATATTCAATTAAAACTTATAAGAATTGAAATGATACTCATCTTTCACCCAAATTCTAATTCTTGAAACCATCAAGACGTGTTGCCGCGAGACCTTGTGAGTATAATTTTTCCTTGTAGGCTTTCCAAGTGAAGGTCCTGTAGAGAGAGTGGCCAATGGGTCTAAGCAATTCTGGAGGTGCAGAAATTGATGCTTGCAGGGAGGGAGCTCCAAAATATATCATTGACATTCTAGGCTTGGATGTATTTGTTAATGCCCTGTGCCGGACGCTCACAAATCTTCCGTTTGTTAGAGCCTTCACAAATTAAAATTAATATAAGTGCACAATTTTTTTGGTTAAAAAGAAAACAAGAAGATCAAAAATTACATTTTAAATGACCTAGAGAAAGAAAGAGAGTATCAACCTGTAACATGTCACCCACAATAACCCAAAAGGCATTGGGGTCAGCCGGGACACTAATCCACGCATCTTTTTCAACAAGAATTTGGAGGCCAGCAACATCGTTTGATGTAAGAATGCTCAAGAGCTGAGGGTCAGAATGTTCTCCAAACCCAATATCATTATCTTTAGAAGTGGGTAGATAGTAATTAAGCCTGAGGAGGGAGTCACTCTCTACGTCCCTAATCAGCCCACTGAAAACCGATTTGTCCTTGACATATAGCCCCTCTGCTATCAGCTCTAATAGCTCACATGTTAGATCCCTAACTGCTTGGATGTAATGATTTACGGTAGAACTGTTGTGTCATAAGACATCATATGTTTGCTGAGAAAGATTAATATGTGAAGATAAAGTATATTACAAAGGAACAAGGCTGAGAAACAGAAGAAAGCAACATTAAAATTTTGGCATATTGGTTGGAGATGTTGTGATAATATACCATTTTTCAACTTTAAGACTATATAGAGTACATATAAGAATTTTTCTCTTCATACACACAGCAAATTCTAAATCTAAAAGAATATGATGCAACAACAACATTTATACAAAATAAAAAAAAACAACTTAACACTTGAATTATATTTTATAAAAGGAATATGATGCAACCGTTGCCAACTTTCCATGCACATTACAATAAGTCATAACATATTAAATACCTGAATCGTGAAGGATCATCAGAAATGGTAATGGATTTTTCAGCAATGTAGGATGGGTGAGCACTAAGTAAAAGATACTCAAGCTCTCCTTTATCTCCAAGGGCACCTATATTCTTGTGGCCATAGCCAAGAGGATTGGCCGGGCTAGCTTGGGCAGCTTGTTGTTTTACAAACGTTGGTTTAGCAAAGAAACTAAACCCTTCTTGTTGTACTTTTTCTATAATGTCCTTTGGGACACCATGGTTGATCACCTTGAAAAACCCTAATTGATCACATGCCTTAACAATGCTCTTTGACACATTTGATCTATGGTCCCAATTAAGGTCGATGGTAGGAAGGTTTTTGGAGCAAAGGGGGGCTCGAGAGGACGTAGCCATATTAAATTTTCAAGGAAGTACAAGAAAATGAAAATATGGGAAATGAAAGTAAAATAGTGAAGAAGTTGTGTTGGTAATGATGAGTTTAGAAAGAGATGAATTGATAAACATCAACAAGAAAATATGAAAAAGTCAAAGAAAATGGAAGTGGAGGGCGAAAATCTAGAAGGCTTTCTCTGAAGGCAGAAATTTCAGTTTCTCAACATATTGATTCTCAGGGAGTATTATTGACAACTTGACATGACCATCCGGGCAAAAAAGAAGTCCATATTTTGTCACGGACAAAATTAAAGCAACCATACAACGTCAGCTCTCTTCATGTTGCCAAAAAAAAACCAGCGTTGCTCTCTTCAGTTAACCAAAAAAGGAATTTTAAGAACCATTGGCAAAGACAAAACAAATTAATTCTGTGTCAGAACTCAGAATCTGAGATTAGTGGTCTCGCAACTATAATTGATAGTTGGGATTGAGAGTAAAAAAAAATTAATTTTTAATTTTAATTATTAAATAAATAAAAGAATGTAAAAAAATTTTGTGAGAGAAAAGTGGGTAATAAAGTAAAAGTGCGATATTTATTGCATATGATCTCAATCCAACTATTATTGGCTATAAATAGCTTTTTGTTATAAATAAACTCACAATTTTTGTCACAAGTTCTAACCTATTACTTTTTTTTTTTTTTTGAGGAAAAAGACGTTTATTTCATTTAGCTGGACAGAGAACTTTGTCATACAAAACAAAAGGAGAGAGCTCCGATAAGATGGCCTTCTGTGTGGCCCCATTTTTAAATCTATCCAGATCAGATGTACGCATAAAAGAAAAAAAAATGAAAGATTGAGCTACTTAAGTGGATTCACTTTCCCACAGCTACGGTCATCACTCATCATCTCATAGTAATTAGCATAGCACCCATTGTACAATTGGTCTTAAACCTCATTAAAAACTCGACTGGGTTTATTGCCTACGCTAGCTGTTGACAATGGCCGTAGAGAGAGAGTGATAACTTTCTATAAGTAGTTAGTCTATTTTAGAACACCAATGACATGGTAAGTGGTGCCTTTTTAACCATTAAATAAAAATCTATTGTTAAAAAAAAATAAAAATAAATGTGTAACTTGAATCCATCCCAAACAAATTCAATTTAATATAATAAAAATTTTCTCATAAAAAGTAAAAAAAAAAAAAAAAATTAAGTCTTAAAATATTCAATATTGTCAAATAATTTTTTGTTAATCTTATATAATCTTACAAGACATCTAAGTAAAAGTTATCATGTTAATTTCATAAAATATAGATATAAAAAAAAATATTGGGCCAATATATATATATAATAATAGGTGAAGCAGAGAGAGTGTGAAATTAAATTCCAAATTAGAACTCTGATTTTGTGCCATGTGTCTAGAATATGAAATTGAAGTTGAATTTTGCCTCATGTGGCTAAATGTATGTGGGCTCATTCTCATTAAAACCACTTCTATGTATCGGGTCAAGTGAGTTATTGTGCTAATAAAAATTTTTCTTGATTTTGCAGTCAAATGTGAAAACCAAAGAGATTAATATCGGTGATAAGAACTTGGTTTTGGTACATTGCATAATTTCCAAAAAGATAGCAAAGCCAGAGTTTGCATCTTTGTTATAAATTGCTTACAAAGTTTGTATCTTTACATTTGCACTAAGTTTCGGATTAAAGTGCTTTCTTCTTAGTTCTGACACTGAGTTTTGTTTACTATTCACTTACAAAGTTTGCATCTTTACATTTGTTATAAATTGCTAATATGTGATTAGATGGACATTATGCCTAAAATTCACTATCCTTATATTTGGCTTTTTGTTCAGGTTTGGCACCTATAACAATGAAGAAAGCACTACTGTGAACCGATAGATAATACTTTTTGCAGACTGCAAAGGAACTTAGTGATCAATGGAATCTCACGCGAATTGGAGAGGACCCGGCTGTAGATGTCTAGATGGTAGATGTGAGTCACTATGTTTTTAAAATTTTCAGTGAAGGTAAAGGTTATGAATAATGTAAATTTTCCGGAGAGAGATTTATTATTCTATATTTACGCAAGTTTGGTCGCCTTCTTAGAGTGGATCACTCCACCCTGTTTTTTTACTGGAATTTTTTATTCAGATTGTTACAATTTAATCAGAAATTTTATTTGAATTTTCCTATTGTTGTTACTATCATATATTATCATTCCAATTGTTCAATTAGAATCTGAAATTGGAGTCCAATTTTACTATACACGTGTACAATCTAATTATTTTTAATTTTACTGTCATGTGTAGAAGCCAATGAGATTAAATTAATAACACATTAAACACTCATGCTTTGGGAATCGGTAGTACCAATCTAAATCCATTGGACCTGCTTCGTGATAATACAACTATGAAGAATGTATAAAAACACGCACAAACCCATCTTTCTATAAAAAGAGATTGGAGAGAATTTCTTTTATCAGCCATGAAACTTCGGAGGTTTTTTCTTCACACAAATGCCCATCATGTTACAAAATGACCCATCGTAAAACTACAAAATGAGTACAACTCTGAGGGTTTTTTTTTTTTTTTTAATTTTAATTTTAAATTTTTTAAGCTACGAAAATTTCAATCACCAATAAAGATTGAAGATTCAAAAGCGTGAATAGATCTTTTGGATAAACATTGTCACCAAGGTTCATCTTTCTGTGTAAAATATATATACTGCAAAGTTTTGTTAATGAAATTTTCTGGTTAATAATATGAATTTAGACTTAACTAAGCCTTTTAAATATGAATAAACTCATCTATATATATAATATTAGGTGAAGCAGAGAGAGTGTGAAATTGAATTCCAAATTAGAACTCTAATTGTGTGCCACGTGTACACACCAAATTATAATCTGATTTTGTGCCATGATTAATAATATATCCATTCCCGTGCAATAGCACGGAACTACATACTAATAACTTTATTATATGTATGTACATGGACATGCAAAAATGTGTTTATATGTAATTTTCTTTTTAATTGTTTCCATTCTAGAGCTGATCCTTGAACACAAATTCTTGATTTTGTCCATGCTTTTACGTAAGAATATAGTTCTTTTATATTAAAAAAAAAATTAAATAAATAGAGGAGTCGTTAAATAATTGAATCACGTAAAGTAATTAAAGTACCTTTTATTTGTCACCAATAAATAAGATAGAGGATGATGAAGATTAAATAGAAGAGATAGAGGATGATAAAAAAAATCAAAACACTCTCACTGTTCTAAAGGTCAAATGTAAAACAATGTCATGTGTCATCAGTTAGTCATTATAATAGTGATGGTAAAACGGTGCCGTTAGTTGTTAAAAGAAGACCGCGTCGTTTAGCTTAAAAGCTTTATACTATTGTATTAAAACGGTGACATTTTGCTATAGATAGGAACAGTGTATTAGTGAGTTCATTACATTAGCAGTTGGTTATTTTTAGATCCAAACTTAATGGGATTTTTTGTAACTTTGAGTGGGGAAGGGACAAGGGAGTTCAAAGGTTGAAGTTGTAAAAGCCAAGCTTATTAAAGGGCATTTTGGTATTCATGTAAAAGAATTTTTCTTTTCCCATCTTCTATGACACACACATGCGTAGTAGTCAGCATTTTCTCCTTGCTCAATTCCCCTGACTAGTAGTGACTACTGATACTAAACCATGACAATGCAATTATAGGCTCATAGCTTGCTATATGATAGTGACTACATACCTACACAATCTTTATCATAGGCTCATAGCTTGCTATATGATGAGCTGTGAATTGTAGATAATCTTTATAACAATTTGCTACGTGATAAGTTGTGAATAATAGAGAAAAAAATAGTAAGTTTACATTTTTATCGTTTATAACTACAAGTTAAGATAAAAGTTGTAAACACTAGTACATAATTTATAACCCCATGAATTTTAGCCCACTCAATATTCTTTATTCATTGATAAAGCACAACACCGATGAGGGCCATGACACAACCATCATCAACGTAACTATCTGAACAAAACATATCAAGACTCTAGATGCTATAATAAGCTATTTGTCATTTTCAAATGAACTCACCACTTTATTCCATTGCTCATGATTACATCAAATAATTGTGAAGATGTGTATGGAATAGTTGTGGCTCTATAATTTTTCAAATGCCAATGCATTATGTATAACGTTGATGATAAGAATGGAGAAAATAAAGCTACTGGTATGATGTTGCCTACATCTTGAATTATTTTCCAGAAAAACACACAATTTTAGGAAGTGACTTTAATTATGGTCATTTGTCCCCACCTTATCTACAGTCTAGTTCACTCAACTATATTCTCTTCTTCAAATCCAAATTGTCATCTCTTGAGTCTTGAACAAGACAACAAGAAATCTATGTGATGACAAATGACATTAGGTAAAAGAAAAAGAAAAAGAAAAAAAAAAAAAAGAAAGAGATAGAGACAAAGAGACAGCACAAGAAGACCATGCTTGAACAAATCCACTTCCAAAAATACTAGGAATACAATTTTTGTTATAATTTATTCATGTGACAAGTTGTGAGCAGTGAAGTAAAAGTGGTGGATCTATAATTCTACCAATTACACTTCGCCACATGAACAAATTATGGTGAAGTTATGTAAAAAATTGTGATCTTAGCATTACTTATCATTTTTAGGTATGTGAGAGAGTAACAAAAATTCTAGACCATAACTTGTTACATATGCTTTGTCACAATCTTTATATGTGGCTTAATGTAAGTGATGAAGAAAAAGTTGTGGATCCTAAAATTATTGGACGAAGTAATTGCAAGGGTGTTTTTATGTTAAAGAGTAATAATATTTCAAGTTTTTGGTTAAAAAAAATCTTTTAACCTTTTCATTTTCGAAAACATTGATCATCTATATTTTTGCTAGAATCAGGGTTTTTTTTTTTTTTTTTTGGGCTAGTTGTTAATATCATAAATTAAGCCTAGATGTTTCTAAAAAAAAAAAAAAAAAAAAAAAATTATGCCTAGATAAATATGAAGTTATAAACTTCACATAGACCTATGCCGTCATCATTTTTATTAGCACACATAACAAAATGTCACTTTCAAATACACAACATAAAAAAATATGTTCTTAAAATTATTGAGAAAAAATTATTTTAGGTGATTTCAACCATTTAAAAATATGTTTGGTTAATACAACTACGTATGATGAGATGACATGTGTTAGATTTTAATTGAAGAACAAAAAATAAAACATAGTTTGCAACATTTAACATATAGAAAACATCAATCTACCAAATCCAAAACGTACAAATGTATTCAGTTCTACAAAAGACTTACAACTCTAAGGTAAATTGTATTTTACCATCCTAAAATATACTTTCAATTACACTTTGCATCTTAAAATTTTCAAATGCACGTTTTACACTATAAATTATGATTATTGTTACACTTTACACCCTGACATCAAGTTTACTGTTAACTTGGATGGAAAAATATAACATCACATGAAAAACCCTAATTACCTCTCTTCTCAATCTTTTGAAAATAAAGGAGAAATTATACTTTACAAACCTAAACTATGTTCCTTATTACACTTTGCATCTTAAACTTTGACTTTCCATCCAAGTTTACAATGGATGCAAAGTATAATAAAGGTTATAGTTTATGATGCAAAAACGTGCATTCGAAACATTTTTTGGTGCAAAATGTAATATAAGGAATAGTGTAAGGCGGTAAAATTTAATTTTCCCCAATTCTAAAATATGATTTATAAAGGAAACATTAAAAAAAAATGAAAAATAAAAATTAAATGTAGAGGATGAACTGTAAATTACATACTTATGCTTCACATTCCCTGCTATATAGCATGTGTTAAGTTGTAATTTTTCCATGTTTTTAGTTGGCTTTATTTTGTGTTAATTTGCTTGTAATACATCTAGTTCCTTGTATGTTGTAGGATTTTAATGCATATGGGTTTAGCTTAGAGTCGGTGAAGAATTGCACATTCAATGGAACTCGAGTCTGACTTGTGAATAGCTCAAAATTGTGACACCCATGAATGGACACACGAGGAGCCCGTGAGGAATTTCAAAAGTCAGTTGCAGTTGTATTGACTTGCAAGTAGCAATTGCCCCTTATCCCTAAGTTAGGTTAAATGTATCAACTATTAAATCACATGACTCGTTAAATTATTTAAACAAGTTACATGATTATTAAGTAGATTATGTAATTAAAAGTACATATAAATACTCATTTGACTGGCCATGTAATAATTTTGGACGGAAATTTTGTCCAATTATCTCCAGGAGTTCACATATAAATCTAATATCTATACACGGTGATACTTGATTTCTTTTAAAACTGCTATGGTTGCCATTGCTACATAAATCACTAGCCCTTTCTTTTATATATACACATTTGGCTAGCCAATGTTGTTTTTGAAGTTCATTGAAAAATTAACTAGCAGAAACAGTGCGGCAAATAAATCTCGAGACAGAGACAATTTTCAATTTGAAAAAGATATATTGATTGTATATACAATATCCGAAATTTACAACTCTTTCCTCCCTAAAGCCATTCTTGGTCAAAAATTCCTCCCATCCCTCATACCAAGCTCCCTCCCAATACCAATGACTTAAACCAACATCTCCCAAACCTCGTGCAATTCTAAAAGCGAAGTGGGGACAAAAATTCAAAAATAAAAAAGGCGAAAAGGACAGGAAAAACTAAAGAGGACAATGTCAAAATTTGAGTCCCAACTTTCGTCTAATAATATATGGTATGCACATAGGGAGCAGAGTTGGGTTTAGCCTTTAAGCTTTGCCAAGAATTGGTTCAAATTGTATTCTTCGGTATACTGTGAATGATCCCAAAGTTCCTCGAGTCCACCGAGGATGGCTTTTAACCCTTTTCCACTGCCCACCAATTTTGTATCTCCATCAACATTTCTATCTGAATTCTTCGGTACAGAAGCTCCCTACATATATCAAATAAATGTTCCACATGTCACAACCCAACTTAGAAAATTTTAAAGGAAAAGAAGCATGACGACTTGCTAAAAGAAAATACAAATTTTATGTAAGCAGAGCAAAACACACACACACACACACACACACACACACACACACACACACACAACTCATATCCTCTGGACAAAATAAGACCCAAGTAAAAAAGAAACTGAAGTATCAAAACACACAACTCATTCTTCTGGACAAAAATAAGACCCAAGCCAAAAAAAAAAAAAAAGTATCAACACCCTCTCCTAAATTGGATTTTTCCTAGTGAATCAAGGTCCAGTATTTGATCAATTTGTCATCCATTAAAGCTTAGTTATGAATTGAGCTTAACATTGAAAATCACAAGGCGAAGAACATGTTCAATAGAGTGCAGTGAGCAATACCTTGTTAGAGGGTTCTACTGATGCAAACAGATCAAGCAATTGGTCTGTGTTCATAGTTTTCATACTAGCGTTCTCTGCATTAATGACAGCATTAGCAACTGAAACTTTGAACCTTTGGAGGCTCATAACTTTCTCTTCCACAGTGCCACGCATTATGAGTCGATGGACATTCACGACTTTCCGCTGACCTAACCTGTGTGCTCTGTCCATTGCCTGTGCAAGTGAAAATATATTAGATGAGCATATTTGTTATGATGGAACTAGCAATAGTTCTGTCTACCCCTTCCCCCCTAGAACATAAGTGCCCAAAGTTGCATTCCCTTGGAGAAAGAAATAAGACATCAGAAACAACAGACAACTATTATTACCTGATGATCTCGCATTGGATTCCAATCATGCTCCATGAAAATCAGGGTGTCTGCAGATGTTAGGTTCAAACCAAGCCCACCAACTGCAAAGAGTTATTAGAATCAACTTCCATCCTAGTGGAATCTCAGTATTAAAAGAAAAGGCAAATAGAACTTACCATGTGTTGTAAGTAGTAGGGCATCAATAGTGGGGTCAGAATTAAATGTTTTGACAATGTCAAAACGTTTTTCAGGTTCAACTGATCCATCCAACCGCAGATATGTGACACTGCTTTGAAAAGCAACATAAGAAAAACCATTAGAACAACGAATGCACCAATAGACATAGCATGACTCATATTTATGCAGTTGCATGATTGATTTGAGAAAGCAAAAAGGAAAAAGAAAATAAAAAGCAAAAGGGGATACATAAAGAATATAATATAATTATAATTAAATATAAATACAAAAGAATATAATATAATTAGAATCAAATATAAATATAATTGAAATAGTATAGTCATTAAATAAAATAATTTTCTATTTTAATTTAACCTTTAATATATTAATCATGATTTTTCCCGGTTGACAACTTACAAACAATCCTTGATCTAATTCTCAATTTCTAGTGTGCCATCCACTTCCAATAATATTTATTTCTTTTTTACTTATTTATTATTATTATTATTATTATTTTATAAGTAAGTAGTATTATTTATTCAAAAAAATAATTTTATGTTCATGATGAATGAACAAAAAAGTATCTAGAAGGTTACAACAAAATCATATAAGAAAATGTGTCCTGAAACTCCAAAGCAGAATGAGAATTGGTGATACCCCACGCTTGGGACCAATGAATTTCAAATGAATATGAATATTTGCCGACTAATGAAAAGAACATAGTATTGACATCACCTTCTTTCAACTAAAGCACTCTAGATTTTTGCCTTCAACTTGATTCTTTCATCCATGAAATCTTTTCTAAGTCCATCCTCAATTAGCCTCTACCATCCTTTTCTTTGTTATATAGGTTACACCTCCAAATCCAGCCTAGATAGCTCAACCAACGTGCTCTATTTTATTGCACTTCTATATCCCTAAATACTCTCCTTATTCAACTTTTTCTCTGATCACCTTTCAATTGGTAAAGCTTCTTGACAGGAACAAAACTAGCTAAGCCTGCCAAGCAGCTATTCCATCAACCATGCCAAGTTCCTTTAACCACATTCTCAAATTAAAACAGACTTCCACCCCTCTCAAACCACCATAATCTAACAAAATAGGATAATAATATGAAACAAGCTGAGGTAAGAACCACTGAACTACATTTTGATAATGATCCTCCCTCAACATCAAAGCCAAAAATCGGTCAATGTGAGGAAAAAAAGGTTGATCTTGATTATTTCTCCCTGTAAAAGAGCCCACTTCTTGTGAAAAATGGAGCAATTTTAACTAATTAATAAAATCTGTAAAACTATTATGGTTGAAGACAATCTCAGACAGTTCGAGAATCTCACTGCATTGAAGTCCTACTGTATGCACCAAGCTGCTATCCATCTCCCTTTAACCATTCTTCCCGTATATTTAATCTCACCCCATCATTATTTGGTCCCTAGACACCCCAAAAACACCCCCTTTGAAATTGTCCTCCACATTCCAAAATAAGTGAAAGACCAAAAGATTCACCCACTGTCCAATGAACTTCCTCCGCCACTCATTTATTCAATATGATAAGAATTCCACCTGCTTTGACATTCAAGTCTAGGTGCATGTACTAGGGCTTTAAGCATGTATGAACTTACAAAAGAAAAAAGTACATATAGTGGAACACAAATTAAAGAATAAAATAAATAAGCAAAAATATTTATATTCAGTGAATAATAGAGATAAGGAGACTAACTTCTTCATATGAGTGTGAAACAAATCTCTTTCAATTATGTCTAGAAAGGCCTGCATTGGATTCCATTGTAAATGACATCAGAAAAGCACATACGTTTAACCTCAACATCACATTAGTCAAACATGGATTAGTATACATACTTTATGCTGGGCAAATATCAAAACTCTGTGCTGCCCAACTGCAATGGTACCCTCAGAACTTGAAGCATCAGCACCTATCCCACACTCTTCAAGAATCTCCTGAAGAGCAACTAACTTGGGAGAGTGGTGCAGTCTATGAAGTTCTGAAACAATGTCTGAATTTGCAGGTAGAAGTTCTGACAAAAGGTTTTTCAATGACTCTGGAACCTTTTCACCGATGGCAAGCAATGGATGACCACAAAGTTTTAGCAAGTACTGAAGTGCCTGAAACATGGAACACAGTACATACATCAGGTCACAGAAACAGATTAAACTTAATTAAACTATAGCTCATCCTGCTTTCGAGATGTTATGGGTTCAATCTCTCTTTTGCTAGTTG
Source organism: Quercus ilex subsp. ballota (assembly GCA_032727855.1). Taxonomy (NCBI): domain Eukaryota; kingdom Viridiplantae; phylum Streptophyta; class Magnoliopsida; order Fagales; family Fagaceae; genus Quercus; species Quercus ilex. Next base: position 46,409,547 of record CM064916.1, read on the forward strand.
GGTATTGATGTCCCTACTCCTATGCAGATATATTGTGACAATCAAGCTGTTATCTTGATTGATTAAACCCTAAACCTTTTTTCCTTTTTCTTACAGTCTCTGCTTCTCCCTATTCTTATCTTCTTCATTCTTGAGTCTTAACCCTATACTTTCATATTTTACAACTCAACCGTGGGAAAGAGTGACTCATGAAGAAAACATAAACAAATAAATAACCAGTTGACCACACTACCTGGAAAATATGGGAAGATGCTTTGGTTGAACTACCTCCTTCGCCCTTATCTGCAGAATCATCTAGTTTTACAATACTTGAGATTTCTTGCCTTACATTTGCCCCTGAAAATCGTTCATATAGTTTTAATTGCACAGGGCTCAAGTCACAGTATCTGTCCTGAATAATTTTCTCTGGCAGATCAGACAGGACTTCATCTTTTGTCCGACGGAGAAGGAATGGCATCACCTGTAGAATGGAAAACCCTTCAATTAGAAGAGGATTTTTTTTCCTCTGATAGGTAATCTTTCAATTAGAAGAGGATGTTTTAACCATTGCGTCATATATAAAATATAAAATAAAAACTAAAAAACCAAAAAAAAGTGCACCTGTTTGTGCAGTGCTTCCATAGCAAGTACCCCTGCTTCAGCATCCTTGGCAGAACATTTAGAATCTCTAGCTGCTAGCAGTGGTTTTCCATACATGGCTTGGAACTTCAAAAGCCAGATAAAACCAACAAATGTTTTGGGCATTAGACAATAGCATGAAAAAAGATGAAGCTAAGTACAATAGTGACAATACTATCAGAGAGGCTGAAGCCGTAGCAGACAAGCTTAGTTCATCAAATGACAATGCTGATCAATCAATAATACATCATAGGGAGGCTATAGCCAGATTATAAAACAACCATTGGTATTTGATACAGCAGCAACTCAAAAGAAATAAATAAAGGCTGAAATTTTTTCCTGTTGTATGTTAGTCATTCCAACCACAGTTCACAAATGACAATCAACGAGCCATATGCACATGCATGATCCTTAATGCTGTTAATAGACGAGAGAGAGGGAGAGAGAGAAAGAGAGGAACAACTTAAATACTATAATCCATTTTTCCTTTTATGAAAAAAATTAAATAGATTACAAATAGTGAAAGCTATGCAAATTAAGTTATGAAAATAAGGATAACGAATACTAATTTCTAGTCAATGATTAAATTCTCTAGACATGGTAAAAGCATGCAAAAGATTAAAATCAAGGAATTAGAATTACAGAAACAAGAGAGGAAGAAAAAGGGGGGGGAAAAGAATAGAAAAATACAATTGTGGCTGGTCAGTGGATGTGTGGAGCCGTGGAGGACAATGAAAGGGAATTCAATATCAAGTCATTGATAGAAAATCTTGAAATCAAGAAGACAGCATCTTTGAATTATATATAATACTATAAACACATCAATATAGTTAATGTCGAGGAACATAACCTGCTTGTCAAGCATTCGTTTTTCCCTTTTTAATCAAAATGCTCAACATCTTTAGTCAATAATTATTTAAAAAAAAAAAAAAAAAGATAAAAAAAAGATATATATGCTGAAAAGTAAATGAAAGTCAGGAGGCACAAATATACCTGTCTCTCCGTTCCAAGAAACCCCGGCATTAGGAAATCAAAGAGAGACCATAAATCCATGATGTTGTTCTGCAACAGAAGGTGAACTATTTCTCAGAAAAACTGTTCAAAATTTTTTTAAGGTTCTAACACTGTAACTAACCTGGATTGGCGTTCCACTCAGTATAAGGCGGTGCTGGGCTTTCAACTGCTTTACTGCAAGTGTAATTTTAGATTTTGCATTCTTGATGATGTGACCTTCATCTAAAATACAATAATTCCATAGAAGATGTCCAAGGTAATCAATATCTCTACGAACCACATCATATGATGTTATCACAACATTATGCTTATTAAAATGTCCTCGAAGAGAAATGCGCTCTTGAACAGAACCAACATATTGGAGAGTAGATACTACAGAATCATCAATATACTTCTCTATCTCAAAGGCCCAGTGTCCAACAAGGGTCGATGGACAAACTATTAAAGATGGTGGAAGATCATCACCGATATTCAGAGTGCGATGCTCAACTATGTCAGATGCCACAATTGCAGATGCTTGAAGTGTCTTACCAAGGCCCATATCATCACATAAGATTCCATGAAGCTTGAATCGTTTTAAAAATGCCAACCAATTTATACCTTCCTGTTGATACCTGGAAACATCAAAAGATCATCATATCTCAGAATGAGGACTTTAACTCAGATCACAATGAAGGAACATTCAACAGCAGGATCAAACCATAAATAAAAGGAATTACAAATCTAAGCAGATCAAACTAGAAAAAAATAAAAAAATAAAACAAAAAAAATAAAAAAAACAAAAAAACAAATCCAGTGTCCTTAAAAAAAAACCAGGCAAATTCTCCTACACTGATGAACCTTCGAAAGGCATTGTTTGCTATCTTGATCCAACCCCTAACTTGAAGGGGTCAAATTCCTTTTTAGAGGGAAAGAATTGATGGTGCAACCAAAGCATGGTTAGAGAAACACTATCCGCCTTGAAAGCCTAAGGTTAAGGCAAAGTCCAATAATAAGTATCCATGGTCGTTAATTAAGTTTTTGTATTTTATTTCAGGTCTAGTTTCCTTATTCCCAAGTCATGGTTTATTTTGGTAAGTCTGCAATTGTTGGGCATGTGTCATAGTTGTGGGCCTTGAGTTTTATTTAATTAATAAATAAGTCTTATTTTGTTTATGGATCTTTATATGTGGCTTTTGGCTTGATTCAATTTGGGTTTGGTTTCCTAGTCAAAGTAGGAGTTCTAGTTCTATTAAGAGAACTTAACAGGCTATTCCCAAAACCGAACAACACTGACCAGAAAGCAAACCCACTCCCACCCAAACAAACCACAGACCCATAACAATCCAACCGGTGGTCACAACAAACCCAACTTGCCATTCACCACCGTTGCATTGGAGGCCAGTTGAGGTTCAGCCGTGAAACACCAAACGTCAATGCCACAAAACACCAAAACCCAACAACATCAATGCTGCAAAACCAAGATCTACCACTGCTGCAATGAAGAAGCCGCTGATTGAGCTTTGGCAGTGTCATTGCGAACTGTCAACTCACAAGAGCCACCATGATCATCAAGCCAGAGAGAAAAAGATTTGTGAATTGAGCAGGATAAACATAAAAATTACTATTAATGGGTTTCAAAACCTAGATCAAATATTTACAAAAATGCCACTGCCTTTCTATCAAAACAAAAAAGGGATCTCAAAGCACCATGGGGCTGTTCTACAAAAATAGTTTTGCACAGTGATTTTGAGAACAAAATTCTGAAGTTGGGTATCTGAAAACAACTTTCCAAACAAGAATTTTTTGTGTGGGACCCACATTTTGTTTTTAAATCAAGAAAACTCGTTTAAAAGTTGGTTACCAAACAGCCACTAATATTTAGGTTTTATTTTTCTTTTTATAAATAAAAAAATAGATTTAGGGAATATGTAAGTATGTTATTGTACTCAAACAAGGAGTAGATCAACAAAATGTTAAGTATTTTGAGTACAGAGTCATGTTAACTTTATTGTTCTTTCTTCTTTTCCTTTTCACTCTCTCTCTCTCTCTCCTTTTTGCTACTTTGTCACTATTTACGAGTACTATTCACAGAATGTGAAATAGTTCAATTTCCATTTTTTCTTACCTCTTTTTAACCCTAAATCAATTCTTTTTCTCTTCCCTACAAACTACTTTATCTAAAAGGTTCTAAACCGTAGATCCACAAATCCTCCAAAAGTAAACAAATTCTCAAATTTGTCATACAATAATTAACAATCTAAGTTGGAAGTTTAATTCCAGTTCTTCCCGACAAATAAAAATACTACACTTGGTCACTCCAAGTTTATTTTTTTTTTTTATAAGTGTCACTCCAAGTTTATCATTATTATTATTTTTAGAAATCTAGCAGAAATTTCAAGACACTTGGTAGAGCATTCGAGGATAAGTATGGGAATCTCCCAAATGAATCAGTTCTCGCTCACCCAAGATGCTAGCATGGTTACTGATGTAATTAACTTTACATGGCTCCAATATGAGGGTTTTTAACAGTAAGTGTTCAGAGTTTGGACCAATGTTTTCTTCTTGATAAGTATGAACCACTATTTTAAAAACAAAACCATTCAAAGAACCAGAAAAGGGAGAGGTTCAAGGTTTTAAGGTTGGATGAGGGTTCAAACCAAGGTCAAACCATAATGATGTGATAATTAATTAAGAAAATAATAAAAATATTAAATTTCTAAAAAACTAGCAAGTTTTGACTAATAAAGTTCTAAAGAAATTTGAACAACATTCAAATGAATTTTCATAATTTTAATAAGTTTAAAAGAAAATAATAGAGAGCATAAACAAGCATAAAAAATATTGTATTTAGTAATCCTTCAAGTAAAAATATTTTAATCTAAAATAAGACCATTTTTTACACAAATTCATAAGTAGCACATTCACATTCAAAACCACAATTCTTAAATCATTATGAAAGAATAAATATTGATGGAAAGAGGTGATAATACAAAATATAAAATGATTAAACCTCACTAGGAATATAATATAATAGTAAATAATTAAATGACACAACCAACACAATTGGTCTAATGGATAGCACGTTAGACATATTTTGGGCGTTGGCGCCCAATCTTAATTTTTCTTAAAAAAAAGAAATTCTTCCCCGACCCGGTCAAACCGCTAACGGTTCTGTTGTTCGCTGGTCCAACCACAGTTCATGGAGTTCTCACAAAATTACAAAAATAACAACTTCTAACTTCAAAAACTGGCTGGACCTCCGGTTCCCAGTTAACCTGGTCGAACTAGACGGTCGTCCAATTTTAAAATCTATGGTCTGGACCTTCACATATGAGAAAATTATCCTGAAAAACAGGTAACTTCCAATCCTAACCAAATTTGTGCCTATGATTACCACAGACAAAAAAATCCATTGTTGGAAAGCATGACATACATACCTTCTCAACGTTACTTTCAGTTCAGTATGGAGCTTGTAATCATCAATATGGGAGTTGTCAAGTAGTTGCTCCAGAAACCGTGCATCTTCAACATTTCTAGATAAATCTTCATTCACAGCATCAGGTGGGGGAAGGCCACGTGCTAATGGAAGAAGCGGCACAAGGGCAGCAAAACTATGTGTCACACTCTGCCTGACGGACTGATCACTATCGCTCATACACTTCAGAAGAGGAACAACTAACAAAGGAGCATAAGGGACCAATTCCACACCCAGTCCCTGAACAAGCAAACTAATGAGCATGCCAGCACCATGTCGGGTATGGACAGATGTCATATCCCCTAACATGGGAATGGCATTTTTAATAACAGCTCCCATCACATCTTTAGTCATTGATTTGGCCATTGAAGTGATGCACCTAGAAGCAGCTAATCTAACAGCAATGTGGGAATGGCAAACACATTTGAAAATGGAAGGCAGAAGAGTGAGTAGTTTTGGTTTCAAAGCCTCATTCAGCATAGGAGCAATGGAACGTACTACCTGCAAATCAGAAATGATATAATGAAATGAGACGACACAAACACACACAGAATATAAGACTAATATCATACGCGAACAAGTAATGCAATAGAGATGGGGGAATTCCGCCTTGATAAACAATGCAGTTTATGACATGACCAGTACCATGAGCCAGTAAAGAGTACAGACTATGCACACAAAGTTAGTGACAACACTCAAACAAAACAATAAAGGACACAAAGCATAATCTGCATAATTAGGTATAGTGGTCAAGGATTCCCCTTCACAGAAAATTTAGAGATGAATTGATGTATTTCTTTTATTGGATTTGGATCAAACTATACGTTTCTTGACAGACCAAAGACCCACTGATCAAGGTAAAAGGAAAATCATATACAATCCTATTCAGTTTAGGCTTTACGATGTAGTAATACTTTTTTTTTACTTAGTTTACAGTCTAGGATTTCTCTCTCAGTTAGATGCATTAGGTGACCCAATTAGTTGATAAAGGATTCATGGAGCAGGCCCCAAATTAGATGGAATTAAGGCTTAATTTAGTCGAACAAAAAGGAAAATGAAGGCTCCACTATGATGCTATCTGCACGGAACTTAATTAAAGTTTTCTTCAAGAAATAGAAGAATTCAGCAGTCACGCACCAGGTACTATCAAAACCACTTTTGAGACCTCAGCACACAGTACTTGATATGTAAGGAACTTTAAAATAAGGAATTGAGTAATGGACAGTTACCAAAAAGAAAGTTCTGAAAACTGTTCAAAAAACACATCCTTGATCTCAAGCTACAAGAGAGAATTAGGGATATATCCTACAAATATGAAGGAAAAGAAACGTTGAAAGCTAAGTAAAATAACGCTTTGCTCAAGTTTGTGAAAAACATTTACATGAATACTTATGACTGACGGTCACTTTAAAACGTGGCACTTAAAGAAAGATTCATATGGACACCATCACGAAGTGAAATCCAAAAAGCAAAAGTAAAGCAGAATCAAGAACCTAGTTTCAAATAAATATCCAATATCCAAAATAGGGACAACAGCTGACACTAAAGGCAGAAATGATATATCATTACTTATGATTAATACATTGGTAAAATAAATAAAAAAGAGGTCAAACAATAATTATAAGGATAATAATAACCTGAATATTATTTATCAAGATCTGGGGATCCTTAATGGATTCAATAGCTAGCATGACTTGATTTTCATCTGCAGTACTCACACCCTCAGTATTGGAAGGCTTAAGAACTTCGGTAAGGCAGTCCCAAAGTTTAGGAAGCCTCTCAAATAATGAAGCACCAAACTTCTCACAGATATGCCTCAATGCAAGTTCAGACCCACGTCTGCTGATAAAGCCCTCAACCCTTGACCGATCTTCACTTCCAGCCAGTATGTGTACCTTTGACTTCTGTTTACCTATACTAGTTCCAAAGGATAAGAGACCCTGATCATCGATTACCTCCATGGAACTGATGACTCCTGCTTGAGGTGTCTCACAAGGATCCATGCACGTTAAACTACATATATTCTTGATTAACTTATCATTTGGGCTAGGCCTACGTGAAATACAATGAAAAATAAGTTCTGCCAGTGCTGCAGCAGCCTTCTGCTGCAGTATTTCCTCCTTCAGAAGACAAGAAAGATAGATTAAGATCATGCAGAAGATGTCTTTACATGGTAAAAAAAAGCATTCACACCCAACATACTACCTGCTCTCTTTTTATTGAAGCCATCAAAGGCAAAATAATTGGATTGAGTCGTGCAGGAAGCTCTGACATCCAGACAACTGCAGCAGCAACTAAGGCAGACACAGTAACATGCAGATTACTCTGCCGATTGTTCCAAAATGTAAGAATGAGCATGTCAAAAAGTACAAGTGAAAAACCATTGGTATCTTTGGGTGAAAAAAACAAAACACAAACTAAGAAACTGATATAAAAATCTCAGAATAATGATTAAAATACAGATTATAAGAGAAGTGGGGGACGGGGGACCAATGTAAAGTTAAAACCATTGAACTTGACCCTGTAGTATAGAGTTTTTTTTTATTGGTAAGTTACACATGCACCAAGCAAGTCTTCAACTCACAATCTTACTCTCCATCCCGTTATTATGAGAGGAAGAAGTGCCAATTAAGCTATAACTCTTTGATGACCCAAAAGCATATATAGATCATGAATGCAGCAATTCCGTAGTGACATCAGAAAGAAAATACAGATATCCTTTTTCCATTTAACCCTCAAGGGCTTCAAGCAGCATACAAGAATGTAATGTACAGATTAAATATACCTGAACACATTTTAAATATCCCGAAGTTGTCAAAAGTCGTTGTTTTAATGACTCCACATCATCAACAATCTGCGCTCCCAAAGATTCACTACCAACATTATCATTAACCAACGTTGGAACTTTTGATGCAAAATTAATTGCATCATCTGCACTCAAGCTTTCCAAGTCAATTCTGATAGTAGTCACCAAATCCTTAAACATGCTAGGTGACTCAATAGCACGTAATAACTGGGTAGCCTCACTACGCATCTTCAAATATGTTCTTGAAAGCTCAGCATAAGGACAAAGTGAATCCTTTGTAGGGAATGCAGGGTTTGGGCATGCCAACAAATCCAACAGCCATTCTTTGAGATGACTGGGAACATTAGGCGCAACTACAGAGATTCCTAAGCCATCACTGCTCTCGATTTCTTTAAACCATGAAATAAGAACCATAGATGCCACCTGATGGATTATAGACACAATCAAGATAAGACAAGAGCAGATGAGAGGAAGCAAAAGATGTATTTCTAATCAAACCCAAAAAGTACTAGTACCTGTCTTTGGACCCCAAACGAAGAGGAAAGTGCATTCCACAGTGGATCAATTACATTTTGCATAGACCCCAGATACAATTTAGAAGCAAAAATCCCCAATGCTGATGCCGTAACCACTCTGGTATTAGTTACCGACATTTCCACGTCAGCACCAACAATTACCTTAACTGGATTGGCAGAAACATCTACATTTCTTTCTTGTGGAACAATGGCAGCTGCAGATTCCAAGACAACATTTCTACAAGACTCGCTTTCAAGTTTCACGGCTCTCATTTTAGCTGCAGCTCTAAAATGACTCTTTCGTGGAAGGGCAACAGGCCAAAACATTTTTGTAGCATCTAATGCTGAACCATATGGAGTTGTTGCAAGTTCTATCCAAGAAGACATATATGACCTAGCAGCATTTTCCAAGTCCCCCACTGGGCACTAGCACCAATCAAAAAGAGTAGAATATGTTAGAAAGGCAAAGAAAAATATCAGCAAGTAAACATCATAAAATGGTAATTAATAGAGGCAGTGCAAAGAAATATGATAAGATTATATATATATGTTAGATGGGATAGAATTTGAAACTTAAGGTGTCCATTCCATGATGATTGCTCTTTATCATCAAGCTAAGACACCAATGGATTTCTTTTTTGTGTAAGTGGGATTTGATCCCAAGTTCCTTGTTTGATGACAAGAGACTTTATTAGTTGACCTAATTGGCACGCACAAATAAAATAGACAAATTAGGTATAGCATTAGAAAAACATTTTTTAAAACAAACAACAATTAGAATAAATAATTCCTGAAATCTGAAGGAACTTTTGCAGTATGATATTTTTCTGAAGTATAAAACTTGATTAACGAGAAATAATGAGGTCCAAGTACATAGGTAGTATACCACAGAACACTCAAACAAGAAAAGAAAAAAGGAAAGAAATTAACAAAGAGATATTCTATCTAGAAAGGATATCAAATCTGGACCACACTCGTAGTAATGCAAGAAGGCCTGATTCCAAGCAAATAAAGTGCCAGCCAACTGCGATTAAAACTGATCCACCGAAAGAGTTCCTTTGTCTCCAAATAGTCCACATCAAAAAAGAAGAAATCGCTCTCCAGACAGGCAACCGGCCCTTTTTAACATACAGACCAATCCAAATCAACTGTAAGTCTAACACCTGTCTAAGCATCACCCCATTCATACCAAGAAGTCAAACACAAGAAAACCCTAGAGCTCTCTAGCTATCCAGAAAGATAAAAATAAATGGTTGATTGTCACTCCATCAGACTTACACAAGCTACACCAGTCAGGGACAACAATGCTCCACTTCTGTAAATTGTCTGTTGTGAGAATCTTGCCTTTCATTGTCGCCCACATGAAAAAACAAACCTGATGTGGGGATCTAGTTCTCCAAGTAGCTCACCAAGGGGAAAAAAAAAAAAAAGAATCCCCACCTGTTCGCAAAGCACTATAAAAAGTACTCACTTTGAATCCCTAAGCTTTAGACAAATCCAAGTCATCTGATCCTCCTGAGACTTGCATAACTGAACAAAGTATAACTCATCAAGAAATGAATCCAAGGATTCCAAATTTCCAATTCCAAATTATGCACGTCTTGAATAAAAATTGGGTGCCAATGAATTCCGCCATCTGGCTTCAATCAGCCACCATTGTGTCTTTATGTCTAGCAATTAGGAAAAATACGATCTTTAAAAAGCCCATCTCCCCACCAACAATCGTGCCAAAGCTAAACTACATCCCCTAAACTTAATTCACATTTCACCAAATTGGCAAACTCTTCCCAACCCAATATACTTCCACAGACTCACACCATGTCCCCCCCCACCCCCCCCCCCCCCCAAAAAAAAAAAAACCAAAAACAAGTTTGTTCACCAACCACCCGGGAAACTCCATACTTAGTAGCAAACACTGCGCCATGATATGTCAGCCTCCACCCCTAAATGCCAAAACTATTTACCCAACAGAAATTCATTAAAAGCAAACAAGCACCTAATCCCCAAACCTCCCACCTGAACGGGATAAGAAATTGGATTCTAATTTACAAGATAAAATTTGAGCTCATCTGCCTATTGACAGGATAGAATATGCACTGAAACTTATTCCATTATTCTAACTTCTTAATATAATTTGGTTTAAGCATCACAGTGTAGGAAGTAGGAGATGATATTTATACATATGCAGTTATTAAAGCCTCAAAGAAATTAAATGCCAAAACCATTTACCCAACAGCAGTTCATTAAAAGCAAACAAACACCTAATCCCCAAACCTCCCACCTGAACGGTATAAGAAACTGGATTCTAATTTGCAAGATTAAATTTGAGCTCATCTGCCTATTGACAAGATAGAATACAATTAAAATCAAAATCAAAGCACTTCATGCAGGTCTTTTTAAAGATCATCATTATATCAACCTAACAAAAATAATTTGATCATCAAGCTGATACAGGCATCTGTGTTGGTTGTAGATATTCTTTACCTTCAGATTTTAAAATTTTTATAGCTTTTTTTTTTTTTTTTTTTGATAAGTAAGAATGTTATACATACGAAAGGCTACTCTATGCATGAAAAACATAGAACAAACCCAGAAAAAACAAGAAGAAGAAAACTGAAAAAACAAAAAAGAAAACCAAACAACAGATTAATTACAAAAGAGAAAAAGAGCTAAGAAAAGAGGGGAGAGAATCACTAGTCGTGAGTCCCCATGCTCGAGACCAATCAAAAAGAGTCCCACTAAAAGAGGCAATCATCTGAACACCAGAACTATCCAAATCCTCAAAAGTCCCTTCCAAATACATCATAGGATGCACAACGGAACTAAATTCCAAATCTGAGACGAATACTTCCCTAACCAATTCCACCAGCCAAAAAGCAAATTTGGGATCGATCTAGGCATAACCCAAGACAAACCAAAAGTTATTAAGACAAAGCTCCACAACCGATAAGCCATCTCATAATGAAGAAATAAGTAGTCTACCGTCTCTGCACAATGCCGGCACATAATGCACTAGTCTACAAAATCCAATCCTCTCAATCTTCTCAAGTTATCACCCGTTAGGATCTTATTACAAGTTGCACACCAAACAAAAAAAGAAACTCGCCTAGGGGCTTTTACTTTCCATATTCCTTTCCAAGGAAAGACAATTGAGGGAGAATCTCGCAATTTGTTATAATACGACCGGATGTCAAACTCCCCATTAAGTTTCAACTTCCATCTCATCCGGTCTCTAACATCCATTGGAGGAGTATTAGCTCCCAATATACGAAGAAAATGCTGCCCTTCATCCATCTCCCAATCATTAAATTCTCGAATAAAACGAACATCCCAAAATCTTCTATCCTCCGCCCCCTGCCTTGACAAAGAAGCTTCTACAGATGCCTCCTTATTAATGGCAATACCATACAACCTTGGGAAAGCCATTTGGAAAGGTTGATCCCCATACCACCCATCCTGCCAAAATCTCACTCTATTCCCCAACCCAACAACAAACTGACAATTCTTGCAAAAATCCTCCCATCCCATGCGAATACCTCTCCACAAACTACACCCATGAACTCCCCTACCTAGCTTTAAGGTCCATCCCCCCCATTCTTCCCCATATTTAGACGCTACCACCCTCCTCCATAACCAACCCTCTTCTTTCCCAAACCGCCATAGCCATTTCCCCAATAAAGCCCTATTGAAAGTAGTAATTTTCCTTATCCCCAAACCACCATTAGCTATAGGCGCACAAACTTTATCCCATCCTACCAAATGAATCTTGCTATCACCCCATAGAAAGTCCCTTTGCAACTTTTCAAACTTATTAGCCACATAAGTAGGAATGGTGAAAAGAGATAGAAAATAGGTAGGAAGACTAGATAACGTACTCTTGAGTAACATCAATCAACCCCCCTTAGACAAATACAACCTCTTCCACCCGGCTAATTTCCGCTCAATTTTTTCCAAAATAGGATTCCAAATTGAAGGGGAGTTATGTGAAGCCCCCAACGGCATGCCGAGGTAAGACATAGGCGAAGTTCCAACTCTATAGCCCAAAATTTCCGCCAGGGCAGGCACATCACCAACCTCCCCTATAGGAATCATTTCACTCTTGTGCACATTTACGTTCAAACCTATTATAGCTTTAATAAGAATAAAATTAGGAAATCATGTTTACAACCAAAAAAAAGGGTGTTATATTAAACAATAACGTCACAAAATAAAAGTGAAACATAATCATGCATGCCATTTAAAGCATATAAAAAGTTTCAAAAACCTATTAAACCTAATTAACAGTAAGATATTTCAAAGTTAATCAAAATTTAAATCGTATAAATCTGAGAAGAAATTGTAATTAATCAACCATGCTTTGCATGCACAAATAAGGGAAAAAAAATACTACGAGTGAAACCAATTTGAAAAAAAAAAAAAAAACACACATTACATTCAAGACAAAATAAATATATAGAATATTATTAATAAAATATGAGAAACCAATTTTTTTGTCCCAAGGTCTACAACTATCTCACTTCCTTATTTCATAGTCAAAGGCTTCGGTTTACCCAAAGTAACCGATTCAAAAGAAAATCAAAACAGACAACAGCAAAACAAGAAAGTAAAAGAAAAGTGCAGCTTATGAAAGTCAACTACTCATAAATTAAAAACCTGGAGAAGAAGCCTCCAAACCCTCATTGAGCACTGCAAGATTTCCTCATTTGATTCCAGCAGCAAATTCTGATAAACAATCCTAAGGGTATCACCCAAAATAAAAGAAGGCCAAAATGAAGTATTGTAAGGCTCAGGAATATTCCTTTTGCTGCCTGCTTCAAGCAACCGCTCCTGCAAATTGAAATCTTTTGTAAATCAAATCTTTAGTCTATGGACAAACACTTATTGATAAGCCCACATAGAAATGTCTGAAGCAAACTGTTGCACAAAATCATAAACATTCCGTGTTACACACATTAGCAACAAAATTATAAATATTGGACTGAGTACATTTTATTAATAAGTAATTCGGACATGACAGGAACCAGTTTAGAAGAGCATAATTTTTTTTTACCAAAGTGCGAATAGCTGAATAACGGACTGATGTGATACTATGCCTCATAAATGGCCATAACCGTGGTGCCAGTGTTGATAACATATAAGGATTTTCCCGTGAAATTATCCCTCCAGCATCATCACCACAACCAACTTCATTTAGATCAAACTCCTGATTCTCTTTCAACGTCAAAGCTCCAAACATCTTAGGTATCATCTCTTCCTGGGAATAGATTTCCGCCAAAAGATTCATTACACTGCAAACAAGCTTATAAAAATGAATCTCATATACTTTATTCAATGTCCTAAACTATCCTACAGATTTCATAAAGTAGCCACATTGCAGGACTGACCTAAGATTTAACTTCTGACACAAAGTTGTGATTAAAATCACCTATTTATTACAAGTAATCAAATATATTAAAAGGGCAAAAAAAGGATGAGCAACACTAGGACACATTAAGTATGTAAGAGTAACACAAAAATTATTAACATCGGAATTCTACTAACTCTATAAAATCAAACAAAATGGAGAAAGAAAGAATCCATTGCAGTAATCTATCCATCCATATAGATATATATATATATATATATAGAGAGAGAGAGAGAGAGAGAGAGAGAGAGAGAGAGAGAGAGAGAGAGAGAGAGAGAGAGAGAGAGAGTTGGGTTCAAATTACACTGGGATAAGTTTAAGCAACGTTACACCATTAAAAAGCCTTCTTATGAATTCTCTTTATTAATATTTCTATAGTACTTGAAAGAAGGCTTCATCCTAACACTTTAATCATGCATGATGTGCACCTAGGTACAATCAAGAAACATGAATTAAGTTTGCAAAAACTAGATAAAGATGTAAATGTGGCATCAAGGTGTGCACAAACGCAGCTAACAAATAACTACAAAAGAAAGAAGGAATGAACAAAAAAAAACCTATCCATACTCAAATGGCTTATATATTTCTCGTTACAGACCATACCTTTTATGGTTAGACATATCAGAAGCAAAACAGAAAAACCCATCACAACCATAATCATTAAAATTACCTGCTGGTGGATGGGCTTAAATCATCCAAATCAAGTAATATATCCCAAAGTAGCATCACAATTGGATGCAACACATGATCCTCTAGAGCAACAATAGCAGCTGCTGTGGGTATTAAAGCATCTGCAGCAACTGCTCGAACATCATCATCAGGGTCCTCCAACCCAGTTTTACATGCAGGGAGAATGCTAGAAAGCAAGTCATGAAGCATCTCCTAGATCAACAAAAGAATCAAAAGATATAACTGAAGCATGGATCAAAAAAGGGAAGGGGGGGGGGGGGGGGGGGGGGGAGTGGGGGAACCTTGTATATAGGTAGTACTTTGTATTGATGGTTACACAACTGAAAATACAAGCCGAAAATTTGTGACTAAATAAACAAAAATTTACAAGAATCATTAGGCTACATTCCCCTAATTCATCCAATTAATTATGATACATCTATCACCTTCATCATATTGAAAATAGAATTCTTTTTCTCATCTTCTTCAGCCCACAATGGAGCTCCAACTTCATACTTTATCAATAGAACCAATTCCATAGGGTTTTGGTTAATCGGTAAGAATGCGTTATCATATATGATGACCAAAATGTATCCCATGCACAACTGAATCAAATTACCAAGCAAAGCAATCAAATTGAACCTACTTTCAGGAGTCAGGACAAATATGAGTTTTAAGCACAAAAAAGGCAGCCATGTTTAACAGAGAGAGAAAATATTAACAATTTTGAAAGTCCTACCAAGAGCAAGGCCATTTCTTTCCAGTTTGCAAGATCATTAGATAATGCATTGACCAAGATCCTAATTTTATGGTATGAATGTTAGAAGATAAAAGAAGGTATTTCCTTCTAAGATTGACAACTAGGTTAAGCGAAGAACTTGTGAATATGCCTATGATAAATTTTCATTTCTTCCAAAAGCTTAAGTTGATAGGAAATAGTGAATTTAACCATTTAACCAATATTCTAACACTCCCCCTTAGTAAGTAGAGCCCAACACGTTGAATTTTCACAAAAAAGGATGACAATGTTTTTTTTTTTTTGATAGGTAATCAGAAAACTATTATTAATGAGAAGATAAGGAAAAGTACAAAATGTTCATGATGATGAACAACAAGAAATAATAGAACAAATAGCACAACAAAAAGAGGGTAATCAGGAAACTAAGCTAAGGGAAGACATAAACTCAGAGAGAGAAGAACAAACAGTAAAACCCCAACAACGAGACCACTCCCAAAAGAATATGTTGGCATAAAACCTTTAACTCATCCAACGTCTTCTCATTGTCCTCAAAGGAACATCGATTTCATTCCAACCACACAATCCACATTAAGCACCCTGGAACCAAATTCCAAATGTTTGAATTATGCTTCCCAAGCCATTGATGCCAACAAGATAACAAACCCGCCACCGATCTTGGCATAACCCAATGAATACCAAAAGCCTGAAGCATAAAAGTCCATAAGGAATGAGTAACAGGACAATGAAGAAGAAGATGGTCTACCGACTCCCCATCACAACAACACATACAACACCAATTAGCCAAAGGGCGACCCTTAAGCATTAGATTATCCAAAGTGAGGATCCTACCATGCGAAGCTGTCCACAAAAAGAACGCCACGCGCTTAGGAATCTTTGGTTTCCAAACACCCTTCCAAGGAAACAAAGAATTCGAAGCACCCCGAATCGCATGGTAGTAAGACCGGGTGTCAAACTTACCATCACCTTTTAGCCGCCAACAAAGAGTATCTCTCCTATCACCCCGAGGAATACGAGTTTGGATAAGCTGAAGTAGAGAATAAGATGCAACTAGCTCCCAATCTTCAAAAGCTCTATAAAACCTTAAATCCCACACTCTAACAGTACCCCCTTTCGGAATCCACAAAACCTCAGAGGATGACAAGGTTCAAACTCAAAATCACATGCTTTAATACTATAATAAATTACCAATTCTCCAAAAAGCTTAAGTTAAGAGGAAATGGTGATTTAATCATTTAATCAATATTCAAACAATTTCAAACCAAGTTTGGGAAGGTTTCCATTTGGAAGTAAAATTTAATGCTTACGTGGATTACAAAAAGAATTCGGATGTTGTAAAGCATTGGCCTCCAATTTGAGATCAATGAGTTCATCACTGTGTTATAAGAACCTTTCATGATATTCGACAATCACAAGACTTTTATCCTATTTCTCCACACTTGTAACAATAAATGGTTACACTGTTGGCATTTGGTTTAGAATTAGATGACCCATAATGTTGTCGTGGATGAGAAGTATTGGTGTTATTCTTTTGAGGTCCAATTGATGTGGAATGGCTGCTTGCATTAGATCCTTGTGATTGCCCTCTAGAAGCCACCATATGGCTCAAACTAGACTGGTTAAAGAATGCCCTATTCGGGCCCCTACCTCACTGAATTTCAGCAGCCATAACACATTGGCATGCTTGTGAAACATTACAAACATAATGCTGGTTTAACACGTCATGCAAGCTGGTCCACAAGCAACCAATATATTGTGCCACTTTTTGCTCGTCACTTTCATTTAACTTATTTCTAAGAAGCAAATAAAATTGTTCAGTGTAATCACCAACAGATCTGCCTCTTTTCTGACAATTTTGCAATCTTTGATACATTTACTGCATGTAATTATATGGTAAAAATGTCTCCATAAGCTTCTTAAGAATCTTCTCCCAATAAGATATCTTAGGTTTGCCTTGTCTTTAACACATCATAATAAGCTGATCCCTCCAAGCCGAGGCTCTTCCTTGTAACTTCACCACAACTAGCTTCAGTTTCTTATTTTCTGGTAAATCGTACAAATCAAACACCCCTCTATTTTTTTGGTGAAGTGGGGGGTGGAGATATGATAAATATCTCTCTAGATCAAACACTCTAAAAATTAGACAACCAATCAATAAATACTTCACTATACAAATCACCCCTTAACCTAGGAAACTCCACCATCCCAACACCTATCATCAAAGGGACTAGGTGCTGATCTCCTTGGGAGTTCCCACATGGAAAGGATATTTAAATTCCTCTTCATGGTCATAGCAATCCCCTCAGATTCATTGCCATCTTGAGAACAATAATCTCTTTGCATGACACGTTGTGCTAAAGCTTCAATCTGCATTTTAAAATCATCAATCATACCAACCACTACTTCTTGATCAAATGCAACATTCCAATTTGGTGGAGGAGCTGGTCCAAGAGGCTGATTCTTTCTTCTTGGCAGCATCTTGCAAATCCTTAGAGAAAATAACCCAAATCCCCACCCATTTTCTTTGGATCAAAACTTGCATTTGATATTGTTAGAAGTATATGGTTAAATGATTAAATTTACCAATCCCAATAGCTTAAGCTTTTGGAACAATCGATAATTTAACATGGTATCAGAGCAAGATGTCCTGAGTTCCACTCTTCCTCCCATTTAAAATCTCACATGTTAAGCCTCACCTATTAAAAGAGAATTCGAGCCCACACATGAGGGGAAATGTTAAAAGTATGTGGTTAAATGATTAAATTTACCATATCCCAACAGCTTAAACTTTTAAGGTAATCGGTAATTTAACAGAGACCAACTGATGCAATTCAGAATATGAGTAAAAGAAAAAGAGAGCTTATGAAGGGATATCTAAGAGCTAGTTCAAGTTATCAAACTAGCAAGAACACTCAAGCTCAATCCCTAAGAAAATGGGAGAGGAAAAGTCACATATATTGGTTGAAAGTTCATTCAATTCTCTAGAAAAAGTTGTTGATACAACTTCAGAAAACTCCTAAAAAAAGTCAAGTTGCTGTGCTAGCTTAGGTGAGATCACAATCACTAATTCAAAAGTAAAATAATGCTTCTAAATCTGTTGCGCAGATGTCACATGATCTACTACATAAAAATTAAAGACTTAGCATAAGAAAATACTTCAGTTTACACAAAACAACTAAAATCAACCATGTTTGGCATGTAATCAAATTATGGACATCTTGGCCTCCTTTTAGTGTTCCTCTTAAAATAATCAAGTGTAAAAAGTCCTCTTTCAAAAAAAGGTATTCAAAATATCAATATTCTATTCAAATTAAAGACTATGCCAGACACATAATGCAAAAGAAACATTTCACACATTTAAATTTCCTTTAGGTAGACCAATTTCCATAATTTCAAGGAATTGGATGTACACTAAACAACCACAAGAACCATAATGCATAGTGAATCGATGCATGAGATGAGTCTTAACTTCTAGAAGAACTAGAATTATCACAATAAATAGTGCTTCAAAGATTTACCTGCCGCACAGCAACCAAATACTTGATACCCAAAAGACTCCCATGACGAATTTCCCACTCTGGTCTACACTGAACAAAGATTTATAATGTAAGCATAAACATTGCAAATCACAAGAAGGGAAAGGGTAAGAATGTTAGAACCACACAATAATCAATATTATTTAACACCAAAAGCATACCCTTAGATCACAGTTACCTGCATTTTCAGTAATATATTTAAGCTTTCATGAACTAATGTGGGATGCATATACTTAAACACGGCACCTAATGCTTGAGCGCAGGTCTCCCGTACAGGAGCAACAACCTGATCCGATACATAATCACCAAATCTGCAATAAAATAAAATAAAATAATAAAATTTACTGATATATGAATACACAAATACAGATCCGAAATACATAGTCTACTGTACCTAATAAATTAAGAGGAATCCAAATCACTCAAGTATACAGTGCATATATAAATATACATATATCAAACCGTACCGGTCAAGAGACAACACACACAATAGACGAATTGCACATTCTTGAAGAAATTCACAGTTTTTTAGCCAAGAATGCCTAGCTAGTTTAACGAAGTTCATCAGCTCACAATTTTCGGGAATATTTTTCAGCAGATCTGCTTTTCCAATGGAAACCTTATCCTCAGCATAACCCTTCATCTCAGCGGTATCAGCAGCATCTTTACACGAATAGCAGGCACCATCAAGAAAAGATTCTGGCTCCACCTTAACAGGAGTAACATTCAACTGGCCATTATCTAGCCCAGAAGGCAAATTCCACCCATGATCAACCTTCATGCAGACATCAAAATTGCCAACCTCACTGGAAGAGACAATATTGGCCATTGCTGAGGATGACACATCTTCAAACTTAGGCTTCTTCAGATCCGGCTGAAGCCCATCTGATGAAACTTGCATATTCAAATCAATCTCTCTCTCTCTCTTCATTGTATTTGATATACCTTTATCTTCTAGTTCAACAAAAAGTGCACTATCCCAGCTCAAGTCAGGCATAAACACCCCAGCAGAAGCACCTTGATGAGTTAAAATTTCCCTCAAGGCCATGACACTACCATGGCGAATCTCCCAAACTGTCAACATATATAGTCAGAGAAACTAACATTTGAAATTTAAAGAAATAATGAGAACAAGAAGCATAATGACCCCGATGAAAGATCTATCTTGTGAACCAACAACACCCTCCCCCCCCGCCCCTCCCCAACCCCAACCAAAAACAAAACGATAGAAGGGGGGAAAATTGCTTACCTGGATCAAAAATATCAAGGATGAGTTGCTCAAAAAAACTACGGAAGGGCCACCGCCCATCTCCATCATGCTCCAAGCTGTCTTCGTCATTATTAACATCCATAAATGGCTGCATAAGAAGCCAAAAGCAAAATATTGTACCTTATAATATGCAAAAGCCAAAACATAGGATGGTAATAAAAAAACAATGCTTTGGCAACCAAAACAGAGAATGAATAATATAATACAATTACTCATCAACAGATGTTGAAGCTATAAACAACAAAACAACAGGAGAATGCATGGCTGCATTTAGCTGAAGAAATCCACAATGCACAGAAATCAAAACTGCAGATCTTCAAAAGGATTTTAATACCGACTGCTAAGCAAGCCATTTTATCCTTAGACCATCAGGAGAATGCATGGCTACATGGTATTGGTTTTCTGAGTAATATTAGACATTTTATTATGTTTTTGGGCATTACACAGTTCCAGTCATATTTCTTATACTTATATTGATTTTCAGTGTTAAATGTAATTTTGTAATTTTCTGGTTCGTAAGGATGTGCTGTTCCAACAATCCATTGGCTCTCATTTTGGTTTTATTTGAGTTTAATTATTTAGTTTGGGCTCACTAATGAAAGCCCATGGAGTCCAACTCTAATTAGGA
The DNA here is from genome assembly GCA_032727855.1 of Quercus ilex subsp. ballota. NCBI lineage: Eukaryota > Viridiplantae > Streptophyta > Magnoliopsida > Fagales > Fagaceae > Quercus > Quercus ilex. Next base: position 46,430,221 of record CM064916.1, read on the forward strand.
GTCAAGAAGTCCAAGTTGCACTAGAATTAGGTATTAATCATCTATTTATATGAATCTAAACTTTCTATTGAAGAGGAAGTTTCATAAATTTTCAGAAGCTATGAAGCTTTGTTTAAGGTTTGTGTGATACAACCTTTTCCAATTTGTGATGCCAAGGAAATCCTAGATGTAATGTCTAGAAGTTCACTTTTTTGTCCTTGCATTTCCATCAAATTTAAACCTAGCAAACACACATTGATTTATGACATTTAAAATCCTAAAATCGAAAACTTAAAAACCTAACCATTAATCCATTAAATAGTTCCAAATAACCAAAAAAACAGCCCAATTACCGATCACAGGTTACTGTTCACATCCCTGTAACAGCAACCCAGCCCTCAGGCTTTCACATTGGTTTCATCCTCAAAACCTACCATTCTTTTTCAAAATTAGAAACCCTATATTCCTTGCTATTTTGCAGCCTTTTTCCCCACTAAACCCTAACCCTAATTCCTCAAATTAAAAGCTGACCAGAGTTTCCATACATCATTTGACTTCGTTTCCCTTTGTCCAAAGTCGATGACAGAAAATATTATAGAGAATTACAAAGAGGTACACTCAAGCAACACATTCAAAACAGTAGAAACCCAATAAATAACTCATGTTGAGAAAATTTTTTATTCTCTCAAAGCCAGCAAATATGAAACAATGTTGCTTGTGAAAGCCAATTGTAAAACAAAATTCAGCTATGATTTTTCCATTCCTTTCTTAAGAGTGTGTTTGATTGGGTAAAAAGAAAGGGGATAGAAAAGAGAGGCTAATTCTATTTTTCACCAATTATGTAATACTGAATCATTGTGTTAAACACCACTGCCCTAGCTTCATTTTATATAGTTTTCAGAATTATCATGTAAAGGACTCTTTCGTGGAGGAACATTTGTGTAGACAAAATGGGGATCTCCATTGTGATGTGCTTTTTACAAGATTGATTCAAGATTGGGAATTGGAGAGCTTACCATCTTTCTATTCTCTTCTATACTCCACAAATATTGGCCAGAATGGGGAAGACAGAATGGTGTGGTTGCCTGCCAGGAATGGTTCTTTCGAAGATAAGTTATATTATAAAGTTCTAACAGCCAGAGGAAGTTGTGCTTTCCCTTGGAAAAGCATTAGGAAGGTGACTTTTTTCACCTGGACAGTCACTAGCAGAAGATCCTCACACTGGATAACTTGACGAAGAGGAATATTTGTGTTGTTAACCGATGCTGCACACGTAAGAATAGTTGGAATAGGTGGATCACCTCCTTCATCATTGTTCTTATGCTTATAGTCTATAGACACTTGTGTTTTGTACGTACGGTGTCTTTTGGCTTATGCCTAAACAAGTGGTGGAACTGCTAGATAGTTGGAATAAGGGTGTTGGTTGGCATCAAACAGAATTATTTATTTATTTATTTAGGAGGGGGGCTATTCTGCTGGGTATCACGTCCACTATTTGGAGAAAACGGAACCATCAAACTCTTAAGGGAGACGAACATTCCATCCTTGAGTTGAAAAGGTTCTTTTTGCTGTCCTTGAGTTGAATGGATAACTGCTATGAGTGGTCTCTCTATTCCTTTCCTTTTGGATTTCTTAGATTTATGTAGTTTTGATTAGCTTTTTGTTTCCCTTAGTACACTGCCAGTGTACCAGGGGAGCAGTGTTATCTGTACTTTAATGTTTTTTGAATAAAGTTTTATCTACACCTAGAAAAATAATAGTTTCAAGAAGATCTTTCTGCGTGAAACTCTTCATCATAATGGACTGAGAAAGTCTCGTGTGGTTTTCTGAAATTCTTTTTTTTTTCTTTGATCAGTAGCTTTCAGAAGACCTTTCTGCATGACACCTCTTGTCCATAATGGGCTAACACAAGCAAGCACCATCTCATAACTTCAATTTCTTTTTCTTTTTCTTTTCTTTTTTCGCACGTTGAAAGGGGGAGCAACAACTAAATTGATAAGAAAAAAAAAGTAAAGACAAAAAGTATACTTGATGTATAAAAAAGGCTTACCTACAGAATACCTACACAGTACGCTGGTCTATGTAATCTAGAAAGAAATGAAAAATTCATGCAAGAATCTACTCACACTAGGATCTCAAAAATAAAGAATTAAGCTTAAGCCTGAACAGCTCAACACCACTACATTGTGCATGGAGAAGTAGCCAAATGCAAGAATCCACTCACACAATGATTTCAAAAATAAAGACCTAAGCTTAAGCCTGAACAGCTCAACACCACTACATTGTGCGTAGAGAAGTAGCCTACCAAACTGGGCAATTACCATGCTGTCCAAACATACCCTTCGAACAAAGAAACTTATGATAAGCAATAAATAAATCACCAACTGAATCACAAATAGAGAAAAGGAAAAGACAAAATTTCTAGTAATAGGGATCAATCATCAATATTAATTGACAAAAAAAACCATCTGGGTAAGAAGAAAGAGTAGACTTCTATATTGGGTGTCATTATATCATCAAGTTATTTAAATTCAAATGCTTAAGGTCACATTGATGCCCTCACAATACAATTGCAACATATTGGATTCTTGCTGGTCAACATCGAGGATCTTTCTAGAATGTTTTTGGATGTCTCAGGTGCAAATGAGGGTAAAATTCTTTAAATTACATGCACTGTTTGATAAGGCTTGACCAAAACCTAATATCTAGAGGGCATGGTACACTGGACACCAAATCAATTTGTTACCTAAAGGCTAATGAAGAATCAGCAAGCCATCATCATACACACTACCCCATATGAGACTTGGTCTTATTCTCTGGGAAGATACATATGCCTTTGTTGCCACTAGTTAATGGGTGGGCATACTAGCTTGGTCTTTTAAGTTGTATAAACTGCAAAATATTGCCCTATGGCACTACTCACCTAGTGTGTGCACGCGTGTGTATTAAGAGTTCTAGTTATTTTTTATATTAGCAAGTTAATAAGGGTAATTTTTCTCTTCCTTCTACTTCTCTCTTAACCCTTATTTTCGTAGTTTACAACTCAACTTAGTATTAGAACGTCCCAACCCAACCATAGAACCCACTAGAACACATGTTGGAGGCTATATCCATTGATAGAGGTGTGCTGACATCAGCATCCATACGCTGATGTCAGCATCCATATGCTGACATCAGTGCTGATGTCAACACTGGCAGGGTCATAATCCATATGCTAAGACACCATCTAAGTCACCACAATCTCCTGATACTTGTGATTTTTTGCCAATTCTTTTGAAGCAATCTGTCATTCTCGTTAGTCATCACCTTAACTTTGAACTCCCTTTCTGGTGGGCTTCCATTTTTTGGGGGCCAACTAGACTTTAGAACAAGAGATTTGATGTAGACTCTCTCTCCCCCTCAATTTTCCTCTTCCTCTTATTTCTCTCTTAACCCAAATTTTCATAGTTTAGAATACCTAACAAATCCCCCCAAGTGTGTGTAGTATCCTCATTCCACACACACAAGGTACTTATAGGGGAGAATCCCTTGGGAGTAACCCCAATGTTTTGGCTAGGAGGCTTGAACTCAAAACCTCATGGATCACATGAGGCTTGAAAACCAAATGCAAAATAAAAATTGGAAGGACAAAAAGTGCCAAATCCGTGGTGGTGCTCTCATTCTAAAACTAAAAATTAATTTAAAAAAATAAATTTAAGACAAATGATAACAAAACAAAAGTAACAACATGCATCAGCAAGAGAAAAGAAATTCAATAACTGTGAAAGACTTTAGTGTGTAGGGTGTTATAAAATAAATACTAAGAGATTTAAGACAAAAAAAGAAACAGGTACTATAAGTCTACCAGAAACCATTGATAAATAAACAGTCGAATACCTTATCACAACTTAATGAATCAGGACATTGGCCCTTTGGTGTTGTCACATTTTGAGCATAGGATGCCTCAGTATCTCCATCCTCAGACCAACACTTTGGTTGGTCTTTCGAATTTATTTTTGCTTTTCGTTTTAGGAGATTCAATTCCCTTGCACTTGGCCTCTTAGATATAACACTAGGAACCATATTTGCTACTAGTTGCTGGATATTATGTACAGATGACGACATGTAAACTCTTTGGTCTATCACATTGCCAAGTGAGTTAACTTTCTGCACAATAAGGTCCTCATCTCTTATCATATCACTGACATCCATGAACTGCTCACAAACATCCAAACCTACACAAAGGAATAATGAAATATTGTGCAAGGCCATGTAAGTAAAAGTCCAACTTAGAATGTGAATAATACAAATCACTAAATATAGGTTCTAAAACAACCAAACAAAAAAAAAATATATGTGTGAAAAAAATATGTTGTTTCTGAGGAAAAATATAAGGAGATTGTAAAGGGTAAGATGCCTGCTAATTAGAAAACAAGAACAGCAGAACAACAAGAATATATTTGTAACTAATTGGTTGAACAATATAAAGCCCCACTCCCCGCGACGTTCACCCACTGCAACTCCTTTTAGCAGGCTAAAATAGGAATAAAGCTCAAAGAAATATCTGAAATATAAAAGAGTAATAAAACAAAATAGGCCAATAAGCACTTGCCCAAACAGTAACAATTTCTACAAAGCTTTAACTTTGAATGAATTTTTTTTTCCCATGGAAGAGCATTTGGAAGCACAGCAGTAGAGAAAAATCTAATGGTAAAGAACTTTAGGAAACATAAAATTGTTGTGGTTGAATGGCATTCTATGTGTGAAAGAGTGGTGAAAATGCTGTACATCTGCTTCTTCAGTGTGATGTTGCTAGAGACTAGTGGGCTACTTTGCCTATTTGGAGCAACAGATCATGCCTAGATATGTGGTTGATTTATTGGCCTGTCAGAAAGACAGTTTGATCAGAAAGACGGATTTGGAAAGTAATTCCTGTCTTATGTGGTATACTTGGAGTGAAAGAAACACTTGAAGCTTTGAAGGGTGTGAGACAGACTTTTGGAGCTGGAGTAGTTGTTTCAATGATCATTCTATGAGTAGATGGCTGCCACCACAAAGTTTTCTTCTTCTTTTTTCTATGTACTTTTAATTGACAAGGTGTAGGTGTAACTCTTGTATACATCCCATGTACTTGAGTTGCACCCCTTTTGAACTCTTTTAAAGAAATTAATCACTTCTAACAAAATAAAATAAAAGAATGGGTGGAGTGTAAGAACGTGGGTTCATAACTCACCAAGTACGTAACTTCAAAAAAAAAAAAAGCATCAACTTCGACAACCTTGAAACAATATTCAATCACTTAAAACTTAACCAGGAGCACTTCCATTCTAGAGCTTAAGTGTTCTATCTTTCAATTAGTCACCCCAGCAAGGACAAACAACCACTTCAAATAAATTAATAAAAAATCCACAACTACTAAGAACTATTTTCAAGGGAAATTTTCTATGAGAAAAATCTATGTCATACCTCATCAACAATACCTACAAAACAAGACCTACTCAACAGGGAACAGCCAAAGCAGCTCGAAACCAAAAAAAAAAAAAACACATACATAAAATCTTTTTCTAAAAAAAATTGGTTAGTCACAAACACAACAATGGGTCTTAAACCTGCGACCTCACCTCCACCTAGAGCTTATAAGGAAAGGAGGTGTCATTTGAACTATACATACACATATATTGCTACAGCATATTTAAAGACAAAAATCTGTGTCATTACTAACCTAAACGGCGACGAAGATTTTGTTTCTGGCGAGCCAAACGCTCTCTCGGGTTCTTCATACTGTCACTCACAATATCATACTCCTGAATCAAAAATAAGATGAGAATGTCTATCAAAGATCCATACATTACCCCCCAAAAAAATAAAAGTCAAATAAAATCAAACCACTTATGCTGGTAAAATTAAAATTTGAACAAATTAAGCAAAATTTCGATGTCAATTAAATAGGGATTCAATCCCTAAGATTACAAAAAACAATAGCAATACAAGAAATGTTTAGAAGCAGCAACCTCCCCTTTGACAACCAAGAAAAGGATCATCCTCTAATAATCAACTCATCTTTTTCGCAAGAAATTTAATATTTTATTAAAAAAGTGCAAAGAGGGCACAAGCTTAGTACATGGGATTTATACAAGAGCTACAAAAAAACATATCACATAAAATTAGAAAGATCAATAAACTCATAATAGTTTGAAAAAAGAATACCCAGTGGTAACCATCTAGTCATAGTGGAAATGAAATTGCAGCAACTTCAACTCCAAGACCAATCTATCACACCCTTTAAAACTATGAACATTTCTCTCTCCAAATACACATAGGCACAAAGAAATTGTGATACCAAATGTCAATATTGTGATGACTGAAGATTCCTTTCCAACAACCAATAAATAAACCACCCAGCTAAGCATAAGCCAATGAATCCTAAAAATCACACAATGTTTCCTCAAATTGCCCATCATCAAAATATTACCTAATGCCACATCCACGTAAAAACAAATGCTCTTGCTTGAACACTGACCCTCCGAATGATCGTCTAAGGGAAAGAGGAACCATCCCTAGAGCTTAAAAACTTGTAGAACGTTTTTACCTCAAACATGGCATTTAGATGGAACCCAACATATTTAATGCTCACCTCACCAGTCCTCCCAATCTTGGTAGAGTAAAGTACATTTCAAACAGAAAACAAGGATTTCCAACTCCTAATCTTGCACTTCACTGATAAAACTATTATCCCAATGAAAATTACCATAAGACCAATACAATTGTGCCACCAATTATGCTTCTTTAGATGGTGAAATTGGAAACAATTCTGCAAATGCTTCAATATGTAATCCCCACACCATACATCATGCCAAAACTAGATACATATACAATCAAATGCCTCAAATCTAATGAATTTGGAAAACTTTCCCCACAAAAAATTCCTAAAAGCTTACCATAAGCATTGCTCACTACATCATAACTCCATTTTCCCCATAAACTACCCTTTTTTGCCCACCACCCTCCTCCAATGTGCATCTCTCTCCATTGCCTAATGCCATGAGCATTTCCCAGCAGTGCATAATTACCAAGATTTTTATACCCAATCTGTCATATCAAATAGGTTCACAAATCTTCTTTGAATTAACAAGATGGAATTTATACTCTTTCCCAAAGAAAATCCCATTAAACTTTATAAATCGACTAGCAATATCAGTAGGCACGCAAAAAAGAAAAAGGAAGTAGTAAACTGGATAAAGAACTTCCAATCAACGTGAATCAACCTCCTTTGGCTAACACACACTTCTTACAACGTGTTAAATCTCCTCTTTATTTCTTCAATAACACCCAGTGGTAAAGCCAGTACAATTCATAGGAAAAATTTGATATCATGCAACCTGGCATGTACACTAGATCTTCCACATACAACTTCAGAGGAGATTGAAGCTTAGTTGCAGTGGCAAGTGCCTTCTTGCCATCCAATGTGCCTCAGGTTGAAGTCTGGGAATTAGCCTCTCAAAAACAAGGGATAAGGATGTCTAGCATCCACCTCTCCTAGACCACACAAAAGTGGGAGCCTTCTATTTCGCATGGCCTTTACTCAATATAACTCCTAAACGAAAGGTAACACACTTTAAGCAAAGTAACTGATACAAATAAATCCCACAAACTTCGAAGTTTCTTTCTTCAAAAGATGAGACATCATTAACAAATCATTAATCAATCAATGCTACCAACTGATAATCAAGAGATGGAAAAGATGGATCTCCCCACTTAATCTAGCCAACATCAGGGATCCCAACTTGACCCTATTAGATGGGAAGCACACAAAGCCTCAGTCATTTTAACACATCAGTTCCAAGAACTAGAAACATTTAAAACGTCAGTAAAAGATATAGACCAAATTTTAGAATGAATAGAAAGCCATAATAAAGCAACAAACCAAAAGAATAATAATATTAATACAGTCGAACTTTATAGTTGCATCCAATCCTGAGTATATGTAAGCTACATGTAAATTATTGGAACCGTTTCTTCTCATCTCAAGCTTTTGGACAATCAAAATGGTATTAGACTATGTATGATGCAATACATGGTTCGAACTCTTGTGGCTTAGGGTTATTTCTTCTCTCTTTCTTGCAGGTACTGCATCAATCATAATCCACAAGGATTTGCCTATGTACTATACTCGTGCCTGACACAGAGTTCCAAAATCCACATAAATAACCATCAACCTACTTGGTCCTTAATTTGTATTCAACTTTGATTAAAACCATAAATGAAACAAGCCCAGAACCTTTTTTTTTTTTTTTTTAATAACTAAAAATATTTTTATTTAATAAATCTTATCTATAATTGTTTGATCATGCGAAATGGACGTTCAACTCCATCTAAAGTACTACTTTTTCACTCACCCCAAATAATCCATAAGATACAAACGAGCTGCCCAAAACCTTATTATATAACATAACATCCCAATTAATAGAATCCCATAAATCCAGGCCGCTCTAGACTCATAGGAAAATGGAAATAAAAAAGACAAAATTTGCTATGATAGTGTTAATTCCAAGGAGGCAAGGAGTCATTTGAAGACCATAAGATCAGGACAACGAATTGTTGAATGCTACCAATGTTCCTTAACGGCAAAACAAAAAGTTGATGCAAAGTAACTCCTTCAAAAATTTGTATATTGCTGATGAGATGCATACCTGTCCCCCAGATGCCAATAAAGCACCAAACTCAAGCACCTTGTTGATATCAAAGCTGTTGTAGTTTAAATAAAAAATAAAAAAATATATTAGGTAACACAGCAGACAGTATCCTTGCAAAGGACGTCACATAATTTCAAGAACATATTCAAAATGCTATTCATTGACATTGAAGAGGTAAAAAAAAACCAAACAAGAGCACCTTTTAAATGAGGAGCCTAAAATTTTAGAATTAAAAAAAGGCCATGTCAGCACATATTCAACATCAGCAGAGATCCCCGCCTCCAACATTTTATTTTCAACACAAGCAAAAAGTTCAGTCAACGATGTGTGCTTAACATTCTGAGCGATAGCCCCAATAGCATGAGCTGCGGCAACCCTTGTATCCCAGTTTTTACTATGAAGATATTGAGAAACCTAAATTTATAAGACAGTAGGTTAGAATAAATAAGAAAGACTATAATTTTTAATTTTTAATATATATATATATATAAATATATATATATATATATATATATATAAAAAATAATCACAGGAACTCAAATATAATTAGATCAATGATTTTGAAGTGTCAGAAAATAGATTCCAATCTTCAATTTTTTTAATCATTAGTAACTTTATTAAAAAATGGAAGAGGAGACACAACCTTAGTACACACGCAAATGCTAGAATAAAATCTTCACTAAACAATTGAGAAAAAAAAAAAATATATATATATATATATACACACAATAAAGCTTAAAAGGAGTAATTCATATCCAATAGGATCTAGCATATGTATAGAATCAAGAATTACAAAGGTCCATGACTGATACCACCAACCCATTTAGCTAATCTTATGGAATTAATCTCTAGAAATATATAAGGCAAAAGTGAGATAACTTTATGCAGTACCTTCAGTTTGAGGTGGGAGATGGATCAAAGATAAAATTTTGGAATGATTTATGGCATGGTGACTTCCCCTTGAAGAAGGCATACCTGGAACTATTTTCCTCTACACGCAATAAGGAAGTTGCAGTAGCAGATCTTATAACAATTTTTTAATAAGAGATCTTATAACGTTTATTCATGGCATTCTTCACTGGGAACTGAATTTTTCAAGACCTATGCATGATTGGGAATTGGACTCTTTGTCGTCTTTTATGGACATGATTCATTCTATCCCAGTGAGGAGAAATGGAGACAACAAGCTCTGTTGGAAGCCAATTAAGAGATGGGGCTTTGAGATCAAAACCTAACATCAATCTTAGGTTTCTATGACAAATATAACTTTCTCTTGGAAAAGCATTTGAAAGACCAAGAGCCTGTTTGATTCCTGCATTTGAAAACAATTTTCTGTTTCCAAATACAGAAAACCGTGGGCCCCACAAAACATGTAGTTTTGGCAGGTAATTTCAGTTTTCTGAAAATCAATTTTCACTGTGCAAAACTGAAAACAAGGATGAGGGTGTTTTCTGAATAGTGAAAGCTGAGTTCAGTAGCAATCTTATAAACCACCAAAAAATTATGGTCAACAAGGCTGTGTTGTCTCAATCAAAAGCTTTAATTAAGTAGGGCATGATATTAGTTATTAGCAATGGCGGCTTTCATCAAATTTTTTCGTGTATTTTTCTTCCTCGGTCTAATTGGAAAAGGTAAAGGATTCTTCCAATGCATACAATCTTGAAAGGCATTTATTTATTTCAACAAAAGATAATGTGTCTATTTAGAAACAGCTTATCTAATTTTTACTGAAAGTGTGTTAAAGTATACTTGTACTCTAAAAAAGTGAAAAAAAAAAAAAAAAAATGCAAGGTTTTAAAAAGTTAGGCAAAAATGCAAAACTGACCCTCTAACTTTCACGTTTTTTCATTTCAGTCCTCTAACTTTCAATTTTGTCAATTCAGTCCTCTAACTTTCAATTTTTGTCAATTCAAGGCTCCGTTACAAATTCGTTACTGCTGCCAAAACGACGCCGTTTTCATGGTTTTTTTTTTTTTCTTTTTTTTTTTTTTAATTCGGAATTAAAAGAAAAATCTGAAAAAAAAAAAAAAAAAAACATTAAGGGGAACGACGACGTTGTTCCCCTTCCTTGAATCAAAACAAAAAAAAAGGGATTCGTTCCCCTTCACTGAATCAAAACGAAAAAAAGGGATTCAAGTTCAAATCCCTAGCTTTGAGTCCTCGAGAGAGAGAGTGAGGAGCTCTTTGGTGGAGGGGCTGTAGAACGAGTTTCCGGCGTGGTTTTGTCACCGGAATCTTCTCCAGTGACGGAGCACAAAGAAAAGCTCGGCGAGTAGAGCTACAAGAGTCACTGCAAACACTACAGTGAGTGCTGTGCCAAGCTTGTGCAGAACTACCATTTCTGAATTAGAGAGAAAGAAAAGAAAAGAGTTTGTTTTTTCTTTTACTTTCTTTTTCTCTTTGTGGTTTTGTGTTTGGCTTTAAGGGATTGGTAACCGGTAAGTGACCTGGAAAATATGGGTATTGGAAAGGAGTGTGAGGGTGACGGGGTAGCTGGGTTTGAGTGAGAGAGAGAGAGAGAGAGAGAGAGCGACTGAGTTCACCAGCGGTGTTGCCGCCCCTGCTCGCCATGTAACCATATCATGTAGTTTGTCTGAATTTTTCTCCTTTAATTGATTTTAATTATCTTGGATGTTGTTGAAGAGTGATTGAATATGTGCTTATGAATGTTGTTGAAGAGTGACTTTTCTGGACAGTGTTCACCCTCGCTGCTCTGCCTTGACTGAATCGGTGGTGGGTGTGCCATGAAGACTGTGAGGACAGAGGGGGTTATGGCCTTGTTTTGATTCAGGGGGTATGCTGGTGGGGGTATGCCTTGACTGAATCCCTTTTTTTCGTTTTGATTCAGTGAAGGGGAACGAATCCCTTTTTTTTTGTTTTGATTCAGGGAAGGGGAACGACGCCCTTAATGTTTTCTTTTTCTTTTTTCTTTTTTTCAGATTTTTCTTTTAATTCCGAATTTGAAAAAAAAAAAAAAAAAAACCATGAAAACGGCGTTGTTTTGGCAGCAGTAACGGATTTGTAACGGAGCCTTGAATTGACAAAAATTGAAAGTTAGAGGATTGAATTGACAAAACTGAAAGTTAAAGGATTGAAATGAAAAAACGTGAAAGTTAGAGGGTCAGTTTTGCATTTTTGCCAAAAAGTTATGAAAGCTAAGCTTATAAGCTCATGCCAAATAGATACAATATTTGAAAAATAGCATTTCTTTTATAATTTGAAGGCACATGATTCATGTATTTTGAATGCACAAGACGTAATGATTGGCCGTGCTTACTAATGCATGCCAATTTTTATTTTTATTTTTTTAAGGTTATGCATGGCAATCTTAATACCATAATTTTCATTAGGAAGAATTTATCACTGCTCTTTCCTTTGCATAAATTTTAGAATTCTATTCATAAAGTATCAGTAATATATATTAACATAATTTAAAAATTAAAATTAAATTAAAAAAAAATATTATGTTAGTTATCAAAAAAAATTACTACTAACCAAGATAAGTAACAAACTTTATGCTTATGTGAAAATAAATAAAGGTCAATTTGACCTCTGAGAGAGAGAGAGAATAAAATACAACAACAAAATTCCTAGCCATAGATATTTACACATTTCTTTTGGGATGGATCATGGGGGAAAAATGAGACTTCCCAATTAGCAACAATTAAATTGCAAAGAAAATAATGGACTCTTGAGGCTTAAAACACCCAAATCATTCATATAGACAAACAAAAGTTGAAGTGAAAACTACAAATAGAAAGTGACCATTCCCATTCATCCATATAGACAAACACAAATGACAATATTGATAGTAGGATAAAATGATTATTTTTTGACAAAGAAATAAAGAACCATAACAATAAGTGATACCTTCTTCAGAAGAGAAGTTAAGTCTTGAGGATGCAATTTGGCAATATCCCCTATTTGACGAGCAGCTGTGAATCTTGTTGCTTGCGTTGAACCAGCTTATAGATTTTCATAAAATAAAGTTCCATTACACACGGCACCGACTTTAACCCAAAATGAGAGTATGTAGATTGCATAACAAGGAAGTAGGAGGTAAAAAAAGTGTTATCAATCTAAAAAAATGAAGAATAAAATGCAAAGAAGGATACCATCCAAGAGAGTGAGCAGGCGATGAAGGCGAGATGACTGTTGGGCCATGTTAAATCATTCCAATAGTTTTAGCTCACCTTAGCCTCTAGAGTCTCTAATATTTATAGCACCACCATTATTAGTCATGTACTCTTAGTCGTACTAGTACTGATTGTTATACAGAACTGATGATCCTTTACAATGCCTATAATATATCAAAACAATATAACAGTAAACAATTATATACTTATATAAAAAGATATACGTTCGCACATGTAAAAAATAACAATAATAATAATAAAAAACCAAACTTGAATAGACAACTTTCACATGTCTAATCAGACAATCAAGATGCAATATAGCTTATGCAAGAAGCGCAAAGAAAATTCTAATTTATTTTTGTTTTGTTTAATTTTAGAAGTCATTTCTATTTCTAGTGGTCAACTGGGTTTTATTTTTGCCCTAATTAGTCAAAAAAGTTAGAACTAGGGTTTAATCAAATTAGTCAATAAAAGCATACTACTATACATTTAATGGAGACAGTTGGCTTGATTAATGAAATCTCACCCTTGTGTTTTGAAAAATCAGCAATTTCAATAATTGACATGGAGAAGTGTTGTTTCTAAAAGATCACAAGACAAAGTTGGGAGATCACCTGGACTCATGTCAACAAACCATATTATAAGCCAAATAAATAAAAGTAAAGCGGTCCAAACAGTCTTGCAGTCTTATCTAATCACCAATCAATATTTTCATAGCAAGTACAAAAACATTTTGACTTTTGAACCATGGTCAATCACACTTACTTTAGTATACATGGAACCTCTGCATCACCACACCATATTGGTTAATAATGAATCATTAACCAAAATCGTCGAAATCATTAAGTTGAGGTATTAACAAATTAACACCAATTAACATTCCCCATAAGATTTAACAATTATACCCGGAAAAAAAAATACCGCAAGAAAATTAGTAAGCGCGAAAAAAAAAAAAAAAAAAAAAAAAAAAAAAAGGACACATGAGCAAAGCAAAACAGTCCAGTTCATTTCATACAAGAATGGGTCAGGTTTTCAATTATTTTATATTTTTTTCAAAATGTTCAGACTCACATAACATTAGTGCTATACTTGCATTGAACAGGTTTGAATTTCCATTTTGAAATAATTATCCCAGATTCATAGAAAAGAAAGAAAAAAAATCGCAAATTCAAGGTAGATGCATTTTGAAATTGAAAGTCCGAATGGTGGTTAAAACGTGGAATTAAAGTGAAATCGAATGAAAAGAAGAAAATCCCCAAAAATCGGTTGAGGACAAACCCTAATCTAAAAGGCTAAAAAAAAATTAGTAATAATCGTGTGTAGTAAAAGTTACAAACAAGACTGATTTTAGAGATAGAAAAAGAATGAAAAGAATAACCACAGAAACAAAGCCCTTTGGTGAAATCCAACATGTACGACACTAGGAAAAGAAAAATCATGGACATGGATATGGACTTCGAAATGGAACTTTGGGCAGAGTTATTACAGAGATAAGAGAGAGAAAAAGAGGCAGCGAAGAAAGATTGAGAGGTGAGGTGTGAGAGTTACCTTTCAACAGAGATATAAAGCCCACAAAAACGGCGACGTAGCGGCACAGAGAGGGCAGTTACCAGAAGAAGAACAGAGCAGAGGGGAGAGAGAGAGAGAGAGCAGAGAGATATAAATTTGAAGAAAGAAAGAGGGGAGTCGGTTTATTTTTATCTGGGTATCATTGTCATTTTAAAATCCCAGTTAGGGTATTTTTGTAAAATGCACTAAAAAAAATAATAAAAAATAAAAAGTCCAATTTTCATGAAACCGTAATTTGCTTTGTATTGCCAAGTCCAATCTGGGTTGATTCGATAGATAACCCGACCCGACCCGGTAGTGGGGAAGTATTGTAAATTCGTAATTCGTTGATATAAAGCTTTATTAAACTTTTTATTTGTTGTCTTTAATTTGTTAGATTTTTGAGCATCAGTGCGTGTCTCTCTATCTCTCTCTTTCTTTTTCTGGAGTCTGTGTATTATTACCGTTTACTGATCACACTCAGCTGCAGCAGCAGCAAAGAGGGAGAGAGAGATGCTGGAAAACCCTACACCTACAGCTACACATACAGCAGCAGCAGCAGCAGCAGCAGCAACAGCAGACCCAGCTATCAAGCGCTATGCTCCTCCCAATCAAAGGTCTCTTTGTTTTTCACTCTTTAATAATCTTTCTCACCTTCAATTTATTTGTTACTGTCATTTATCTTTCTTTGAATAACAAATTGCAGGAATCGCAGTCTCAACAGGCGCAAGTCAGGTCACCATTGTTTTTCCTCTTCTCCTTTATATATATATATATATATTTTTTCTTTTTCTTTTTTAATTTTATGGCTCCTTTTTTTTTTTTATTAATCTTGTGAATGGTGTTTATTTTATTACTCAAGAAAAGTAATTAGATCCTTTAATAGCTAACAATCTTCAGCTTCTTTCTAATTTTATACTCATTAAAACTCCTTTGTTTAACTAGTTAATGAAAAGGAGGCACAACCCTTGTTAATAAAAACCAAGCAACATTTCTGTTTTTTCCAATGACACCACATTATTAAGCATGAAGGAACCGCTTTCCAACATGATCATAACTCCATCATAGAGTAAGGCATTACCAATGAGAGACCAACTACCACAATTCTCAAGCCACTACTACTCAGTGAAACAATAGATGAGGTATTTTACACATAAAACACCAGTCCTTCATAGTTATCAATAGATTATCTAGAGTCAATGACTTCCCTTATGTCGCGCACCACGACAAGAAAGCCACCCTTGCCTGTTCACAAATTTTTTGAATGCTCTACTTAAAACCTTGTGCTAGCTTTTCACTTGCAGACCTTGATTTTTATTAGGAATCCATTTCAAATTTATCTGCCTTCCCACATCATATTTGTTGCATGTTTTTCATCTAGTGATTGTGCCATATGCTCTACTTCCCAATCAATCACTGATCTAAGGAACCATTCCTATACTAGACATAATCCACCACCTTAGCTTCTTTGTCCCTAGCAATTAGGAAAAGATTAGGATATCTCAAATGAAGTGTAGTCTCACCTTTCCACATTTCAAGATATCACCAACATCATATCTAATAAAAATGTGAAATCGCCCCATCCTCTTTTTTTTTATTCTTCCACAAAACCATACAATAAGGTCCCCTAACCTAGTCGGAACACCAGCTCCCCCAAGTTGGTCCATACTTTAAATCTATAACCATCCTCCACAACGCATTTTCTTCCATCTATATCACCACAAACACTTTCCCAGTAAAACTCAATTAAATAGTAATATCTTCGAAATCCCCAAACCTCCACAACAAATCAAGCTGCAAAAAACATTACAATTGAATAAAATATTGTTTGAGTTGC
Source organism: Quercus ilex subsp. ballota (assembly GCA_032727855.1). Taxonomy (NCBI): domain Eukaryota; kingdom Viridiplantae; phylum Streptophyta; class Magnoliopsida; order Fagales; family Fagaceae; genus Quercus; species Quercus ilex. The sequence continues at coordinate 46,446,393 of CM064916.1, forward strand.
TCTCTCAACCCACCCTAGAGAAAATCACTTTGTGAAGTTTTTTTGACCTTCTTGCCACACCTACAAGCAATGGGATAAACATAGGAATAAGTTGGAAGGCTAGATAACTATTTTTTCCGTCTTGATGAGTACACTTTTTCCTAGCCTGCCAATTGCATTTGTATTCTCTCCAAAATGGAATCCCAAATGTGCCTTGCCTTGAAATGAGCTTCGAAAAGGTAAACAAATATATCCACTACAGATATACATTAGGGTGCTTTCTACTAACAACGCACTACATCGGAACCCAAATTTAGTGAAATGTGGGAATGGGTTAACTTGGGCATTCCCTACAAGCAACGTGCTACATCAGCCCTTATGTGTAGTGAAAAATGGACAAGAGTTACATATCATCTAAAATAGGGCAAGAGTTCCTAAATGGACAGAGGTGGGTAAAGTAGTCCAAGAGAGTGGTGTTGTGTGATTGTAGAATTCTTTCCAAGTTAAAAAGGAAATTTTTATAAGATGACTATAAGAACAGCTATGTTCTATTGTACTGAATGTTAGGTTATATATATATATAAATGAATGTTGGGTTGTTTGTAAGCAACATATCCATAAAATGAGTGAGAGGCCTTTACTGATGAAAGAATGAGTGAGAGTTTCTTGAGATGGTTTAACCATTTTCAGAGGAGAGCAAGCGATTAATGCACCAATAAGAAAGAGTGAGTTGATTATAATTGAGGGAACAGAAAAAGGTAGAGGAAGACCTAAATTAACATTAGTATAAGTAGTAAAAAGGGAAATGTCTATTGAGGAAATAACATAGAGGATGACTTTGGACAGAATAGAATGGTAGAAAAGAATACATGTGGATGACCCTAACTAAGTTGTTGAGAATTTATAGCCGATCACAAAAATTTTGGGACTAAGGTTTAGTTATTGTTGTTGTTGTATGGATATAATGCTTTTTGTTTAATGATGAGAAGAAGTTTTCTTAATTTTCAAAAGTCATAAAGCTTTGTTTGAGGTTTGTGTGATGCAACCTTTTGCAAGATGTGATGATGAGGAAACCCTAGGCTTGATACCTAGAAGTTTTTTTTTTATTTCCCATCCTTAAATTTTTAGTTTTGTGTAACACTTTTTCATTTAGTGATGAGAACAAGTTTTCTAAATTTTCAAAAGTTATAAAGCTTTATTTGAGGTTTGTGTGATGCAATCTTCTTCAAGATGTGATGCCAAGGAGACCCTAAGTGTGATGTTGAGGAAACCCTAGTCTGATCTGATGCCAAGAAGTTTCTCTTTTTATTCTGTCCTTAAATTTTCAGCAACTTGTCACCTTTAAGACCCCCTAAAATCCAATATTTCAAAAACTAAACCATCCAGCCATTAAATATACCCAAATAACCCACATAAGCCAAAGTATTGTTATTGGGTTACTGACTGTTCGCTGCCCTGGAACAGCAACCCAAACCTTAGGTTTTTCCTTTTATTTCATCTACTAATCCTATTATTCCTTTTCTCCGCTAGAAAACCTATATTCCTACTATTTCCAGCCCATTTTCCCACCAAAACCTAATTTGTCAAAATCCTAGTTGTCCAGAACTTCCAAATCTTACTTGGCTTCATTCCTCTTTGTCCTGCATCTTAAGCACTCTTTTGTGTTAAAAGCCTTAGGACTCCTAAAGTAATAAAAGACTAACTTAGACTCAAAGGAAATAAACCTACTATTTGCAGAATCTCCTATAAATTTATATACTGTAAATTACCAAAGTACCCTTAATTTGCAAGAATTGTTGAAATTACTATTCTGCCTTGAATTCAAAACTGTCCATAAGTTGTAAAATAAAAACCCTAATTAAAGATTATTTTAATCCTAATACTTATTCCGAGACCTTCACACATTGACCCAATAAAATAAATCATAAATGGACAATTCCAAAGTAGCAACAAAGTAGTCTTCCATGGCTGCATAAATTATACCATGTCCTTATCTACAATAGGTACATTTACTTTATCAGGTATGAGAAATCAATGGTTGGCCTCTAAATTCAAGCATGAAATAGTAAAGCTGTCATCTCAATTAACTTATGCATGCCTTTTTATCTATATAAACTTGTACATTTGTTTTTATTTTTGTTAGGCTGACTTATATAATGTGAGATTTACTGCTGCATTCTTTTAGGAAGCTCAATTTGCACATCTGTCAACATAAACTTTTATATGTTAATTTGATGTCATTAAACTTTGCAGATCGGTTTGATCGAACAAATAATCTTTATGCAAATGATGTAGACAAGAATCAAGTTGCCGGTTCAAAAAACGTACCTGTCATAGATCTTGGGGATTCAGGGAGTAGCAATCTTCTGAATGAGAACCCGCGTACAGGGTTAATAGCTTTACAGGGTTGTTGTAGCAGTGAAGCTTCTCAACTCTTGAGTGAGCGTATGTGTTACAACAATCTCTTAAAAATTATTATTTATGTTTGTGTGTGTGTGTGTGTGTGTGTGTGTGTGTGTGTTGTGGGGGGGGGGGGGGGGGGGGGGGGGGTGGTTTGTGGTCCAATGGCTAGTCCCAAATTACTGAAGAGTAAGGATCTGAATTTAGGATATGAGCTTACCAATGCTTAAGCTACCTTGGAGGTTAGAATACTCTTTCAAATGAGCTTTGGACTTACATATATGAGCTTATCCACTCATCTTTGTGTCTTGAAGTGTACCCAAACATAATAGTGAAATCCCAATGGGTGCATGAGTTAATTACCAGGAAAAAACAAAGTGTACCCAAACATAATATTCAGTATTGACCTGATCAGCAAAAACTCTGTCAATGATGTAATGGATTCTAGGGCTGCAAGCAAGTCAAGCCGACGTAGGCTTTGTCATGCTCAAGCTTGGCTTCTAAGATCACAGGAGCTCTTGCTTGTTTTGAGCTAATAATAAGCTTCAGCTTCATTTGACATAAACTTGTTGAGGTCACAAGCAGTTTGGCAGCCCCATCATCTTTCTAAAAACTTTCAATTATAATTATTAAGCACTGAAGGTCTTGCCGTAATAACAGGTCCACAACCCAATAGGGTAAGAACCCACTATTATTACAGCTTATTCATCAAAGTTGAGAAAATCAAAGACCTATTTAGTTAAAGCTTCACTAAATATGTGTGTATCTCTGTGTGTGTGTGTGTGGTGAACCTGTTTACGAGCCTTGTTCATGAACCAGTTCATAACCATACTTTGTTAATATAAATGAGCTAAGCTTTGTCCTGCTAAAGCTGGGCTCCTTTTTAAAGGAGACTTTACAGCAGGCTTGAACTTTTTTTTAATAAATAAACAAGCTATTTTGAAGCTGAGTTCTGAGTTGCTCACACATGACTTGGCCCATTTTTTGCCTTAATGGATTCACATAATGAGATGCATGTTCTGAGCCCATTTTCTTTGGTGAAGGCTGAATTATGGTAGAAGTCATTGTCATGCATAATGAAATAAATTTATTCTTACATTCTAATAAAATCATTTGGCTGCTAAATACCAGAACTGTCATGGAAATTTGGGTCATTAACACTTCCTGTTAAAAGAGAACCTTAAATTATTTTCTTCAAAGACGTGTGATATTTGTAATGGTTTGATATTGTGCTGCTATTTGGATTTAGTTTATTATCTTGTTATCTCCATCATTCATGTACTTTCAAATGTAGGTTGGGCAGCCGCAATGCGTTCCTACCATAATCAATCAACAGATCTAGCTGGTGAGTGGACAAACTTCTTAACATTTTCTTTATACTCTATCATGATGGAGCCTAGACTAAATTTGAGTTGCTAAAAAATTAGTTCATGAAAGTGTAGAGTTTAATGTAATATGTCTTTAATCAGTTTTAGGGTGTTGGTGAAACTTATTAATAGTTCAGGGGAGCTTAATGTATTTTAGCCTTGTAAACTTTTGAGGGTGGGGTTAAAAGGAGTCATTGATAAGGCCAAACAAGCACTCTCCTATTTTAGATGCTTATCCCTTTGGAGCAGCCTTGTAATTGGTAGGGTGTAATTAATTACTAGTTTCTTGGTGTATTATGCTTTTGCACTATTGATCTTTCTCTATTGCTTTGGTTGTTCTGTAGATCTTTACCCAGGCTATGTTGCTACCTTAATAAATAAATAAAATGAAATTAAAAAGTATGAAGGTCTTGTCTATCTTTTATGCGTATTCTCTCTTCTTCTTTTTTTCTTTTTCTTTTTTTGATAAGTAACAGGTTTTTGTAGAGATATATATTTCACCAAGTACAAAGAATGTATACTAGATGCTCATCACAACTGAGCTCTAATTGTACATTGATCAATAAACTCTAATAAGTTTGAGAAAGAGAAGCTTCCCGACGCCAATAACCATTCAAACAGAGTTCTCAAAAAATGCAATTTCACATCTAAAGTTGTCCTTGCACGCCTTTAAAACTTCTTGCATTTATTTCCCTCCAGTTGCACGCATCAAGCTGTGAGTAGCCTCCCATATCTCAATGTTCCGATGTTGCCTAAAACAGCCTTGCGAGCAAGCTAGTAAATCGACAACCCTCACAGGCATCACCATTGAACCCAAAAATGAGCAAAGACTGTATCCCACAATTCCCTATCAACATGGCATCAATCATGCATATTCTCTTTTTGAAAATATTATATATATATATATATTGAAAAAATAACTGTGTATCAATATAACTATGATGGAATTGGTTGCTTACACACATTGTGACTATACTGGCTGGTTTATTTACATTTTGGACTTTTCATACTTCAGAGAGACCAGTTATGTACTCTGGAAGTGGTTCGCCAGCATGGGTTCAACCTAGAATTCCTCAACAGGTGACTATGAAAATTCTAATTGATGTGCCCCCCCCCCCCCTTCTCTCTTTCCTCTCCGTCTCTTATCTTTCTCATACCTGCATTGTTCATCTTCAGATAATTGGGGCTGGACCTTCGGGTTCACAGATGGACTTTCTGGGTGAACTTCACCGTGCAATGTGCAATGCACATGCATGCCAGTTTTAGCACCTAACACTTCACGTTGCAACTTGCAAATCGTATGGACCTGGATTGTAGAGTACTTTTGGAACTCAATTTCAGGAGTAACTTGCAGCCAACTAGCCAAAACAGAAAATCAGGAGTAGCAGTTGTTTTTGTTCATCAAAACTAATTATTTTCAACTCTGTTAGCTCGTATGTGATTATGGCACAGAAGGTATTGTCCATGCATCTGGACTATCACACAACTAGCATCTGCCGCTTGTTTGTATCAACCATATTAATATGGTTTATATATGCATACAAAAGACCGAGATCTCTCTCTCTCTCTCTCTCTCTCTCATATATATACACACACATAGGTTATCTTTAGGAGTAAATGGGCTGGTAGCGATTTTGGAGTAATGGGGTGACAATAATGGGATCTGTAGAAATGTTTAAGGACAAGAACTGATGGCTTGATATAAAGTTCTAAGTTCCAACCACCCATCGTATATTTATTATAATTATTTTCATCTAAATCATTGATGACCATCTCCAATACTTAGTTCGTTTTCCTATCATTTGGATTTGCCACCATCCATGGTCCGAAGCACTTGTTCCCTGTTTCTAGCCTACTTTAGTTTTACCACACCATATTTCGTTTTACTTCCACATCTGTAACTCCCCGTGTGATTTTCCTATCTCCTGCCGAATCAACTTTACAAGTCTTCCTATTTTGCTGACCTCTTCGGCATTTTTTTTGGTCATACATTCTATAGATAATTCTGAGTCTAAATTCAAAAGGAAGTAAATGAAATGTCCAAATCAGCCAATCGGGTACCACTTGGTTACGACCCAACTGTCTTAGGAGTAGGTGATGGCAATCAGTGTTTCCACGGGCTAGCAGCAACAACTTACCTTCTATCAGCTTCTGATTTTATTGCTATCCGAAGGAGAGTTTATTGTAAAGCTATGAAGAACTATTCTTAAACGTTGGTTACTCTTGCTCTTGTTCAAGGGGCAAGTATGTGTCTGCGTGCATGCAATAAGGTTAAGGCATACAAAAGGTTAGGAATGAGCAATACCCTATTAATGGCTTGATAAAAACTTGTAAACATGTGAATTCAGGAAAGACGGAAACAACACTAGACGCAGGAGTATCACAAACAAGCAAATCTTCCTTTGCTCAAGCATTTTGGTCCTTCCATAACGTTAGGAAGAAGGCTTACTCGCGCTCAAGCATTTAGTAGCACATGAATTCTCAATGAGACACTATTCAAACAAAGCACAACCCTCGATAAAGACTGAATTAGGCCACAAAGGAACCAAGAAATATGTCAAAGGTTGTATATCAATAATGTGTACCTTAATTAACAGGATTTGTATATTTTAGTCATTAAGCAAAAAATGCAATACAAAGGGTAATAATCTTACATAAATTTCATTTTGGAATGAATGTGATAGTTTTTTAAGAGATCAATCTTTCCACACAGGAATGATTCCTTGAGCTGCCAAACGTTTTTCAACCCAAAAGACAACATGTTTCCCAGTGATTTTCTTCTCATCAATGAGAAAGGGCTCAACTGTGCTTGCTTCTGAGCCATAGGAGGATAGAGAAAAGCCTTTTGCACCTGCAGGTTTGCCCAAAGCAAAAAATAAATAAATGCTAGTTGGGTGTTTGTATGACTGTGCAATTGGATGACAATCAGCATGCATATATGAAGTACCTGTGAGTACTCCATCAGGGAAGAATGCCCAAAAAGAATAAGGATTGTCATTCTTTAGAAAGGAACCTTCCAACTATCATTTTCAATCAAACCCAAGAAACATGATAAACACAGGAATCAATCCAAGAGAATTTTTGACAAAAATAGAAAGGAAAATACTAAAGCTAAATGTGATTGACCTCACTTTAACAACATAATAAATAAATGTCTGAATTATTTTTTTTCGATTGGTACTTATCAGTTTGTAGGATTTAAGTAGTAAAAAAAAAACACTCACCCTGTTGTCTTGGAAAGATAGTTCAATTTCAGAAAGATCAGGTTGAGCTTCAAGTATTGCTTTCAATGAAGGGATGACATCCTCCTCCATTAACTGAGGCAGTGGCTTGGCCGGAGCTTTTGCTGGAGGTTTGGCCTTTGCTGGAGCTTCTTCTTGAGCTGTCTTCACCTCCTTTGTTTCGGCAGCCACTGGTAAATTCAAGACATTTGTAGTTCTCTTGAAATGATTTAGCTTGTACAACTTAACTTTAACAAATTATATAATATTAAATGAGAATGCAACTACTTACCTGTAGAAGTAGACGATTCTTGCACAGCAGACCAAGCAACCATGTTTCTGTGATTAGTTACTAATTTACATACCCTCTGCAAAAAAATAAATAAATAAATAAAAGTTCACAAATATGCCTATCCTCCCTCTGGCCATCACAAAATATAATTGTTTTTTCAACCATTTAGTTGGAGATCAATGTAAATAGTTTATATTTTAAAAAAAGGTGCGTGTTTTATTCTAAACTAGAGGGGAGAGGAGTATAACAACGGAAAATCTTGGGAGAGGTCAGTATAATTTTCCAAAATGAGAAAACTAGCTTATGTGGCGCAAGAAAAGCGGCCAAATAATTGTGTCCACATATTAGAGTCCTAGACCATATCAAATTTTAGATGCCAAAATGATGTTCTCCATATCCCAGAGATCCTCTTATCTTTGCCATGATATTTCATGAGGAAGGACAACATAACTGTGAACAGTGGCAGCCTGAGTAGGTAAATGGAATTTTTTTTTTTTTGAGAATAAACGGAAGATATTTTAATATAATTTAATTGTTATAATAAGTGGGAGAGGAGATCAAATCAAACATTCATTCTCTTAATATGCCGTTGGACTATAAGTGAGAGAGGTAAATGAATTTTTTCTTTTTTTTTCAGAAGAGGTGGTAACTGAATTTGATTGTATGCAAATGGTCCTTGCCATTGTTTATATTTCCAAAACTTTTCGTTCACAGTAATAACCAAGCATGGCCTACTATAATTATAATTAACCAAATCTCTGAACTTATTAAATAAAACATAAATTTAAACCCAAAAAAAAAAAGTTTTATATATAGGAAATACATACCAGAGAAAGAGTAGTGGATAACGAAGTAGGTTTGGTACTTTGCGTGAAATATGAAGAAGAAGAAGAAGAAGATGATGATGATGATGATGATGGTGATGGAAAGCTTGAAACTCGAACTGCTCCTCCTCCTCCTCTTCCTAGCATCATTGCCATTTGCATTTGCTATTCTCACTCCAAACTTTTCTTCTTCTTCTTTTTTCTTTTCTTTTTTTCGTATTTGTTTCAATTTAAACACCACTTTTTTTTTTCTACTTGTTCATTTTTTTTTTAATCTGAAAGGAGAAAGGAAACTATTATAACGCTGAACACACAATAGAAGAGAGTGCAATGAAAGAGATCATAAAATGGAAAGGATACTTGTGGTCCACATGGTGTGTGGGACAACATATACCACTAAATTTGTTTTCCTTATTCTATTGAAGTATATGTGAGTGGAAAAAAAAATTAGAGTCTGTCCAGAATGACCTGTGTACATAGTTTGTGAGAACTTTCATCCATACGTACATGACAAAATGAAACTTATCAGCCACATGTATGTCTTTTATCTTATGAAATACATCGATTCCTTCTCATTTTTGTGCAACTCGACCAAGTTAGAGCATTTTGCATTGGGTTAATTTTACGCTGATTTTATAGCTTCAAAATCTAATTTTTATATTTTAGTTAACAATAATTTTAGTGATTAGCGGGACATAATTTTAAATGATATCTAATCTTCTAAAAATAAATGATTAGTTTTTAGTTAGCAAAAAAAAAAACAATGATTAGTTTTTGGTTAGCAAAAACAAACAATGATTAGATTTTTTTTTTTTTTTTTTTTTTGGGGGGGGGGGGGGGGGGGTGTTGGGGGGAAGAATGATTTGTTCAAATCAAAATAATGGGTTATCTTTTTTATTTGGGTAAACAACAGGAAACTATTTTGAGGTTTGAGGAAATAACAAACACATCCACAACTTGTTAAAAATGGCCAATTTAATCCTTCAACACAAACGGTGTTAACATCCACCGTTAATAACAAACTTTTCTAAAAAAATAAAATAAAACTCAGATCTAACTTTCTCTCTCTCTCTCTCTCTCTTCGTTTCTATTTCCTAATCTCAGTCTCTCTCAACTTTCTTTTTCTTTATCTAAATCATTCTCTAAAATTTCCTCCCTTTTTCTTCTTAAAATAAACAACACAGCAATTCTTTTTTCTTCAAAATAAAATTTAACGAAAAAGGTGATTACTTTGCTACTTTTTGTTTGGTAGCTGAGAAAATCAAAGAGAAAAGCTTAGAAATTCAAAAGGAAAATCCATAGAAAAAGCCTCATCCCCATGTAGTGTTTGGAAGCCAAAGAAAACCCAATCACACCATCTATAGCTTGTGACTCCTACTTCGGCAGGGATGACTACCACGCTTCCATACGCTAGTCGAAACGGTGTCTCACCTGTAGGCGACCTTGTCGTCGTCCTGTATGCCCATAAAACACTTGGTAATTCTTCCAGCCATATACCCTTTGCTCCCTCAAACCAAGTCTTGATGATTTTAAGCAAGGATTGGTTTGTGACCTCAGCTTGTCCATTGGCCTGAGGGTGGGCAGGTGATGAGTAGTGATTCTTGATCTCTAGCTGTGAGCAAAAGTCTCTGAATGCGTCATTGTCAAACAGCTTCCCATTGTCTGAGACCAGTACTTTAGGTATACCGTACCTGTAGATGATGTTTCTTCATACAAAGCTTCACACATTCTTCTTCGTGATGGTAGCCAAAGCTTCGGCTTCTACCCACTTGGTAAAGTAGTCTATACCGACCACCAAGAATTTTAGCTGTCAAATTGCTATTGGGAATGGACCCATGATGTCCAATCCCCGCTAAGCGAAAGGCCATGGGGCTGTCATTGGAGTGAGTTCCTCTGTTGGCTATCGGATGAGGTTGTCAAACCTTTAACACTAGTCGCAAGTTTTGACATATGCAATGTCATCTTTCTGCATGGTAGGCCAATAGTATCCCGCTCAAATTATTTTGTGCATTAAGGACCATGATCCAGAATAGTTTCCGCAGACTCCTTCGTGTACTTCTCGCATGACATAGTCTGCCTCTTCGGGAGTAAGACACCTCAGTTACGGGCGGGAGAAGCCCCTTTTGTATAGGACGTCTTTAATCAGCATGAACCGTGTTGCTTGAACCTTCAGCTTCCTTGCAGCCTCCTTGCCGTCAAGTAGCACGCCGTCCTTGAAATAGAAGGTTATTAGCGTCATCTAATCGTTCTTGAAGTCTATCTCATGCACACTGATACTGTCTATTAATGGTGAGAGCTGAACGAAGGACAATACCTGATTAGGAATGAGCATATATTCTGCTGATGCAGCCTTGGCAAGATGGTTGGCATGCTCGTTCTCCTCCTTTAGGATTTGAACAAACTTTACTTGAAGGTCATTTACCTGATTCTATACTTGCTCAAGGTATTTCTTCATCCGTTCGTCTTTGCACTCATAGTCACCGTTAACCTGACTGGTAACTACTTGAGAGTCGCAATATACTACCACATTCGTGGCTTCTACTGTTTTGGCGAGATCTAGCCCTGCTATTAAGGCTTCGTATTCTGCTTCGTTATTTGTTGTAGGGAAATTGAGTCGAACCATGCATTCGACCTCGTCCCCTTCTAGGCTACAAAGTACCACACCAGCTTCGCCTGCTTGTCTGGTGAACGATCCGTTTGTGTGGATACTCCATTGAGGAATCTTTCTTACCCCCTGGCCTTCTATATGTGCGAATTTTGCGATAAAGTCAGCAATAACTTGTCCCTTTATGGTCGTGCGTGGGCGATACTGCACATCGAACTTGCTCAATTCAATTTACCACAGCGCCATTCGTTCGGTGGCTTCTGGGCTGCTCATTGCTCTTAGTAAAGACTTATCCATTAGAACAATCACCGTGTGTGCCTGAAAGTAGGGTTTGAGTTTGCGGGTTGCGATTACTAGGGCGAAGGCTAGCTTTTCCATTGGTGGGTACATCTCTTTTGCACCTCGGAGTGCCCGACTCATGAAGCACATAGGCTTTTAAGCCCTGTCCTCCTCTGTGACTAAAGATGCAATGACAGCGATTGGGGAGACAGTTAGGTAAAGGAACAATTCTTCACCTAATTTGGACGGGCTCAACAAAGGTGGGGAAGAAAGATACGCCTTCAGGTCCTTGAATGGTTACTGACACTCATTCGTCCATTCAAAGGACTTTTTCAATGTGCAGAAAAAAGGTAGGCACCTATACGTTACTCTTGAGATGAACCTGTTCAGTGCAGCTACCTTACCATTTAAACTCTGTACCTCCTTGACGTTTTTTGGAGGGGTTAACTCCATTATGGCTTGTATTTTATCTAGGTTGACCTCAATATCTCTTTGGGACACCATGAACCCAAGGAATTTTCCCGCCATCACCCCGAATGCACATTTGCTCAGATTCAGCTTCAGGTTAGAAGAACGAAGGATATCGAAGGTTTTCTTGAGGTCGTCCAGATGGTCATCCTCCCGAATGCTTTTTACCAACATGTCATCTACGTAGACTCGAATGTTCCTCCCAATCTGATGTGCGAACATCTTGTTCATCAGCCTTTGATACGTGGCTCCTGCGTTCTTGAGTCTGAACGGCATTACTTTGTAGTAGAAAAGACCCTGGCTGGTGACAAATGAAGTCTTCTCTTGATCAGCATCGTCCAGCTTAATCTGGTTGTAACCAGAAAATGCATCCATAAAGTTTAGCAACTAGTGTCTTGCTGTCGAATCCACCAAGATGTCGATTCGCGGAAGTGGGTAGCTATCCTTAGGGCATACCTTGTTCAAGTCTGTGAAGTTCGCACACATCCTCCACTTCCTGTTAGCCTTTTTAACCATCACTATGTTGGCCAGCCAGTCGGGGTAGTATACTTCTTGTACAAACTCTGCTATCGGCCAGACAGAGAGCTCAGAAAATTTTCTCGATGGATCGGAGAAGCTGTCGAGATTCTATCAAAAAGAAACCCAGAAAGCTCGATGGATCAAAATTCTGTAAAGATCTGTCGAGAAAAGAAGAAAGAAGGGCTCAATAGAAGAGAATTTGTCGAGGATCTATTGAGAAGCTGTTGAGCTTGAAGAAAAGAAGTTTTTTCAAGAAGGAAAAAACACATAAAGATGAATGCAACAAGCAAGCAACTCAACCAAAGATCCAATCATCATATTAAGCTCTCAAAACATCTCTCAACATATATGCAAAGCATTCATAGATCCAAAACACACACACACACACACACACACACAAAAAATAAGACTAACCAATTTATATTTCAAAAATAAGTTAAAACAGTTTAGTGGGCATATATTAACACATGTGTTCCTTATGATGGCCAAATTACATTGTACTTGCACATGTATCAAAAGTAGCAAAGAATTTGCGTGTTGTGTGTGAAAACATAACAAGAGTGCATAAGTGTCTCATATTACGACGATTTGAGATATGAGAAAGTCAAATACACTCACACACAATCATAATTGGTTGATGGAGATTATCACTTTCAAGTTACATCCTATAACTCTCACATATCCTAGAAACATGCTTGCAATCATATTTAAAAGCATTTTGATTCCTTTTGTTTTTGTTTTTCTTTGCATATATATATTTTTTTAGCATAGCATACATGGGCATATAAGGGAGAGAAAAGAAATACAAAATTATGTAAGCTTAAACATCACAATTTTGCTATGCCGAAGCACACAAATGTTATCCATGATTGGCGGGTTTTAGTGGTGAGATGGTTATTTATGCCTTTCTCTTAGGATCTTTTAGTCCTTCCCATCAAAAATAGTGATATGAGTGTTAAGTAGAAGAGATTACTTAATCGTACTCATCACAAACACGAGCCACAAAGCTCACTTGCTTAGTTGTGCATTGAGATGCTCATCTAAGTTACAAGAGATACAAAATTTAGAAAATTTTGTTTCAATGGCCATCCAAGGTACACAAGTACCAATATACACAAACTCACACTGTTTTTGTATTTTCTGATTTTTCAAAATTTTTTCTTTGAAAAGCAAAATAAACAAAACTGAAAAACAACAAGACAAAAACATAAAAGAAAACACACAAAGCATAAAACTAGACTAACTCAAAACAAGAAAGCAAAATAAACAAGTAATGCATAACCAAAAAGGGGAGAGAGAGAGAGAAAAAGTAACTAAATCACTTTATGCGTTTTTCATTCCACACCTTGGAAGAACCTTTCCTTTATGTGAACCTTTGATCCGGAGGTGAGAGAGAAGAATTGAATCCGTTCAAATTCGAAAGGAACATGAGGGCATTGAGATGATCTTCAAAAGGAGCAAGAGAGGATGGAAACTGATTCTGGTTTCCGGATGAGAGCATATTATTGCTTTGTTGGGTGGCTAATCACTTGTAACAATTTGGACGAGTATGTCCTGAAGCTCCACAGTGATGACAAAAATGCGGTTTCTTTTGTTGAGACTTTTTGTTTTTATCCTTCTTATTCCTAGGGTTTCTAGTCTCTTTATTTTCAACCTTAGGGAGTGCTCCTAGAATAGATTTACCTTTATTTATGTTCTCACTAGCTATCTCAGTTTTAGCTTCATCAATCTTAGAATTAACATTATTAGTAGGTGAGATAAAGACAGTTGTACTAGATTAGGCAATATTAGGAGAAGAGAAATCATACCCTAAACCAGTTTTATCAGAAGCAGCTTTCTGAAAGCTTATCATCTCATCAAGCTTTGCACTGGAATTCCTTTCCAATTGAGCTCTAACCTAGAACAGTTCCGCTTTAAGCTTCTTTGTCCTTTCAGCAAGGAAGTTGTTCTTAAACTGTAAAGCTCCAATTGTTTGGTTTGCTTTATCAACCTTTGTAGAGAGCTCCTCTCGATCTAGCTCCACATCACTTAGCTTCTTGGTGGCCGGCCTATAAAGTTTCTCATGCTTCTCGGAAACCTTGTACAACTTAGCATAGGCTATATGGATGTTATCTTGTTCGTCCATTTTCTCAAATTTTGACTCCACCAAGTCCTCTTCTTCATCTACTGCTTCTATGATCCCCTTAGTAGGATCCACTGTGGCAGTGAAGGCACTAAAGATTCCTTTGTCATCACTGTCATCTGACTCAATCTCAGGTTCGGTGTCACTTAAGGTAGTAGCAAGAGCCTTGCTTTTCCCAATTGACTTGAGATTAGCTGGACATTCTTATTTCATGTGTCCAAAACCTTGACATTCGAAGGACTTTGGTCCGGAGGGAATAGTGTACTGACTGCCACCCTTAGTATCCTTATTTCCTCTGTCTTGGCTCTTGAATTGGGAAGAACTAGATTGCTTACGATCCTTATCAAATCCTTTCGCATTGACATTCTTCATGAACTTCTTGAACTACCTAGTGATGTAGGACTTCATCTTGGAATTTTCATCATCAGAAGACTCATTAGTTTCATTGCTTTTGGCCTTCAGTGCCATGCTCTTACTTTTGCTCACTTTCCCAATTCTAGTCAAACCCAATTCATAGGTTTACAAGTTTCCAACTAGCTTCGTCAAAGGAATTTTGTCAATGTCATTTGATTCTTCAATGACAATGATCTTGGCATGGAATCTCTCAAGCAGATATCTGAGCGCCTCTCTCACAATCTTGGGTTCAGGAATCTGTTCTCCAAGATTAAAGGCTGAGTTAACTATGTTCTTCAGTTTGGCATAGAACTCATCATATGACTCATCCTCCTCCATTTTTATCTCCTCAAAGCTAGTAGTAAGCCTTTGGAGCTTTGAATCCTTGTTAGCCTTTGTCCTTTCATAGGTTATTTGGAGAATGGTTCACGCTTCTTTAGAAGTTTCAGTTGAGGATATCTTCTTGAATTCCTCATTGATCACTGCACTGAATAGAGTATTCAATACTCTACTGTTGAAGTTCGCCGCTTTGATCTTGGCCTCATCCCAATCAGCTGGTGCTTCCTTTAGCTTAGTCCAGCCAATCTTCACAGCTAGCCAGACCTTCTCATCTAAAGACTGCAAGAAAGCTCTCATGCGTACTTTCTAGTATGCGTAGTTAGCTTCATCAAATAAATAAGGTATAATAAGAGACCGTCCTCTATCCATGACAAACAGGGTTCAATGGATCACACAGCAAAGATTAAACCTAATGAGAGTGTGTCCGCTCTGATACCACTTGATAGGCCAAAAATGTATTGATACTAGGTGAATTTAAGGTCACCACTTCCGAGAATCCATTATTATCAAAACAAGCGGTTACAAGTAAAATGAATCTCAGTACCTAATACCAACCTATAGTTGAACCCTTATCCCAATACCCAATTGGACTTGTATTGTAGCGGTAATCTCTCCGTTCAATGCACGACTCCTAGTATGTGACTAACCAATGATGCACAGATTTCAGCACGTGACTAACACACCAACTTGAGAAGGGTTGTTGGCTGCAAAGTTCTTCAGTTCATCAACAATGAAGATTAGGAAGCTCCTTGATTACAAAACTCTTGGCGTAAAGACACAGTAGCTTCTATAGAGAGAAAGATAAACTAGGGCAAATTCTGTCTCCTGTTAAACAATGTATGTAACAACAATTGCAACCACCTCGTGACGGCCTTTAAAACAATCTTTATATATGTTTAGGGTTGTGAGAAAAGAAACCCTACACAAATACTCAAGGATATGTGTGTAATCAAATCTGGGATTTTTGATTTTGTAATTCTCGACAGATTCAGTTTCTGTCGAGGTTTAACATTAAATCTCGATAGAAAGGATTCTGTCAAGACATTTGTCGAGCTTTAATGAATAGCACTTCACTTGTTTCTTGGTCAGATTTGCATGGATTCAATACTAAACTTGAACACTTGTTTCTTGAAGTACTAAACACATCATAGATTTACCCAATTACAAGTAAAATGCGTTTTGTCAAAGAATTAGCCAATTACGTAAATATGTCTCTAACAATAACATTTATTGTTACTACACTTTTGTTGAGCTACATTAACGTAACATTTTAGTCCACTTTGGTCCGGCTAAATTTAAGTGTAATTATTTTTAAACATGAAGGCTATGAATATATAAATTTAATCTTTAGGACAATTACTCATTTGTTTTAAATTCATTACTTTTAAATGAATTGCATGTTTTTTAATTATACTTTCAGGAAAATTAAATATATATAATTTTTATTTAAATAAATTATTGAAATCCTTCATTCTATTAAAAGAGATTATTATGATAATCAAAATTTTATTCTCTAATTATATGATAATTTTTAGTTATGTATAATTTATTCTCTAAATTTTATTGTAAGTAATTTGTTCTCCCTAAAAATTAAACATTTTCAAAAAATAATTTTCATCACTCTATTTTTTCAAATATATTATTTTATCATTTTTTATTGATATTATTCTTTTTTGAAATGGTCCTTATTTTTCTAACTATAGTTATTATGCATTATGTTTTTCTCGTTACTTTTTGTGAAATTAAAATTTTTAAGTTTAAAAGTTATTATTCAAATTCTCATTCTCTTAAGGAGATTATTTTAATAACCAAAACTTATCTTATAATTACAATTGATATTAATCAAATAATTGATAGCACGCTCAACCCAAACTTGTATTTTCCTATTCTTAAGTAGGTATACTGAATTGAACCAAAGTGATATGAAATAGATAAAATGAACTAAATAGATTGAAGTGAACCCAATGGACCAAATTGGACAAAATAGACCTAAGCAGACTGAATGGACCAAATAGTTCGATGTGGATTGAATGGACCAAATTGGGTGGAATGGACTAAAGTGGACTGAACAAGACCAAATTGACCGAAGTAGACTAAAGTCAACCAAATGGAGCGAACTAGACCAAATTGACCAAAGTAGACCAAATGGACCTAATTGAATTGAAGTAGACTGAAGTAGACCAAATTAGATTGAATTAGACCAAACCAAACCGAATTTATGAAGTGGATCGAAATAGAGCGAAATGCACCGAATGTCGATCTGTAATTAGCATAGCCAAGATTGTGTTTGAAATAAACTCATATTCTTGCTTCTAAAACAATCAAGTATTAACTCAAACAAAAATCAAACTGAGAGAGAGAGAGAGAGAGAGAGAGAGAGAGAGAGAGAGTACTTGTAATAAGAACTAAAAAAATACAACACCAAAACGTATGAATCCAAAATAGAGTTTTAACAATGATTCTTCAATATAAAATAGAGTTGCAAGAAAGAATAAATATATATACATATATATATATAGAGAGAGAGAGAGAGAGAGAGAGAGAGAGAGAGAGAGAGAATAATATAAAATTTATAGAGAATAAGATGAGAAGAAAAAAGTAGTAAAAAGTAAAAAATATAGTAATAAACATCAAATTATCCAAGTCATGTTATATAATGTAATAAAATGACATTAGATTTTTATATACTATCTTTACAATGCAATATGATAACATCTATGAAATTAATGAGAAGAAAAAAAGATAACAACTTAAAAACACAACTTATTCACATCAACCCAAAGTAGAGTTCCAAATAATACAAGAATTAATCAACCTAAAATAGAGATGCAAGAAAAAAAATCAACCAAAAATGAAAAAAAAAAATTTGAGAGAGAAAATAACCTTTTGTGTATGAGAAAATATGTATAGAGAGAGAGAGAGAGAGAGAGAGAGAGAGAGAGAGAGAGAGAGAGAGAGAGAGAGATGTAAATTTATTAGTAAAATGAGAAGATAAGAAAAGCTAAAAATAAAGGAAGTTAAAGGGATATATGACAGGGATATTAAGGTAGATAGAAGTGAGAAAATGAAAAGGTAAAAGGGAGGAGAAAAGTTGGAGAAAATATAACAATAAAATGGGAAATCAATAAGGAAAAAAAGAGTTAAAAAAAAGAGAGAAAATATTGAAAATTAATGGATGATGTGACTGCTGATATATCTTAACGAGAGCATAATAACAATAAATACTATACTTCTAAATACAAAAAACAATATCATGTTTTGCTCAAAAAAAAAAAAAAAAAAAAACCAATCTCATGTCAATGGCTTTAGGGGAAAAGCCACATCAACTAAAAAAATTAGTTGAAGATTTACTCAGCAAAAAACTAAAATCAAACATTTTTTTTTAAAAATTCTCATATATATTGTGGGGTCAAATAATCCTACGGCCCAGCCCACTTCATTCTTGGGCCGAGGGCCCAAGCCGAGGAGGCATCTAAAATCCGAGGAGGAAAGGCAGAAGCCCAGGCGCCAACAGGACGCGCCGAGGGCGACCCCATCATCGGACGTCCGAGAACTTTAGGGACAAGCTCATGACAAGCAGTCACCTCCACATTAAATGCACCTGACTACCGCCCTGGCCGTATTAATGAGGAAAGGACCCCGCACCAGCGTTGCCTCGGTCGCCGCGACTCCCAAAGAAACTGAGAAGGCGGCTGATGGGACAAACACCTAGGTGAGGCCCAAATTGCTCAACAAGTGTAGGACTAGGATTGGTTGGGTAAATGATATATAATGTAAGGGAATCTCTCCTGAAAAGGGGAGGGAGGGATGAGATAACAAAAGGGAAGAAAAGCCTCCTCGGCCATGGGCCGAGGAGCATCCCCCAGTTGTAAATTGTTCCAAGTGTCTTCTTTAAATAAAAGAGATCGGAGTTCACGCTTCGTGAACGCCGGCTAGCACCTAGACCTTCGATCCACTCTCTATAAATTCATTGCGGGGTTCGTTGGGCTTTTGACCCATATCCTTTGGGCTTGGGCAACCAAAAACCCAGACCCTACATATATATATATATATATATATTTTTTTTTTTTAAGAAGATTTAAAATATTTTTCTTTTCTTTCATTTCCAACTTCCCTTTCTTTTTCTTCACATTTTTTCCCTTACACTAGTTCTGTATTAATAGCATATTTAAGGAAATACAATATGTTAACAAGTGTTCAATTGTACTCATTAAGGAAGAATTAAGTAGATCCAGGAAATGACTCTTAAATTCAAACCTCTAATTTCTTCCCATTTAAAAACGGATGTGTTTGCACATGACATATATATTTAATTGTTAATATAACAGCTCACAATTTATTTGATTAAATCATTTCACAATCCTTAACCATCAAAAAAGGGAAAAAAAAAAAAAAAAGCAGCTCGATCAGTCGACCAATACTAACCCAAAATTAGTGTTACTCAAACACACACACACACACTTTGGCGCGCTTGATTTGTGTTTTCAAAGCACATCTTTTAGTTTTTAAATAATATTTTACGTATTTCAATATACTTTTTTAGCGGCACATATTTTCACAAATATTTTTAAACAACAATTTTCAATTTTTATTCCCATACCAAACGGGCTTTTCTCTTCCGTTGGAAAATGCCCCAAAGGAAAAAAGGACGAGGAGCGATCCTCCGACGCAGGACGAAGCGTGATGATCTCCCAGACGAAATCGTGTTGGAAATCTTAGCAAGGTTACCTGTGAAATCTCTCCTAACTCCTAAGATTCAGGTGCGTTTGCAAACCCTGGTACTCTTCCATAGCCAAACCCAGTTTCATCTCTACCCACCAGCTTAACCACAGTCATCACGGTTATGTCATACACATTCCTAGGAATATTCCTGCACATTCTTCTTCTCTCGCCTGCGACGGCGCATTTGAAACGATACCCGAGTTTAGAGTTCCCTTCACTTTTCAATCTCAGTTTTCCCGCTTTGTGTGTTCATGTAATGGCATGTTGTGTTTCACTGGTGATGGATCAAAGTTTAATGATGTTTACTTGTGGAACCCCAGCATTAGAAAATTAAAGAGGTTGCCCAATAACCAGTTTCCTTTTCTGACATTCGGAATTGGGTTTGATTCCCAGAATAATGACTTCAAGGTTGTTGAGATTTCTCAGGCTTTTGCCAATCCTAAGCCTCCCCCTGAGGCTGAGGTGTTCTCATTGAGCTCGGATTCATGGAAAAGAGTTGAACTTGGAGTCTCGTTGAGACCCAATCGTGTGTACTGCAATTTTTTTGATTATTTGCCATCGCCATTTGTTAGTGGACATTTGCACTGGATGTTTAAATTTTTAGATGATGGTGGTGGGCAAGGGAGGCGTTGTGATGATTTGCTTTTGTCATTTGATGTCAGTAGTGAGAAATTCAATGAGGTGCCACTGCCTAATGAAGGAAGTTGTTTTACGAGATGTGTTACATCATTCAAGGGGAAGCTGTCTTTGATTGAATTTAGAAGTGGTGCCCAACCATATAGCACGCTATGCTCCATTTGGGTGATGAGGGAGTACGGTGTGATTGATTCCTGGAATAAAACTTCGTGTTCTATCAATTGAAAATCTTCATGATTTCATTGGTTTCACTGAGTATGGCTTACATCTAGTTCAAAAAGGGCCTCGGCTGGTCTCTACCAACAGCAAATTAAAGAGGAAACATAAGTATGTTTTAATTGACCCCGAAACTCTACATGAGAAGGAGATTAGCACTCAAGCTCATTATCGTTTAGATGTAGCAACTTACATGGAGAACCTTGCTTTACAAGATGGAAGAAATGTGGTATCTTACTAAGAAGATGGTGCTATGTGTATAAGAAGTGATGTCATTACAGGTATGGATGAATTGAAATCCTTGTCATGCTTTTACTTGTAGCAATAGGCATGTTAGTATTGTTAAAACCATTTTCTTCCCGGGTTTATATGATCCTTTTATGGGTGTTGCTGTTATATATTATATATTATATTTGAAATTTGTTCGTGGATGGTTGTTGCACACAGTTCACAAATAAAACCATCATTGGCCAACATAACCTTGTTTTCTTGTGTGTGTCTCTGTTGTTGTGGTAAAAAGAACTATAATAGCTTTACAACTCTCTTTTTTCTCCTGTATATATATATATATATATATATATATATAAAGTAATGGCAGAAGAAGTAGAGGGAGAATAAAAAGAAATGGGAAAAGAAAAGAAAATGGTGCAGGAAATGTTGTCTTTCTTTGAGGGGAGGTTTTGTGGGCAAAGTAGGGGGGGGGGGGGGGGGCGGGGGGTGGGGAGGACTTGGAAGTTGGAACACAATCCCCAGTGTTCATGGGTTTTTTTGGAGAGAAAGGAATGCTTGTTGCTTTGACAGGCAGGATCTAAGTGTGGCCAAGTTGAAAATATTTATTGTTAAAGTCCTTAAATGAGTGGACTTCATCTCTCATGTCCTCTCTTACTGGGCTTCTGAAGTATCTGGATTTTCTATGCCTACATTAATCCTTTGTAGAAGTTTTATTCCTATTTTTCTAAAGTTCACTCGTATTCGGAATGGGTGTAATAGGTTTCTAAAGTCATCGAGGAGGGTCACAGTTCTCGTATTTGCTTTTGGCTTGATCCATGGTGTGGGAAGGTGAACCTTAAGGAGGTCTTTCCAGCACCATTTCAAATGGCCTGAAATAAGGAGACTTACATGGTAGTCTATATGTGTTGGTATAACAAAGTTATTTATTGGGACATTCTCTTTACCGGATCAGTCCATGATTGGGATGGAGATTTTACAATATTTTCTTGTCCTTCTTTATTCCCATATAAAGTTAGTAGGGTTAGGGATGACTGGATTTGTTGGACTCATGCTAGGAGTAGTATTTTTGAAGTTAAGTCCTACTGTAAGGCTCTTCTAGAACTTACAAGAAGAATGTCCACTATTTTTTCAAACTTGAAAACAACAAAAGTAGTAAGCAACAGGGTATTTTTTATGCTTGTGCCCTACTAGCTGGCAGGAATGTTTAGTATTATTGCACCTAAATGTGTTTGCTTCATTCTTTATGCTTCCACAAAGCAGAATAGGTTAAAGAAATGAAGAGGCCTGTATTGTCTTTTTAGTTTTTCAATCTATGATTTATCTCTTCTTATTTATTTATTTATTTTTTAATTCGATTCCTCATGTGGGACCGTATCTTGTATGTGATGGAGTTCTTTTTTTCTTCTTCATTTTCAATGTGTTCGTTGGCTTTCTTATTTAGATTTTATGAAAAGGAGTGGTAATCTGAATTTGTATCTTGATGTCCTTCCTCCCATTGTCTATTTTAAATTGATATGTTAGTTGTTCAAAGAGCTGCAAAATTTCATCTTGATGTGCAGTTGTCTATTAAATGGATAATTCACATATCAGTTATCACTGTTAATTGTTGCAGAGTTTAATCATCATTATTGCCTAAAGAATTGCTGTTTGCAAAGGGAATCATACATTTGATTTCTTTTGCTGGAATTGAATTTCATCTGATTTGGAAACAGTCTTATGAATTTAGCCACCTTTGCCATTTTGTATTTGATTGAAGTATACCAAATTGGCAACTGATTTAGGAAGTGAATTTTTATTTTTCCAAGTTCTGATGTGCCATGCATTCGCTAAATTGTAGCGAAATTGCCTCCCATCTCCAATGCGTTAACATTATGAGATGGTAGGGAACAGTGGAACCCTGCTTACCTTGCAAATGCAATATCTTAAGATCAGGACTTAGTTGACTTTAGATGGTAACCTAGTTGCATGTCAGACTCAAAATTCAAAGAAAGTTCTTTAAAAAAAAAAAAAAAATTGAAGAGAATGTCTTTGTTAATTGTTGTGTGTGAAACAAGCATGCGTGCTTCCTTTGCTCTTAACATGTATGAGATAACCCACGAAGTTAGTCTTGTGTTAGCATTTTGATGTATTGGAATTGAGGATTCCTTCCGGACTAGTGTATCATATGGCTTATTTTCGTAAGTAGTGGTGAATCCAAGAGTGCAACATTGGGAATGTTGCATTTATAGTTTGTTGTTAGTTGGCTTATAGATGTTGTCTTTGCATATTTGTAGTCATAGGCGGATGAAGCTTAGGTAGGGGCTTGTCTTCTAGGTGCTGAGCCTGTGCCAAAAAGATAGTATTAGTAACAACTAACGACTAATAAAATCATTTTGGATAAACTGATTTCTTAGACTTTGTAGTCCGTGCAAGCGATTTTGAGGGTGCGACCAATCCAAGAGTTAGCTTTTTTGTTAATAGTTGTAGCCTGTAGGATTATTATTAGCACTAACTATATATCCTACAACTTGTAAGACAGAATGTAATGCTTCAATATTTTTCTGATTATAAGCCCGGGACACAATGCCAGAAAAATTGTTTCTTAATGCCCTTTGGGCTAGTTTGCTGCTCCATAGGCACTGCTTTGAACCTAACAGAAGTTACAACTTGAGAACTTAAACTTTCAGCATTTAATTTTAACATCTTGCAGAATTGTGTCCAGCTCCCAACTGGGTAATGGCCTTGGTTTGTGTGTGCATTCATGATGTTTTTGCTATTTCCTTACGTGATCAAATTATTTAAGCCCACCAGATCTGCTCTCATATTGAACAGCTTATGTTTATGCTACTTCTGGCAAACATGAAAGAACCTAGTACGCATGCTTCAATTGGCTTCTTACCGCCAAAGCTATACAGATTCTTTTGATTTGTTTTTCCCCAAAGCTGTACCACAATTAAGTTAAAAAGATTTTCTTCAAACATATAACCATAATATTGGGAATTTGTTGAATGTTTTTCTCCCAAAAACTTTTTGCGGGCCTTTATATCATATGAATGGATTCCTACCTACTTGACACATTTTTCGTTTATTAGTGAACTTTTTTGGTTTAGCAAAAATATAAAGAAAAGCGAAGTAGGTCGAAAAACATTTCCAAATATACTCTAGCTCAAAAAATTAAACAAGAAGATTTGGAGTTAAGAAAAAAAAAAGAGGGAGATAAAAAAGGGGGTAGATTGCATGGTGCGTTAGTAGCTTCAACCTCTCAACAATAGCCTCAGAAGCAACACTCATGTTGCTGCCACCATCAATAATAAGCATCTAAGCTTCATTTCCACAATGCACTATTGGCTAAAATATTGAAGTACACTTCCAATCCTCCTCTTGATTGGGTGTAGCAAGAATATGCTTAAAAACCGAAAGAAGAGATGTGTCTTCTTCTAATTCTAGATGACTAAACCTTTGCAATTTTGAGTATAGTAACAATATCAGAATGTATAGCTAGAGCTTATCCTGTTTGTTAGACGCCTGACTACCTCGGATTAGTCACAAAATTTTTGGTTTTTTTTCTCCGTTGTCATGGGAGGTTCCATTTTCTTTTTTGTCAAGTCCAAAACTTTCGAATTTTTGGTTGAGGAGGGAGGTACTTATTACATGTTAAGCATATATGGAAGAAATAGGGCTTCTCTCCTGTCAGTGTTCATGGGTAAAGAAAGTGCAAAGCGTTTGCTAGTTAATGTGTAATGTGGAGGATCTTATGTCCAATGTACCTCTTGGAAATTTTGCAAGAACCTTCAAGGATGGCGATAAAGTTTTTATTCTACAACTGAGTTCCAATGCACATGGCAATTTCAGTGGGTGCTTGAATTGCGAGACGGAAGGAGGGTTTCAGTTTCAATTTAGATCTCTTTGCCATCGGGTGAAGCTGCTGAGGTGTTGGAAGAGCAAAACCAGTTGGCCTTGGTTCCATTGGAGTCTTCAGACTCTATGGATGTATCATCGGCTCATTTCGAAGAGGATGAAGTACTTATGGAGGATTGGGTTTTGGACACCATTTCGGAGGATGTTGATTTGCCTCTAGCTGTTGAACCACTTGCTTTTCCTCTACCCCTGGCCATGGAAGAATAGGAAGTTGTGGGTGTGGATGGTTCAGTGAGGTGAGAACCTTACTCAAAGTGGTTCCAAAGTAAATTCAACGACTTTGATAGCTTCCTAGGCACATCCGTAGAAGGTTTGGAAAATCAAGCAACAGAATTTTTATTGGCTGTTGAGGCTGAATTAAAACAGAGAGCTGCTTTGAACAAGAAAGCACGCGACTTAAAAAGAGTTTGGGGGGAAAAAGGTTTAAGAGACATAGTTAAAAGACAAAGATTAGAATTGTTTTGTATGTTTGTGTGAGAATATATTGGGTTTGTTTAATTATGTGTCTGTGTTACTTCTTTTTATTGTTTTGGTTGGCAATGCTTGCAGTTTCTCCAAAAAAAAAAAAAAAAAAAAAAAGCCTAGTTGGCAATGCTTGTAAGAAGATAAATAAAAAGTTGGCCAAACTATATTAAATTTTGTCTTTGTGTGAATATTTTTATCTTTGGCAAGTTCCAAACCACATTATTATCTTATCATCACAACTTTTAAATGTTTATGCACAAATTACATCCTAGATGAGTGAGATAGTCATTAATATTATAAATAGGTCATTTGGCACCAAAATTAAGAAAAATAAATTTGAAATAGGTGAAATTAAACAACAATTAGAAACTAAATTAGATTTAATTTGGATTTTGACAATTTGGGTTCAACATAGCCCAATTTTTCTAAGGTCCCAACTGCCAAGAGTTTTCCTTAAAAAAAAAAAAAAAAAAAAATTTAATTGTGCTTCAAATTTAATATCTAATATATGTGACGAGTTACTAGGAAACTACTTTCCCGAATAAAATAATAATAATAATAATAATAATGATCCAATCTGGCAATATACAAAGAACTATTTGACAAAAATGAATAAGCAAAAACAAGTTGCACACTTGAAAGTCCCCACTAAAAGGGGGGAAAAACAAGAAGGGGGGGGGGGGGGGGGGGGGGGAATGGTAAGTTGGCATTGTTACCTTAATTAGACCATCTAAATCTACCTTCCAAATGGACCAGTCATGGAATCAGTATCCTTAGAATACACTTCAGATGAATTGTATGATTTAGTACTGATCTCCTCCCTTAAACCCATATTTTTCTCTTGACTATGAGACAATTCCATTGCTAAACATTCTTTTAGTTCTAGTAACACAAGACTCATGGTAGGTCTTTGACTGGAGGTGGGTGTAGTGCATGCCATTGCTAATTCTAAAGCTTTCAAGATAGAATTCACATCAAAATCTCCCAGCAACCTTTTATCAACAACACTTTCTATATCCCCCATTTCAAGCTTAGGACTCACCCAATGCACCAGGTGGATTGGTTCATCATTTTTTACAATTGCAGGTTGGCAGGTGATTAGCTCTAACAGAACAATCCCAAAACTGAAGACGTCACTTTTCTCATTCAACTTTTGAGAATTGTAGTACCTAAAAAACACAAAAAATAATGATGTCACGTCAAATGATAACAAAGATATATATATATATATATATATTTTTTTTTTTTTTTCTTTTTCTTTTTCTTTTTCCCTTCACTAACATGAGTGTGGCTTTTATAGCACTAGACTAATCCCTAGCCTTAGGTGAGTGTAGTTAAAAAAGAAGAAGTACTTGTTGCATACTATTGAAATGAATTGCTCATCATTTCTGATTACAAATCTATTGTTATTATTATTATTTTTTGCAATCATTTGAACCAAGTGCAACCCCATTTTAATGATGCAAAAAACTAAACGAATTACATGATGAAAACATACTCAGGGTCAAGATATCCAGTTGTGCCCATGACTGTAGTTACTACATGACTTTGGTTATCACTTGGAAAAACCTTGGAGAGGCCAAAATCTGCTATCTTAGCATCCAAGCTCTCACTTAAAAGGATGTTGGCTGACTTTACATCTCTATGTATTATAGGTGGCTTGCATCCATGATGCAAGTACTCTAGTCCTGCAGTATCAAAACAAGTCAGGCACAAATGACATACAATCAAATTATGGTCCGATTGACACAATGTTATATATGAGGCACAAGATCTATGAGCAATAATACAATTTTAAGAAATTATATAGGTTTAAGTATGACTTCAAAGCAAAATTGAGACAAAACTAAAATATAATGCAGAAAATGTTTACATATGCATTGAAGTTCAGAAAAACTGTCTTTATGATCAGAGCACCTCTAAAGGGATTTCTTCGATTGGTCTAGTCTTTGCAAAATTAGTGACATTTGCAACAAAGGAGCTGGTTGGCTTTTTAAAAATGGGGCCTCCATTTGCTTTTGGTATGATAATTGGACTGGTCAAGGCCCTCATAATAGAACTGAGCACTCCCTTAAAAGTTTGGGACACAAGGGATCCCAATGGAAATTGGCTTCTTGACAAAATCTCCTTCATCCCCCCAAATCGCCTTCTTGAAACCATAAAAGCAACCCCCAAACCATTCCACTCCACACAAATGGAATGTCTCTTTTGGCACCCATCCCCTAATGGGCATTTTAGCCATCATCCACCATGAATCCTAACTGGAAATGGTTTTGGAAAATCCCCACCATTCACAAAATCAACACCTTCCTTTGGCTTTCTTGTCATGATCGTCTCCCCACAAATAGACCTCCTGAAAAAGAGACAAATCCTCTCGGATGATACATGCCCACTATGCCATACCGCCTCAGAAACATCTTTATACAGACCCTAAGTGATTGTCCCCATTTGGTAAGACCTAACCCTTATGGCCTTACCCATCCACCCCACACCCCCCAACTTCCACAATCATCCCAATGAGGAGTGGATCAAATGTATGTCTTCCTCCACTCACAAAAGCTCTTGCCACCCCACCCGGACATACCTTGGAATGTCATAATCCCCATAACCACTTGGTCCATTTGGACAGATCGAAATAAGTCCACCATGGAAGGTCAAGCCTCAAACCGACTTTAATCCTCAAAAAGATTAAATCCCTTACCACTGAATTTTTCTTCTCCCTCCCCTATCAAATGAAGAGAACAAGATATACTAACACCGTCATTGGTTGGAGACCACCTCCTCTAGACTTCTTTAAGCTACAAATGGTTTGGCTCGAGGAAACCCAGGCAAAGCCAGTTTCGAGGGGCTTATCAGAGATTCTAGAGGGAATTGGATTGGGGGCTTCTCAAGAAGCATTGGTAAATAATATGTGAGACAACTGGGCCTGGTGCACTTATGAAATGCTATTCAAAAGTTGGACATGATGTAATCCAAGGATTGCAACAACTAAGCCTTAGTTCCAAAAATTTTGAGGTCGACTGTACTTCATATATCACATTTGCTAAAAAGAATGTAGATGCTGACCTTGTGCAGCATCAATTGCAATGTGGAGTCTCATCTCCCAACTCAAAGTATGTGAACTTGTATCTGCAACCATAAAAAGTGAAAAAAAAAAATTTCTCATAATCTCATGGATCTGAACATATTATTATTATTATTATTTTTTGATAGGTAAGAAAACTTGTATTAAGAGAAGACTACGTCATTAGAAAAATGAAGTAGCCAGAAAGAATATATACAAACAACATAAAAGAGAACCAAAAAAAAAAAAAAAATTATGTACAGGAAGATAGGGAATCTAAAAACAGAGGAATGGATTGTTTAAGAAAGACTGGGACAATGCATGGCATAAGCATTGTAATCGGTTATTCAAAGTCATTTTTCATTCAGATAGTGATACTAAGGGCCTGTTTGGATGCAGTTGAAAACTGAAAATTGAAAACTGAAAACTGAAAACACTGTAGCAAAATAATTTTTAAATGTGTGAATAGTATCGTGGGACCCATTTTTAATGAAAAAGTTGCTGAAAAGTGAAAATTGTGGGTCCGTAAACAGTGAAATTTGGGTTGAAAAGTCACAGGTTGCTGCTACTGTTCAATGAACAGTAGCCGAAACAGTGAAATGTGTGGGTATTTTTGCGGGAACAGTTGCTGCAAATGTTACTGTGTGAACACTGTTCACACCACCGAAGTCAACAATCACGGTTTTTGAAAAAAAAAAAAAAAAAAAAAAACGCAAAACGTCAAACGCTCATAGTAAACGCACACCCCAAACGGTCTCTAAATATGGAAAGTACCTGAAAGATAGTCTTTTAGGTTGCCGTTAGCCATATATTCATAAATTAGTGCCATTTTGTCACCATCATCACAGTATCCAACAAACGATGCCAAGTTCCTATGGTAAACTGTCATTAAGAGTTCAGCCTGCAAATCCATCAGCAACCACTTAAGTCTATAATCACTGGTTAAAGCAGTTACCTAGGATGAATATATTCACTAGTGACAAAATAGAGAGTAAAGGTTGTCCATCCATGCCATCACATTTTTATTTTAAACTTTATAATGTATAAAGAAGTTTTATTGAATCAATGGTACAAAGTACAAACCTCAGTTTGGAATTCCTTAGGCCCTTGAGATGATGATGTAGAGAGCATCTTAACTGCAACATGGGTGCCATCTGCCATTTGGCCATGGTACACAGTCCCAAATCCTCCCTTCCCAATGACAGTATGGAACTTGTTTGTAATCTTTAAAACCTCAGCATAAGTAAATTGCCTCTTCTTTGATACTATGATATGTTTTTTGCTGGAGACAACCAACTCTTTAGCTGAAGTTTACACCAAAACATACTTTAGACAGAACCTTTGAATCTTTATGTTGTAGAGCAGAAGATTGCTGCATATACTACATTCTAAAATATATCACCTTCTGATCAATATATCCTTTTGTATAATTTCCTTCAAATATTATTTTTCTTAATGTTATCCTGTAGTAATGGTCCTATGGATCCTAAATTTTTTTTGCAAGATGCTGTCAATTTACATTTGTTATCTCTCTTTTTTTTTTTCCCTCTCTTTTCTTATTTCATCTGCATGTCATTTTACATCATTTTTCACTTTTTTCCACCTCTAGATGAGCATGATTTCCTGTTGAATTATTTTGTACCAATTTTGTATGTTGAGAGCATACAACACACATAATCATAATGATAAAACTAGTGAAATTACCCGATTTCCTTCTTCTTCTCAGTTTCCAAATGACAAGCAAAGCAATAAAGAGTACCAATGCTGACATTGTTGGTGCTAGTATTGGAACATAATTTGTTTTCTTGTTTTTGCACGAACTTGAGCTACAAACATTTTGGTCATCCACTTGATCATCCACACTGGAAGCAGGGAAATAGACAATTAAACCATATTGTCATGTCCCATATCAAAATTTTAGTGTATAATTGTAATTAATGAAATCCTAGAATATGAACCACTTCTATTATCTACTCAAAAACAAGAATTTGCAAAACAAGAAAAGAGATAGAAATATAGGCCTTTTCTTCCATATTAGCATCTGAGAATCTAAGAGGGGAGGCAAACCTCAATGTAAGTAATCCAGCCTCTGATCTTTCAATAAGAGCCGTAGGAACAGAACCTGATAATTGGTTGTTTTTCAAATTCCTACAAGTCAGTGACATGATTTCTGTTAGAGATGTGTTCTTAATTGTATTAAAATTTCAATTCCAACGCTTCAGATCTTACAGGAACTTCAAATATTTGAGTTCTTCTAGAAATTCAGGTACTGGTCCAGTTAAGCTATTGTTTGATAAATCCCTGAGACAAAAGTATTTTCCTTATGAGATGTTGCAAGTTGTTGAACAAAACGCTCAATCATGAAAGGGTTAATCCTTATTTTCATCAAGTTAGGGCTAGCACAATATTCACGCAACAAAAAGTTTTGAATGCGTACTTACAAGGATTCCAGTAATGAGAGCTTTGCAAAGGAAGCTGCAATCGACCCAGTCAAACCACATGAGGTCAGGTTCCTATTCAAGGTAGAAAAGCAACCCCTAAATAATGACATTTTCAATCAGAGAAGTAGTATCAACATTGTTCAGGCGAGAATGACTAACATTGAGATTATCCGTGGAGGAACTGAACCATTGTATTGGCATATTAGACCTTCCCAAGAGTAATTCTTTGGCCCGCAGGGATCACCCACCCAGTGTTTGCTTATCTTATACATTGTTTTGACATTCATGACAGCATCAACTGTATTTGGTAAATTAATATTCAATCAAACTGTATATTAAACTCTTTATTAAAGCCAACATTCCTCAGAGTTGCTTCACCAAAAACACCCATAATATCATTCAAATTCGGGCATGGAACTCTAGCATTGCAGTTAATAATAATACAAGAAAGCTTACCATCTTCACTGAATGTTGACGATTCATCCAGCTGTTTAACCAAGTAAATCTCAACAGCATTGAGGATAGGTGGAAGGGCTGAATCCTCTGTTTTGTATATAGAAATCCAGTGCTCTTTTCCCACCAAGGCTCTTGGACTAGATATTGTGGTTGCATATAAGTAACGAGGACTAAAAGGTGTAGACAACGGTGGATCATTCCAAGATATATTGAACTTCCTCGACTGGTTCTTCTCAAGCTGCTCCACTTCAGCAAGGTACAAGTACACATAAAATTGAGAGCTAGGATCATCGATACTCCAATACAATCTCAAGGGTTCACTATTATTCGCTGGCCTAGCAGCTGTCTGAATGACTTCCTGTGGTGCTTGATAGCCATTATTATTATTATTTATCGCTATTGAAGTGGTGATTGAATCCCAAGTAGGGAGCATGTAGGAGGACCAAAGGCGATCATAAATGTCATCTTTATATCTTCCACTTCCATTGGTTGATCCAACATCCAATCTTTGGAAGAGTACTAATGAAGCAGATTTCCCAAACTCTGTATCATAAATTGAATTATTTAGAGGTCTAAGCTCCAAGGCTGAAATAAAAGGGGTTCCCAAGCCTTTGTTCACGAGACAAATGTGAATGTTGTCTGATTGTGCAATACCAATAATCTCAGTTATGACAGTCTCAGAAGCTTCACTAAATTTTATAGAGGACCAAAGATTGACATCAAAATAGATGTCAAATTCTGGTAACTTGTTTAGTCCATCATAGTTTCCATACAAGAATGAAGCTCTTATCAAGTACAAATTGCCTTTTCCACCAGGGGTCCTTAAGGTGTAACAATTTTTGTTTCCAAGAGGAAAACTTCTAAGATCAGAAAGTGGGTAAGGCAGGTTGAGATTGTTTGGATATGCATACTCAGAAGAGATGTTCTTGTTAATCCCATTGTCTATATAAGCTTCATCACGAGCATAGGAAATGCCAGTATCAATGTCTAGGTAGAAATTCTCGGAACTCCCACAATCAATGCTTATGAAGCCTAAACAAAAAGAAATAAACAACCTATGTTAAGAATGAAAGAACAATCTTTTCTGATTCTTACTAACTTTTTCAAATAAGACCAACTTTATGAAAATCTAATCCACTAATCCATCAATTCAAACACTCAAGTGCAGAAGCGTTCAAAATTAGCAAAAGTAGCAATTTGTCTAAAAAAATCATTCTACTTAAAATAAAATAAAATAAAAAAGTGTTATAAAATAAAATAAAAATGAAAAGAAAAGAGAAAAGAAGAAGAAGAAGAAACATATTAATCAATTTTCAGTTGAGAGACTTTGCTAACCTTGTTGGAGCTGCCCATGAACAAAGATTGCACACATCATCCATAGGATGAAGCAAATATGTATCTCCATTATCATCTATCTACCATGATAACATGAGTTGGCTAATGTAAATGTGAAGACAACATGATGAGAATTTGTTTAATTCACTCTCGATGTTCTATTTTTTGTTTTTTGTTTTTTTTGCTTTAAAATACATTGTTGTGCTTTTTTGACTTTCAACTACTAAAAAGGCCTTTCTTTGTCAACTTTGGTAACCTGAAGGCTTAGACGGATTCTCTGAACCCTCTAAAAAGCTCAAATTTCAAAACATTTTGCTTATATATATATATATATATATATTATCACTTCATTAAAATTACATAATTTTTTAGCACATCAAAAATAGAACATCACTATAGCATATGCCAAATATTTATTGGCATTTAGCACATATTATGATGTATGGTTTTTGATGTTCTGTCATGGTTTTAAAAACCGGTACGATCAAAGAATCGAAAAAAGTACTAATTATCGGTTTTTTGGTCCGATCGGAGTCGAACAGATAGTCCGACCAGTGACGTACCGATAGTCCGACTGGTGATGTCATAAATATTTATTTTATAATTTTACAATTATAAAAATAATAAATTTATGACTAATAATATTTAGTTTTAATATATATATATATATATATATATATATGAATTTAGTTTTCTTGTACTGTATTTAGAAAATTAATCTACAACTTATATATAACAAGTTATATCTATTAACTATCAAATTAACTCTAATAAAAAATGTATTAAATTAACAATAGATAATAACAAAGTTGTAGTAAGGTTGGTTTATTATTATATTTATATATTTAGTACTTGTATAATCAGTCCCACTGTTTGTTTGTTTGTTATTTTTGTTTTGATTTAAATTTGGTGTGTAGTGTTGTGGTTATCTAGGATTTGCATGCAAATAACCCCACCATATGAGCTGTAAAGTAACGTGGGTATTTAGGTCTAGGAAGTACAAAGAAAAAAGTATGAATTAATAAATACACTCTCCATTAAATATCACAATGACCTCACCTAACCCCGCTAATTTACAGTTCAATTTTCTTCTTTTATTCTTAAGTCCGATCCAATCTCGGAAGTCTCCAAAGCCAAAACTGCTTCTTCTATGCTCCACAACCACTCTTAGTCTCTCTCTTTGCAGCAAAACTCAAGATAAAAAATCTGTGAGCTAAAGAAGTTGAAGAAGTTAAAGGATATCCACCTTAAGAAATAGTAAAGGATCACACTCTCTTTGTAAAACACATATCACAGTTCTAAATTCTTTTTACCTATATTTCATATTCTCAACCGGACTGGATTAGTGGCGGATTCCTGGTTGAACCGGTCGGACCGGCCGGTTTGGTCTGGTTTTTAAAATCATAGTTTTGTGTGCCAAATACTAGCACACATCATATGTCAATGATCTAATGGCATTCATATTAGACCCTCAACTACTTTGAATTTTCAATGTAGATACGTGGAATTGAACATAAATAATAAAAGAACAAAAGATTGAAATAATATTCATAAGAGCATCCGTAGCAGGTGTGGTAAATGTGCCAAATGTCAAATATTTGGCACATTTACCACACCAAACACAAAAATAGAGGTTTATGAGATGTGCCATATCTCAAACATTATACCACATAGCTACAGTACCGTTGCAAATTTGCAATGGTACTGTAGCTATGTGGTATAATTTTTATTGTTTTATATTCTCTTTCTCTCTCCTCTCTCTTCAGTTTTTTCTTCTCTCTTCTCTATCACTCACCGGTTGCTTCTCTCTTCTCCCTGTACTGGTTCCCTCTCTCTTCGACCAGTCCGGGATGTTCACCGGCAGCGACGACGGCGTAGCTCCGACGACGACAGCGCGCTCCGCCACGCTCGATCAGCCACGCTCGATCTCACCCACTCTGACTCCTTTCTCTCTCGCCGAACTCGTCAAGATCTTGTCCGGACCGTGAATCTTGTAGTACGATAGCACATCGACCTCGCCGCCGATCTCACCAGTGGGTTACGATGTGGGTTCTGGGTCGGCGTTGATGTGGGTTTCGACGTG
Source organism: Quercus ilex subsp. ballota (assembly GCA_032727855.1). Taxonomy (NCBI): domain Eukaryota; kingdom Viridiplantae; phylum Streptophyta; class Magnoliopsida; order Fagales; family Fagaceae; genus Quercus; species Quercus ilex. The sequence continues at coordinate 46,480,747 of CM064916.1, forward strand.
GGTCGGCGTTGACGTGGGTTTCGACGTGGCTTTTGGGTCGGCATTGATGTGGGTTTCGACGTGGGTCGGCATTGATGTGGGTTTCGACGTGGGTCGGCGTTGACGTGGGTTTCGACGTGGCTTTTGGGTCGGCATTGATGTGGGTTTCGACGTGGGTCGGCGTTGATGTGGGTTTTGGATCGGTGTTGGTTTGGCATTTGGGGGGTGGTTGTGCTTGGCGATTGGTATTTGATGGTTTTTTTTTTTTTTTTTTTTTTTTTTTCCTGTTTTGTTGGTGGTTTCTGCCTTGCTGGGGTGTGTGTGATGGTGGGGTGGTGGTGGTGGTTGCTACCTTGTTGGGCATGTGTGGTGGTGGAGTGGTGGTTGTGCCGGTGGTGGCTGGTCGGTGTTGTTGTTGTTGATGTTGTTAATGGTTAATGAGAGGGAGTAAATAATATATTATTTTAATGTGTAGTATATATTATTTTAATGTATAGAATTGAATGATAAAACATCTGATAAATGGGATGTTGTAAAATGATGTGGTAAAATAATAAAGTAGACTTTTAGTGTGGTAAAATGGCATAAATTTTGCAACATCTGATAAAGATGCTCTAATAGATTCATGATTTTTATTTTATTTTACAACTTTGAAAGCCTAAAACGTTTATTGGCAATAAATTTTTTTTTTTTTTTTTGGTTAAAGGGAAAATATATTAAAACTAACTGACAACAGAAATCAATCTATTACAAGATGTTGCTGCTATATCAAGAGCCAACAGATTCACCACCACAACTGGTGGGATAACAAAAGAAACACACATAGCAGAAAACTTGGCTCCTAGTTTGGCTAGTACGTCAGCACATTGATTGGCCTCTCTGAGCACATGCTCAGTCCGAGTTCTAGGAAAGGTCCTCGATAGGTTCCTGCAGATAAAAGTGGTTCCAAAGCAAGGGTAGCATCAGAGTTTCTCAACAGATGCACAATAGCTAATAAATTCACGACTAATAAATCCGTCAGAGAAAGAATAGACAAGACATAAAAACAAAAAAGCAGAGATATACATGGGGTAATAGTAACATCACCATGTACAGTAAACTAAAAAAAAAAAAAAAAATCTGAGGGGCGAACAAGTGCTTGCTTGATTTGAGAAAGTTGCTTCGTCCGTCAATTTACCTACCAGTGAAGGTAAGGATCAAATCAAACCCCCTAATTTTACTCACCTTTATTTTGTTTCCATTTTTTCTTCGTTAGTTTTTAAGAGAATCCCATTTGAAAAAAAAAAAAATATATATATATATGAGATGGGTTCAAGTTATACCTGGTGTAACTTCACAAGAGTTACACCTTTTGTGAACCATTGATTACTATTAGATATAAGGATCAAAAAACACTCATAGTAATATCATTATTACTCTCTAGGAATTAGTGATTCAGGCATTAACTCTTCTTATTAAAGGGAAAAAAAAAAAAATACCATAGCATTAATTTTTTTTTTTTTTTTTTCCATATCTTCATCTTCTTCCTCTGGTCTTTCTTTTTGCAATATACTTTCAGGCCTCCATCATCTCTCTACAGTTTCTCTCAGACTACTGTAATTATAAGCTTTTATCTTGTCTATTAGTTGCTACGCTTTAAGTTTTAACCAATAATGTAAACTATATAAGACTTTGAAATTGAAACGATCTCAGAGGTTTCATATGAGCTCGGCTGTACCTTATAGACACCCTCTGATAATTAAAACTACCATATTTGGATATGACAGACAAGCTATATTTAAAATTTATACTGCTATAGCCTATAAGTTAAGGGGTTCCTTACTCTGACATATCTTTCTTCTTCCACTTCTTTCAATTAATCTATTTGATTTTCCTTCTAATTTTCTCTCTTTTGAACTCCAAAACTAAAAATTAGATAAGTAGCGATGCAAAGGTTTATTGCAGCGAGGTCTGTATGTGCCAGTATTTTCACAAGGAAGAGACACTTTTCTACCGCTCTACTCTTCGATGATACTCAGATACAAGTCTCTCTCTCACACAATATATGAAGCACACAACTAGTCCCACAATGAACATAAGAAACTGGTTTTAAGAGTCACATTTAGCTTTTTGATGAACGTGATATTATTTCTTTACCATCATAGGCTACATAATACAAAGATGGACAAATAAATGAGTTCGCAAAATTGTAATCATGTTTATTAAAACAAAATAAAGAGAGGTTGTATTTACAATTTTATCTTGAGAATTTTATGAATGGTGGAGGCCTGCAAGTATAGTGCAAAAGAAAGACAAGAGGAAGAAGATGATGATATGGACGAAAAAAAAAAAAAGAGTTAATGCTGTGGTTTTTTTTTTTTTTTTTTTTCTTTAATAAGAAGAGTTAATGCATGAAGCACTAATTCCTAGAGAGTAATAATGATACTACTATGAGCGTTTTTTGACCCTTAGATCTAATAATAATCAATGGTTCACAAAAGGTGTAACTCTTGTGAAGTTACACCAGGTGTAACTTGAACCCATCTCAATATATATATATATATATATAGCTTTTATTTCAAATGGTTTTTACAAGTAATTACTATTTCAGTGTCATCTTGTGCTAGGATTGATTTCTCAGACTATTAAGGTAAAAAATATACACATAAGTTAATGATGAAGTCTAAATTTGTAATGTTATCTAGGCTAAATAGAAGAATCCTATGCTGTAACTGGTTAAGTAAGTTTTTGTTGGGAGGATAAGCACTTTGGGGAACTTCCTTGAGTAATTAATATAACATATAGAGACACATTTTAACCCAAAAGGCCTAAGTCCAATGGGTATATGCTCAATTATGTTATATTGACCCCTCATTCTTCTCATCTTTATTCAATATGGGACTTCACTCACACGTGTAATCCAACAATCTCCCCCTCACGTGTGAGTCTCTGCCTCTCTGTGGGCTTTTGAACAAGTCCTACTCACTCCCCCTTGCCTAATGGGCTTTTCACTTCATCAATGCATCATTCATGGGTCTCTTGTACGCCATCCATGGGAACCACGTGTCAACCTCGCACGCACATCCATGAGAACTTCGCACGTCCATGTTCGTGGGAACCTCGCATCACACCATTATTTAGCATCATTAGCAATATTCTTTTGTTGGGCTTTTCTTTTCTCTAGGATCTTTGTGTGTGGGCCATTTAGGATTTCTCTGTCCCCGCTAGGTAGGGACCATGAACACCTTACCACCTTTGCCACACACCGCCATGGGCTCTGATATCACTTGTTGGGAGGATAAGCATTTTGGGGAGCTTCCTTAAGTAATTAATATAACATATATAGACACATTTTAACTCAAAAGGCCTAAGCCCAATAAGCATGTGCTCAATTATGTTATATTAACCCCTCATTTTTTTCATCTTTATTCAATATGGGACTTCATTTACACGTGTAACCCAACAGTTTTGCTTTGTATTTTTGCAGAATCCTATTGTCCAATTGAAATATTTGTTTCACTTGTCTTTATTAGGTCAGGTGAGTTGAGTTGTTAACTCTGTTTTGTAATTATGTTTTGACCTGATGTTACTTGTTGTTTTGGTCTTAACTTATATGGTACTATTGCCAATTATGCAAATATGGTCTTAACTTGATGGATTCACATCTTGCAGTTTCTTGCCAATTTGCTTGTAGCAAAATGTTGCTAGCAATTTCTGCTTTGATGTAATTGGCTCTGTAAATTGTAATTGTGTTGTTTCCATAAAATCCAAACATTTCTCATTTCTCAGGGGAAAAAAATTGTTGTTGTTCGTTCCTGCATATGCATTTGTTTCATAATCATGATGCAAGGGTCCCTTGTGATTTTGTGTTATTAATTATTGGTTGTAGTTAGTAGTTTGACAAATTGAGAAGAAAGATCACTTTTTGATGCAATCATCTATGCCTTCAACAATTTGAATCCGGTTAATTGTACTATTGGACTTTATATTTTTCTGGGATCTATTTGAACTCTTAAGTACTAGGAACTTGATGTGCGTTACATTTAGCCAATTTCTATCTGCTATCTGAATTAATGATTTATTAGTACAAATCATACTTATAAAAAAAAAAAAAAAAAAAATTTATGACAGTACAAATCAAGCTCAAGCTATTGCTGCTCAAAGCGACAGCATCTTTAGTTCATTGTATAAGATGAGAAAACATCCTTTTGTTCATTGTTTATGATGAGTCATGGTTGTCAACAACTATTCCCCACCAGCAATGGTTTTTAATGAGTAAAAAACAAAAAAAAATTACCATATAAGGACCGGACCTTACTTGATTGTATTCCTGTCATTTGAATTGCATTACTTAGCTGTACGCTATTTTTTCCCTGGCTTCTTTATGTTAGATTGGTCAAAAAGGTGACATCGGCCATTAGTATGTAGCCTTAAGTCCACACATTTGAGTGTATGCTCTTGTTCATATTATCATCACTGCATTTTTGGTCTGGCAAAGACGGAACAAAGTGGATTACATAGATGTTCTTGATGATCCTAGCTATGTGGAGCTGATGGCTAGATCTTCACTGTAATCTCAATTCACTTATGGTCTGTTTGGATCCCTTGGATTTGGATTTGGATTGGAGTAGAGTGATCGTTTTTGTTTATATATGGGAACTCAATGTGAGTATTAATTGTGACCATCGACAATTTGAAGATAATGGAGATCTCCATACCCACTGATGCTGGAGCTACAGACCTACAGTAAATAATAATCCTGAAATAGTGATTTACTGAAAATATGGGTGCTTTAGCTCAAGGTTTATGTTCTTGGCTGGGAAGAGAATAAAGCTGATACAGCAAAGGCCTCCTCTTTTTGTATGCTCTACTTGAGTGGGCCTGTTGCATGTAGTCTTTGAAGCTCTCTTTGTCTCTCTGAGTCTGTCTTTGTAAGCTGTTATTACTTTTTTTTTTCTTTTTTTATTATAATAAATATTAATGTAAACTGTTATTACTTGGGATCTGATATTCTTATTGGTGTTATAATTATTCAAGAACTTTTTTTTTTTAAGAAACAATCAAACTACTAAACACACACACTTAATTACACTCTCTCACCAAGCTCAAACACGTTACTTAACAATAATAGGGTCAGCAATTGTGTCCATCTTAACAGTATTCATTAGTGGTCACTCTCTTATGCTTATATTATTAGATAGCAAAAATTTCCCCTTAACGTGATTCTTGTTTAACGAAAAATGAAATAAAATTTTTCAGAACATATTCTGAGTATAATTTATGTAGGTTTTTTTTTTTTTTTTTTTTTTTTCAATTTTAATTACAATGACTAATTTTGGGCTGGTGCCATCTTGGCATCTTGGTATTTTTTGGGTCTAAGAGATTTGAAAACAAGTAACAAGATTTTATTTATTAAATGAGTAGTGAATAATTTTGGGGTGGTCCAATCTTTAGATTTTCTTGCACTAGAAATTGAATAAGATTAGAAGGTTTCTGAAGATTAGCCTTTTGTTTTATTAGCATGTTGGTGTGTGTCACTAGAATTTTCACTGTTGTGGTTGTTGATAATTGTGAGTAGCATAATCTCTTGCAGTATAAATATGATAATATTTATACTTTTCCGGATTGTTGATAATTGTTGATGTATTTAATTCAGACTTTTCCGATTGTACTCTTAACAGGCTTTGTCCTGGATCTTTTGTTGCTGCTTAGTTTTTGAATGAATCGGGGTGTTTATAAAAAAAAAGAAAAAAAAGAAAAAAGAAAAAAAAAGAAGATAATATTTGTTGTGTTTATGTGAAGAATTGGATGCTGTTATTGTCATTGATAATTTGATGAGGAAATAACCAAGTTAGTGGAATTAATATGGCTTTGAAGAATAAGATTCTTTCAGTTTGCTATTTATGTATTTGCGTTTACCATGTGGTCGAGTTTACATTATTGTTGCTGATGAATGATGATTTACCCCTATTCAAGCGGCTTTAAAAAATAAATAAAGGTGGGATTTAACTCCTAAAACAATGCCAGCACTAGCAGTACTTGCTTTGTACATGAGGCAAGTACGCCCCTGCTGATTAAGTTAAGATTAACAGGCAAACAATCGAGTAATATTTTCCACACAAAGGTGATAATCTTCACATGTATTATTTCTCCCAAAAAAAAAAAAAAAAAAAAATCTTCACATGTATTTTACTTTCCAAATTAGAGACCAAACATCTGTTGGAATATCAACATTCCTTCTGATGTCGTTCTCCACCATTTGTTCCTTATAGACCTTAATTTGGTACATACCAGTACTTGAATGTCTCCAAAACAGCTTGTCCTCGTTAAAAAAACAAGGAGGGGTTGTATAAATTTCAAACAATGCTGGGATTCTAGTTATTAGTGAATGATTCAACAAAGTCAGCCACAGTTTTCAAATTTGAGCCAACAACTCCCTGTTATTTATGAGAAGTGCTAGGGAACCAAGCTGGGTGGTCTAAGGTAATGTTCAAACCTGTCCCTACCATCCACCTACCTTGATGTATTAATGGATTGTTGTTAATGATATTCTTCCAAGTCCAAGATTGGTGAGGTTTGGGTTTGCAGTCATTGAGAGGATTTTTAGGGAAGTATTTAGCTAATAAGGAGTTGGGATGTTGAAACATTCTCCAAAATTGTTTTACTAACATGATAATTTCCTAAAAATGTTTTTTTTTTTTTAAACTTGAAATATTACTGTTCTTTAACATAAAAACACAATTGCAATTATTTCCTCTAATAATTCTAGAACTACAATTTTTTCTACACTATTCATAATTAGCCACATAAAAGTGTGTAACAAATTATAGTCTAGAGTTTTTGTTCATGCATGGTCGAGGTACTTCTTGACCTTGTGGCAGGACCTTGGGCACTCTCCTAAATAGGTCAAATCCCAAGTCAAAGAATCTTCAATTAATTAATGAATGATCCATTATTTTACCTCACCTGAACGTGCGCCAAGCTTTATTGAAGTCTTTTATTTATCCCATTGTAAAGCTCATCTTGAATGTTTACTCTCTTTCCTTGTGAGGGCCTTGTCCTTAGTTTCAAAAGTTTGATCCATTTTGATTTTCATTCTCATATAGGCCTTGCCCCTAGTTCAAATTGCTTGGTCAATTAATTCAAAGAGATTTCACGTTTTAATCCTTATTGAGCTCCTAGTGGGCCTACCCATGTTTTTATGGGTCTAGGGTTTCAAAATGTTTCCAAAGCATAAATGGGTTCACAACTTTTCAATAAAGTCTATAACATACTCATGATCTTAGGCACCCAACCCCATCTAACTTGTAGGTAGGCCTCTACTTATTGTGTTCTAAATCCTAATTTCATTAAAAAGTTTGGTAATAGGTTATTCTATACGCGTGCGTACACACACACACTAAGCCTATCCTAACATGCATCTAACACTCAACATAGCATATCATTCATGGTATAAAAGGAAGGAATTCAAATAAAACAAGTCAAATCAATTAAAGCAAATCAAATATTTACAATCTAATTAATCAGCAATCAAATCAAATAGAATCAATTCATGTATTATAAGGAAACAAAACATGTCAAATATATCATTGAAAAGTCAAGGAGAAAATCATGGCAAAACAATTAATTAGCAATTATCACCCTCACTCTAGATGTTCATAGCCAAATAGAACAAACAAAATGGAAAATATTAAAGAAAATCAATCATGTAATTAAAACAAAGATTCATCAATTTTCTAGGTCAATATGCATATGCATTGAGCAGGTACAAATCTTTGCGAGCATGTGTACGCACCTTCAACCATGTGTGCACATATTGATAGAGAAACACAAATCTAGATTTGTTTCTCATGCTGAAATAGATTTACATTTTCATTGATATCAATTCAAGCCATTAAACAATACTAAAAAAAAAAAAAAAAATCAAATCAAAGATAAACAAATAAAAACATATCATGCATAGAATCTCATATTATTCAAGAACAACACAAGAACAAACAAATCATGTTCATATTCATATATCTAATCATGTTTGTTCAACTCTTAACTCAGAATAAAACACAACACTTCAAATCAACATAAACAAACCAAATCACATTCCTAACAAAGGAAATTATTGAAGAACATAATCAAGAAAATAGAACACAAACTTCAATCATATTCAAGCAATAAAAAAGCCATGGATGAAAGACTCACCTTGCCTGAAAATCAGATATTTGAATATTTTTAATCGGCCTCTCAGTGCCTACACAGCAATACTCAATGAAATTTAAAGGAAAATAGAAGATTTTAATAGTTCTTAGTTGTTACAACTCAAAATAAAAATCATTCTTGAAAAGGTTTTGATTCAATGATTGTAAAACTAATGAAATTCAAAGGAAAATAGAAATATTTTAATAGTTGTTAATTATTACAACTCAAAATAAAAATCATTTTTGAAAAAGTTTTGATTCAATGATTCTAAAACTTAGTTTTTGCTTTTGTGTGTGTGTGTGTGTTAGAAAAATTACGTTGGAGCAAACACAATTATATAATATTAAAATGTATGTTACAACACATTATTTAAATGTAATGGGAACAGTGGCGGCTTCAGGGTAGTCATTAAAAAACTTAAATTATAAAAAATTAATAAAAATAAAGCTTGAATATATTAACATCACAAAAAAACGTGCAAATACATAAAATTTTAAAATATTCTTCACAAGTTTTCATATTATGAAATCATTGTATAATATGATAGCTTCACTATTAATGCTATCAGCTACATTTTTTTCGATATACACAGCTAAACAATTATTAGACTACTAATCTCCTTTCCAATTACCAACATATTGCCTAAATAAGTAACAATATAAACAAAATGCATTACCTCTTTGAAAAAATGTATCACATAAATCCAACAAACCCAACTAAAGACCAAGCACAAATGAACTAGCTACTTGAAAAGTGTGCATTAAAAAAAAAAAATAGTGATTTTAAAATATTATATTTGAAAACACAATTTAAAAAATCACAATTAAACGTTTGAACATACCACTGAAATTAATTTTTTATTTACTAATAACAATCTATTACTTAGGATTTATTGCGAAAGTGTTGCGAAAATGTTGTGAATTTAATTTACCAAAATTAAATGTACCAAAATTTTTTGGTACATAGCATTTCTCGCGAAAGTGCATAGCATTTCATCGCGAAAGAACATAGCATTTCTCGCGAAAGTGCATAGCATTTCATTTTTCTAACAATCTATTACTTAGGATTTATTGCGAAAGTGCATAGCATTTCTCGCAATTTTTTGGTTCAACATTCAATGTACCAAAATTTTGGAAAAGTTGAATTTAATTTTGAATGAGCTCAAATTGTTATTTAAGGTGTTCAAATCTTTTTGGGTGGTCAAGTTTTTATTTTTATTTTTATTTTTATTTTAAGGTGGTCAATGACCCATATTAATTTAAAATTCCATTTTTTTAAGGTATATTAAAAAAAAAATTCAAGTTAGGGGGGTCATGTGACCACCCTGAACTACACTTGGCGCTGCCCCTGAATGGGAAAGTGAGAGTCATGAGTGCGACCAAGGACCATGAGAATAAATAATATGAATAAAAAAACTGACTTTTGAGAGAGTTTTAACTTATGACATCTGCTCCTAATGATAGCTCTTTATCATCAGATCAAGACACCAATCAGTTTTTTGGTGTAGGCGGGGATTGAACTCCAAATATTTTATTTAATTATTAGAGACTTTACTAGTTGAGCTAATTAGAAACCACAAAAAAAAGAAAAAGAAAAAAAAAACTAAAACTACTCAATTGTTTGTATTAAGAGAGTATGTTGTGTGTAGTATAACTTGTCTCACCATCTCTTAAAAATTACCGTGACTTTTGAGTGGAGTATGTGGCATTTCTTTGTGTTAGAACTTAGAACACTTTTCCCATTCCCTTGTGTGTGTGTTTGTTTCTCAAAAAAAAAAAGAAAAAAAGAAAATCCTTGCATCTCACTTTATTAACCAAAAAGCTGAATCCTTAAATTTTATGAATATGAGAGGCTGTCCCACCACGTCAATTGGGACATGCATCCAATTTAGGAAATAAGACCATTCTTTCTCGTTTTTTACACTTAGGACTTAGGACTATTTCATTCATTTATACCAATTCACTAACTTCTATGGGCAAGACTTAAGTACAGTATTTAAGTGCTGTTCCTTAGGTTCCTCTTTTAAGATTCTGCCATATGAATTTTTTCTCATGGGATGGAAGTGTATTTTTTAGTTAAGTAGACACATGACTGAATTTTAAGAGGGGAACCTAAGAAATAGCACCTAAGGTACTATACCTAATTTTTGTCCAACTTCTATTATTAGCTTTGTGACCATGGTCGATCCATAGCAAATAAAATTATTTTAACTAAACTATATTTTTTTTTACTAATAATTTATTGTGTAACAAAAAATAAAAAGAGGAATTTTACAAAATATAAATACGAGCCAACAAATTAAACAAATATAAGAGCCAACAAAATTTTTCTACACCATGCAACCATTGCCAACTTCCATTGCATACATATTACAATAAGTGCAAAACATATTAATTAAACACTTGAATTATGAAGGGTTATAAGAGATGGTAATGAATTTTTCAGCATTGTAGTAAGGGTGAGCACTAAGTAAAAGATACTCAAACTCTCCCATATCCCCATGAGAACCTATGTTTATGTGGTGATAGCCAAGAGGATTACCTAGGCCAGCTTGTTGTTTTGTAAATATTGGTTTACCAAAGAAACTGAAACTTTCTTCTTTAACTTTTTCAATAATTTCATTTGGGATACCATGGTTAATAACCTTTAAGAACCCAAATTCATCGCATGATGTAATAGAACCTATTCTGACTTTCAAACTTCCAATTGAGTGACATTTCTTACTCAATGTTCTTTTTGTTTTTTTGTGTGCATAAGAGTCAAATGGAACTACAAGGAAAAAAAGTTAATTGTAACGAAAACAATCCTTGCAATAGCATTAGAGTCATTGTAATAGTTGATACATGATGTTGCAATAAAATTTGAGGTAATAGGTTTATGCAACAAAAAATTTTGTTCCAATAAACTCCAAATATTTTAATGACAACTTTAATGCAATGATATATATATATATATATATATATTGTTGTAATAAACAATTTGTTGTTTTGAATATCTTAAAGGTATAGGTTATTACTTCATGAATCTTTATGCAATAGATTGCAAATAATTGATCAAAATAAGTTGGATTAAATTATTGTAATGATATATTCGTTGTAATAGATAATCACTTCATTTTGTCATTGCAATAGATAATTAAATAATTGATACCGGGTTATTGAAATGATATATTCGTTGCAGTTTTGTGTTTGCCATTGTAATAGATTGCAAAAGAATTAATATTAATAAAATTATTTTAACTAAACTATATTTTTTACTATTAATTTAACGTGTAACAAAAAATAAAAAGAGGAATTTTACAAAATATAAATACGAGCCAACAAATTAAACAAATATAAGAGCCAACAAAATTATTCTACACCATGCAACCATTGCCAACTTCCATTGCATACATATTACAATAAGTGCAAAACATATTAATTAAACACCTGAATTACGAAGGGTTATAAGAGATGGTAATGGATTTTTCAACAATGTAGTAAGGGTGAGCATTAAGTAAAAGATACTCAAACTCTCCCATATCCTCATGGGAACCTATGTTTATGTGGCGATAGCCAAAAGGATTGCCTAGGCCAGCTTGTTGTTTTGTAAATATTGGTTTACCAAAGAAATTGAAACTTTCTTCTTTAACTTTTTCAATAATTTCATTTCAGATACCATGGTTAATAACCTTGAAGAACGCAAATTCATCGCATCATCTAATAGAACCCGTTTTGACTTTCAAACTTCCAATCGAGTGACATTTCTTACTCAATGTTCTTTTTGTTTTTTTGTGTACATAAGTGTCAAATGGAACTACAAGAAAAAAAAAATTTTATTGCAATGAAAGCAATTGTTGCAATAACATTAAAGTTATTGCAATAGTTGATACATGACGTTGCAATAAAAATTGAGGTAATAGGTTTGTGCAACAAAAAATTTTGTTCCAATAAACTCTAAATATTTTAATGACAACTCTGATGCAATGATATATATATATATATATATTATTGTAATAAACAATTTGTTGTTTTGAATATCTTATAGGTATAGGTTATTACTTCACGGTTTTTTTTTTTTTTAACTGAAAAAGTTAGAATCGGTATATTAAAATGAAAAAAAAGTACAAAATGTAAAAAAGGGTCTTGCAACCACTCAAGGCTACCTCACTAGCCTAGGCCTAGCCACGAGACAACAGGAAACACAAATACATTATTAAAAAGCCACATTTAGCCGTGTTTGTTGATTAGCAAATAATTGACCAAAATAAGTTGGATTAAATTATTGCAATGATATATTCATTGTAATAGACAATTACTTCATTTTGTCATTGCAATAGATAATTAAATAATTGATACCGGGCTATTGCAATGATATATTTGTTGCAGTTTTGTGTTTGCCATTACAATAGATTACAAAAGAATTAATATCAAATTATTGCAATGATAACTTCGTTGCAATAAGCTATTAGTTTGAAATTTTCGTTGTAATAAATTACAAAAATAACTGGTATCAATTTATTGTAACAATTTCTTCATTTTAAGTTACTGCAACAATTTTTTCTAATATATTAAAGCTTCTATTGCAACCGAAAATTATAAGTTATTGCAACTTATTAGTGTTGATGCAATAATTTAACACTTTTAAGTTATTTTTGCAACAATTTTAACTTGTAGATGCGATTCTTTGTTGTATTAGAACTTGATGTAATAGATTTTGTTTTGGTGTAGTGTGGGTAGGACATTACTACTTAACTAGGTGTCTTCTCCTTGGTCTTTAGGGCTTTCTATCGATTCCTAAAAAGGGTTGGACCATGAGACTTGGTCATGTATGCTCGTGCTCATCTTCCCTAAGATGGAGTGCTTAGAGTAGTAGTTATCATTTATGCTAAAGAAGTTTTTTTGGCTTTGCTTGAATGGCAATAAGCATAAGTGAGGGATATGCGGACCAAAGTTTGGTATAAGAGAGGGATATGCGGACCAAAGTTTGGTTAAAGAAAGTTGGTAAAACTAAAAAGAATGCAAAACCTTGAATTTGATACCAAATCTTTATAAATTAATAAACCCTATTAAAACCTAAACCTTAAAAAAAACCTTAAAAAAGTAGTAACCCTAAAAGAACCCTAGACACCAAAAACAATAAACCCTAAAAGAACCATAAATCTAAACCCTAAATCCTAGTGTCACAAAAAATAGAAACCCTAAGATGTCGTACGCCCTAAAAACCGTAAAACATAAATAAATAAATAAACCCTAAACACTAAATCTTAGTGCCTAAATAATATTAAATTTTACAATACTTATAACCCTAAAAACCCATAAATCCTAAATCCTACCCTAAAACCCAATAAACAGTAAACCCTTTTTAAAAGTAACATTTAAAGAACTATAAATTTCTAGAAAACCTTTTGTTCAGGAGTTCATTGAGTTTGGGCCTTGAGAATTGTTTTGTGGGAAACCTCCAAGAACCCACTAGCCCTAAGTTACCTACCACTAAATTTCTGATGCAATGTGGCAATGCCCAAGGGAGACAATCAATGGAAATGGGCCTATAGAAGAGAGGTTGAGAAATAAAGGGTATCGGGTATAGAAAGCAAAATAAAAATGAACAAATATGGATGGAGATTTACCTTAATCAAGGTAGAACTGTTTAGACTTTAATCATTCATGTAATCAAAATTATTTTTATAGTATTATATTAAAAGAAAAGAGTGAGAAATAAGGTTAATTACAAGTATTCACCATAGAAGTTCAAAGGTATTTGTAATGTGCACCCGAAATTTCCAACGTCTAAAATCAACCCTTCATTTTGAGATAATTTGAAATGTCTAACACAACATCCAAATTAGTGTCCAAATTAACAGATTAATGAATGATATCCTCTATGTGTTGTCAATGGGACGGCCCGGCCTGGCTTGCTTTTACTTGTTCCATGGGCCTAATGGGTTGGGCCTAACGGGTCGTTGACTAGTCAATGCGCTGGGTCGAGCTGGGATGGATGGAAAAACTCTAGCCAATGGCCCTGCCCATTTGGGCTTTAGCGGGTTAGGCTAGTGAGGTGGGCTTAATGGGCTACCTATGAGCATTTTTAACAGGGGCTTCAATGGGCTTATAAAAATTTAACCAAAAAAATTATAATTATATATTATTACAAAATACAAATTATCAATTGAACAATTATATCTACTAAAAAGATTCTATTAAAAAAACCACTAAAAAGATATTCTTAAAAAGGAACTAAAATAAGATAGATTAACTGTTATTGATAAGAATAAATAAGTACATTGATATATTCATGAATATATTAGAGTGAAAATAGTTGCATCACTACAAAATGTGTACATCCCAACTAGGTGGGCACCTACACACTTGTCTATCATTTGCAATTCCCAATCTATTTGTGTTGGAAAATCAAATAATTTTATCTAAGAACAAATTGAAACAACTTGTTACATAAATTTTATAACTAATTGCTAATAATTATCTGGAAGTGGTGGATTCCTGGTTATGTGGTGGACTTCTTGGCACCCACCCGGGTCTTTCTAACTTCAATTGCTCAAATGCCTCTGCTAATTCCGCTTCTTGTTGTCTTGTGTCTGCTAAGTTCCAATCCTTTAAGCACATAAGTGCCTCAATAGTCTTGGGACTAAGACCACATCTCTTATCAGATACAACTAGACCACCTGTTGAAAAAGGTGCTTTCGATGCTACTGTGCAAACAAGAACTGATAATATTTCATGAGCCATAATGGAAAGTGTAGGATGCTTTAATTTGTTTTCCACCAACCCAATAAATCAAATGATCCTTCTTCATCAATTTCAAGTAAATGTTGATTTAAATAATGTTATAATTCACATAAGCTACCTGATGTTACTAAAGATGCTTGTTCTCTTTTTCTTGTAATTATGTGATAAACATTTTGTTCTTCTTGGTCACCTAGAAAACTAGTGGAGGACAAAGAGCTTCTTATGTTTTGTGTCTGGGCACCAATTTCAGAATTTTTCTAAGAATTTCCATAATAATCAAATAATCGTGTCATTAAATTTTGAAGTGATTGTATGGTCTTTTGAATTTTTTTAACATCATCATTATAAAAAACTAGCTTGGAACCCCATACATATGCATGGATACACTTAAAAATATATAATAAGAAGCATAATATAATCCTTAAAATATATAATTTAAATACTATTGATAGTCATTTTTATATTTTATTAACTCTTTAAAAAATTTTGTAAAGATATTATTAGGTATAAAATGTAAATTGTCCATTTTTTTTTTTGTTTTTTGTTTTTATATTATTGTGAAGCACTTTTCTTTATTTTACGATTCATTTATTCTAGATTCTTTGATTTTTGTACTTAATAACTCACTTGGATGAATATTTATGATGTGGTCTCACATTTGATTATAAAATTAAAAAATAAAATTATTTAAGAATAAATAATTTAGAACACATGGCGCAAAATTGGAACTCTAATTTGGAATTCTAATTTGTGTTTCTCTCAGCTTCACTTATTATTATATATATAGATTTCTGAAAAAACATTCAACTCTTCAATTTTAAATCTAGGATCAAGAATTATAGTTTCCAAAAATCAAAGGCATATCTCCCCAATATTTGTCAAATATTTGTCTTATTAATTCTAATATTTCATCAAATATTCCAAAAGTTTGCCCTTAAAATTTTGAAAATTTTGCACAAATGTTAGTCAAATGTATTATAACTCTACAAGATGTTGGATAATATACATTACAAAATTTTTTTGTTGAATCATCGTGAAAGTTCAATTAGTGTGAAAATACTAATGCTTGTTTAGACCCCAAATTTTAAATTATGGCTTAATTGCTTTTACTCTATCTTATCTAAGTGCTGAATAAGAGTAAATGAAGCGCAATAAACCGGAACACTACTCTAAGCCATAAGCAAATATAAAGTGTGATAAAAGTAAAGCTTAAAGAGTAGGGAAGAGAGATGCAAACACAAGATAACACTGAGACGTGTTATTGAAGAGGAAACCGAAGTACTCGGCAAAAAATCTCTCCGCGGCCTTCCAAGTCGCAATCGATCCACTAGTGAATAAGTTAGAGTACACGAATATCAAAATGTCCCTTCAAGCCTAATCTACTCAATGTACTTAAGCCCTTCAAACTTCTGTTACCAACGGACTTCTCGGAGTCTTGTCTCACTAGTTATTTGGATCCCGCAATTCCACCCGATTGCATTCGTCACTCAATGGCTTCTTCCAATGCTTCTCTAAGGCACCAAAACTTCTCTCAACACTTAGAATGTGTGAGGTAAGTGTTTGGGTTAAAAACTTCTCAAGGATGTGTAGACGGAGAGGTGAGAGTAAATGGAAACTTTAGAGAAATGATGTAGAGGATTGTGGGCAAACAATCTCTAACTCTCAAGTATTTGGCTAGGGTTTCTCTCTCAAAAGTTTCTTGTAAATACTCATTCTTCTTACATTTCATGGGTAATGAGGGTTTATATAGTGTTGGTAAAGAATGGAAAAAGTCACACTCAAAAAGTAATAAGGCAGTGAGTTTTGCGGGTCACTCGCAACTTGTCTTGGGTTGCGAATGACTCGCGAAATCCAGTCTGTCATGGACTCTTCAAATTCCAGCATGTGCTTCTCTCGTGACTTGTTTCGCAGGTCAGCAATAACAAGACGGTCACGAGCAAGTCGCAAAAACTACTTCTTCACAGATTCTTCCCCAAATCCTCACACACAACCCTTACTTTAAATTCCACAAAAATACAGGAAAATGATTGAACAAAATTACAATAAAATTTGACACAGAATTAAAAACAACATAAAACATAGTTGTAAATCACAACTTTACACATCGAAAACCCTTAAAAAGTCTCTTACAAGTTCTACTAACATCCAATCATGTTCTTCAATTTTTTCTAGAGGACAACGTGAACGTTGAGAAAGATGAGAATAATATAAATTTAACACATCTTTATATTTTTTTGCTGAATCTAAAAGAAGATAAGTAGCATTCCACCTATGAGGCACATCAATATATATATATATATATATATATAACACATCTTCATTATTTGTTGCATTATCAAGTGTTGTTGAAAATATTTTATCACTAATCCCCCAATATTGATGTTCCTCACCAATAAGATTTGCAATGTTATATTCCGTGTGTGGAGATTCCAACATTTTAAATGTTATTATTCTTTTATTTAAATTCCAATTAGAATCAATATAATGAATAGTTAAAGAGAGAAAACCTAATTTATTTCTTGATGTCCACAAGTCAAAAGTTAAACAAAATCTACCACTATTTGCATGCAAAATACTATTTAATCTCTCTTTATAAAATTTAAAATTCTTCATAATATCTCTTTTTGCAGTGGATGCATAAAATCCTTTATACCGTAGAGTAAGAGTGTAAGACTACGTTACACCATTCTAGTAAAATCATGTTTTTCGACAAATGTAAATGGGTGTTCAGCTCTAACAAGATATTCTACTACTTCATTACTTGCATTTGCATTAGTGTAAACAAATGTAGTTAATATCCGTTTGATTTTTTCGCTTACAACTATTTAGTATAATAAGACGTTTTAACTGGTAAGTCTCCACATTTGGGTCGCCAGCCAGCGCGTCACCGCATTTTTAACATATAGCTTTTGTTCCATCTTATTTTATCCTCTCTACCCTATCAAAAAATTTGCAAACTTCACTTTTTAAATTTTTATTAGTAAAACTTGGATTTGAGCCAAGTGTAGTATTATTATTACTTGGTACATTAGATGTAGGGGAACTGGGGATGTGGGGGAACCAATTGACTCAAAAGGTTGCCTTTGCTCATCTAGATCATCTAGTATGATGTGATCATTTCTATGTGTCATTTTAAAAATTTGAAAACTAACAAAAATAATGGATACAAATAATGAGATAGCAAGTATATAATAAAAGTTATGAAAAAGATGTTAACCAATCATAATTTGAGACAAATAGCTTCCACTCCAATCTGAAGAAGTTGATTTTCAAATGCAATTGAATGCTAAGGCCTCCAAGTTCCAAGCCTCCAACTTGAAGAATTTTTTTTTTTTTTTTTTGAGAAAAAACTTGAAGAACTTGATACTTGTATTTGTATAAATATAACTGTTAAAAATATAATACTATTATTTCATAAGAGTATAAGTGTATAACTATAAGAGGTAATAAGAGATGAAAAATTGAGAATAGTCTGGGGAGAGTTTGAATTTGAGAAATTTTTTGTGAGTAAAATGAGAGAAATGCGATGGGTATTTATAGATTTTAGGATACTTAAAAATAAAAAATAAAAAATTGAGAATTGACTCTTGCTCCAACAGTAAGCATTTTTAAAGGCATTTATCAAATGAAAGGACTTTCTTTTCAAAGGGCAACAGTCATCTTAGCGTGTTTTTTTTTTCTACTTATTTATTTATTTATTTATATTTATAATGGAGATAGTCTTTTTTCTAAATAAATTTTTTAAAGGAAAGACCAAAACAGTCAACAAAAAATTTTAAACAAAAAAAAAAAATCAAAGAATTTATAACTTATTTAATTTTTTAGGTCAAAATCTTTTTTTAATAAGATTTTAAATAGTTTTTTTTTTCTATCATTCAATAAAATTATGTCCAATCACCAATGGTTATTTTTTTAATAAAAAAAATCAAAACTAATAAATAAATAAATAAATAAATATTAAGTATAGTATGTCACAATTACTCCAAGTATTTAGTGGTTAGGTGTGGGATCTTAAAAGTGTTTATAAACACCCCCAACACCACTTCCCCCACCCCCCAAAACAAGTATTTTGTTCTAGATTTTAGGCAACAAGTCAGGCTAACAGGCCGGCTACCGAACCAGCCCATGCATCATGGGCTATTGGGTGACACCTGATATTGTCCATCCTAAACTATGAGGACATTTGCGACATGTATCGTAAACAACAAATATTCCATAATCAACATTTAGAGCCCGTTTGATACATATGTTTAAAAACAGAAAATTGTTATTTGAAAACATTTGTGGAAATACGTGTGGGTGAAAAAGTGCGTTTAAATGCGTGAAATGTTGTTTAAAAACTAAAAATGGTTGTTTGAAAACTATAACCAAACACCCCCTTAATTTTGAGTTATGGGTAGTTTCTCAATTTTTTTTTTTTTTTTTTTGAGTTATGGGTAGATATTGCAAATTAATCTCAAATTAGCACGTGGATTGTCAAATTTCGTAGTTAAGGACATACATTACAAATAACCCGATAATTTATGATCAATATCTGCAATTAAGCCAAATAATAATTGTTATTATATATGATTTTAACAGGTTGTATGAACTTCATAAAACCCTATATATATATATATATATATATATATTTTTTTTTTTTGAGAAAGCATAAAACCCTATACTTAACCATGATATACACACACATTGCCCTACACAGTTTGCGCAGTAATTGGAGGACTTCTCCGGTTCTGTATAATACAATAAATTACAGATATCTCATTAGTAAATTACAGTTTTCTTTTTGGTACATATGGTATAGCATACAAATACACTGATGTTTACAGCTCATGATCAGGTAAAGATTAAACCAAAGCACCTCACAGCGCATACTTACTGCCAAGGCCTTTTAGAACTATATCGGGCATCCAGTGAAAGGGTGGTTTTCACCCTATCAAGTCCTACAAAAATGATTCATCAAAAAAAGAAAAAAGAAAAAGAAAGAAGTCCAACAAAAATAAAGGAAAACTTATGTAAAACTCTTCTTGGACTTCTATTTGCTTAAAAAGTAAGTACTTGCAGGGAAGAGCAAACTGCAGTTCATCAAGATATAGAAGCAAAGAATCCTTTATAAAAGTTTCCAGCGAATTCAATGTGAGAAAGGCATTTTTCATGCAACAATAGGATATATCATATAATCCAAAAATAGAAGGTTAAAAAAAGTACAAGCACAGGTTACAGAGTTAGCACAGCAAGTTATTTTTCTTTTCTCTTGTTAATCCAACTTCAAGGCTGGAACTCTAAGCAGTGAAAATGCAAGTACTAGCATCTTTAGCTTGTTCTCAGCTGGGAACTTACAAATGCTAGGAGCTTTGCCTTGCTTAGGGTGTATTTGGATGCACTTTTTTCCTTTAGCTTTTTAACTTATTCACTTATATACAACTTTTTAGGATACTTAAAAATGAAAAACAAAAAATTGAGAACTGACTCTTGCTCCAACAGTAAGCATTTTTAAAGGCATTTATCAAATGAAAGGACTTTCTTTCCAGAGGGCAACGGTCATCTTAGCGTGTTTTTTTTTTTTTTTTTACTTATTTATTTATTTATATTTATGATGGAGATAGTCTTTTTTCTAAATAAATTTTTTAAAGGAAAGACCAAAAGAGTCAACAAAAAATTTTAAACCAAAAAAAAAAAATCGAAGAATTTATAACTTATTTAATTTTTTAGGTCAAAATCTTTTTTTAATAAGATTTTAAACAGTTTTTTTTTTCTATCATTCAATAAAATTATGTCCAATCACCAATGGTTATTTTTTTAATAAAAAAAATCAAAACTAATAAATAAATAAAGAGGACCAATGCTGACATTGTTGGTGCTAGTATTGGAACATAATTTGTTTTCTTGTTTTTGCATGAACTTGAGCTACAAACATTTTGGTCATCCACTTGATCATCCACACTGGAAGCAGGGAAATAGACAATTAAACCATATTGTCATGTCCCATATCAAAATTTTAGTGTGTAATTGTAATTTATGAAATCCTAGAATATGAACCACTTCTATTATCTACTCAAAAACAAGAATTTGCAAAACAAGAAAAGAGATAGAAATATAGGCCTTTTCTTCCATATTAGCATCTGAGAATCTAAGAGGGGAGGCAAACCTCAATGTAAGTAATCCAGCCTCTGATCTTTCAATAAGAGCCGTAGGAACAGAACCTGATAATTGGTTGTTTTTCAAATTCCTACAAGTCAGTGACATGATTTCTGTTAGAGATGTGTTCTTAATTGTATTAAAATTTCAATTCCAACGCTTCAGATCTTACAGGAACTTCAAATATTTGAGTTCTTCTAGAAATTCAGGTACTGGTCCAGTTAAGCTATTGTTTGATAAATCCCTGAGACAAAAGTATTTTCCTTATGAGATGTTGCAAGTTGTTGAACAAAACGCTCAATCATGAAAGGGTTAATCCTTATTTTCATCAAGTTAGGGCTAGCACAATATTCACGCAACAAAAAGTTTTGAATGCGTACTTACAAGGATTCCAGTAATGAGAGCTTTGCAAAGGAAGCTGCAATCGACCCAGTCAAACCACATGAGGTCAGGTTCCTATTCAAGGTAGAAAAGCAACCCCTAAATAATGACATTTTCAATCAGAGAAGTAGTATCAACATTGTTCAGGCGAGAATGACTAACATTGAGATTATCCGTGGAGGAACTGAACCATTGTATTGGCATATTAGACCTTCCAAAGAGTAATTCTTTGGCCCGCAGGGATCACCCACCCAGTGTTTGCTTATCTTATACATTGTTTTGACATTCATGACAGCATCAACTGTATTTGGTAAATTAATATTCAATCAAACTGTATATTAAACTCTTTATTAAAGCCAACATTCCTCAGAGTTGCTTCACCAAAAACACCCATAATATCATTCAAATTCGGGCATGGAACTCTAGCATTGCAGTTAATAATAATACAAGAAAGCTTACCATCTTCACTGAATGTTGACGATTCATCCAGCTGTTTAACCAAGTAAATCTCAACGGCATTGAGGATAGGTGGAAGGGCTGAATCCTCTGTTTTGTGTATAGAAATCCAGTGCTCTTTTCCCACCAAGGCTCTTGGACTAGATATTGTGGTTGCATATAAGTAACGAGGACTAAAAGGTGTAGACAACGGTGGATCATTCCAAGATATATTGAACTTCCTCGACTGGTTCTTCTCAAGCTGCTCCACTTCAGCAAGGTACAAGTACACATAAAATTGAGAGCTAGGATCATCGATACTCCAATACAATCTCAAGGGTTCACTATTATTCGCTGGCCTAGCAGCTGTCTGAATGACTTCCTGTGGTGCTTGATAGCCATTATTATTATTATTTATCGCTATTGAAGTGGTGATTGAATCCCAAGTAGGGAGCATGTAGGAGGACCAAAGGCGATCATAAATGTCATCTTTATATCTTCCACTTCCATTGGTTGATCCAACATCCAATCTTTGGAAGAGTACTAATGAAGCAGATTTCCCAAACTCGGTATCATAAATTGAATTATTTAGAGGTCTAAGCTCCAAGGCTGAAATAAAAGGAGTTCCCAAGCCTTTGTTCACGAGACAAATGTGAATGTTGTCTGATTGTGCAATACCAATAATCTCAGTTATGACAGTCTCAGAAGCTTCACTAAATTTTATAGAGGACCAAAGATTGACATCAAAATAGATGTCAAATTCTGGTAACTTGTTTAGTCCATCATAGTTTCCATACAAGAATGAAGCTCTTATCAAGTACAAATTGCCTTTTCCACCATGGGTCCTTAAGGTGTAACAATTTTTGTTTCCAAGAGGAAAACTTCTAAGATCAGAAAGTGGGTAAGGCAGGTTGAGATTGTTTGGATATGCATACTCAGAAGAGATGTTCTTGTTAATCCCATTGTCTATATAAGCTTCATCACCAGCATAGGAAATGCCAGTATCAATGTCTAGGTAGAAATACTGGGAACTCCCACAATCAATGCTTATGAAGCCTAAACAAAAAGAAATAAACAACCTATGTTAAGAATGAAAGAACAATCTTTTCTGATTCTTACTAACTTTATCAAATAAGACCAACTTTATGAAAATCTAATCCACTAATCCATCAATTCAAACACTCAAGTGCAGAAGCGTTCAAAATTAGCAAAAGTAGCAATTTGTCAAAAAAAAAAAATCATTCTACTTAAAATAAAATAAAATAAAAAGTGTTATAAAATAAAATAAAAATGAAAAGAAAAGAGAAAAGAAGAAGAAGAAGAAGAAGAAGAAGAAACATATTAATCAATTTTCAGTTGAGAGACTTTGCTAACCTTGTTGGAGCTGCCCATGAACAAAGATTGCACACAACATCCATAGGATGAAGCAAATATGTATCTCCATTATCATCTATCTACTATGATAACATGAGTTGGCTAATGTAAATGTGAAGACAACATGATGAGAATTTGTTTAATTCACTCTTGATGTTCTATTTTTTGACTTTCAACTGCTAAAAAGGGAGTCTTTTAGTTAAATATTGCTAAATCTGAAATTTATTTGCATTTTAGGCACTGTTACAACTTATTTAGGGAATTGAGGAGAGAGATTGAATTTCGGCAATATTATTGCTGAAATTCCAACAAAAGTATGAGAGAGAAAGAGAAAAAGCTGGGAGAGAGAAAATGTTGAATTACGGCAATGGCATTGTCGTAATTTGTGCTGCCCAAATATGCTGACTGAATGTGAGAAGTGCTCGGACTGTGGGGGTGCCAAAAAAAAACTAATTGTGGCAATGACATTGCCGAAATAGGGGGGAAAAAATTTGTGGCAATTGTGGCAATGTCATTGCCGAAAATGGGAGGGGAAAAAAAGGGTGAATACCGAAATCTGGGGAGGAATTAAAAAAAATAGTGTTACGTACACAATATTTTTATCACATTTTCCCAACAAATCACAGGTAACTAGTTATTATTAGTTCAAATTTAAATTTAACATTGAGATTACTATTTTAATCCAACAATAACAATAAGTAACAACCTGACACTTAGAATTTGTTGTAAAAATGTTGTAAAATTGTGTGTACTTTTCATTTCTCAATAAAAAAAAAAAAAAGTGTAATGGATTTGTGGCAATGGAATTGCCGAGATAGGAAAAAAATTTCTAGCAATTGTGGCAATACCATTGCCGAAAATGGGAGGAAAAAAAAATTGTTTCAATGGGTTTGTGGCAATGGGATTGCCGAAATAGGGGGAAATTTTTTTTTTGGCAATTATGGCAATGCCATTGCCGAAAATGGGTGGGAAAAAAAAAGTGGTTGCCGAAATTTGGGGAGGAATTAAAAAAAATATATAATGTGCTATGTCCACAATATTTTTACAATATTTTCACAATAAATCACAGCTAATTAATTATTATTAGTTCAAATTTGAATTTAACACTGAGATTACTTTTTTAATCGAACAATAACAATCAATAACAACTTGTTACTTAGAATTTGTTGTAAAAATTGTGGCAATGCCATTGCCGAAAATGGGAGAAAAAAAAATATTGCAATTGGTTTGTGGCAATGGTATTGCCGAAATAGGAGGGGAATTTTATGGCAATTGTGACAATGCCATTGCCGAAAATGGGACTTCCTCTGTCTTATTGGCTAGAGATTTACAACTTAAGTGCAAGGCTAGCTAGAATGGTGAGAACTTTATTCTTCTTATTGAAAACTACATTAAATAATTGTGAAATTTGAATCTGCTGTCCCAACAGATTTGGATGAGAATATATTCCTCAAAAATGCATTAAACAAATATGACATTGGAATCAGCCTCCAATACATATGGAGGAGAACAAATTCCTGCAGACACGAATTTTTAAGCTCGAAACTTGTGTAATTATCAACTTTAAATATAGTAAGGAAACTAGTGTGTTCAACATAAGACAGCATTTATTGGTGGAAAATGCAGCAATTTTTTTTTTCCTTATTTCGGCAATGTCACTGCCACAAACCAATTACAATATATTTTTTTTCCTCCCATTTTCGGCAATGGCATTGCCACAATTGCCACACATTTTTTTCCCTATTTCGGCAATTCCATTGCCACAAATCCATTACACCTTTTTTTTTTTTATTATTATTATTGAGAAATGATAAGTGCACACAATTTTTACAACAAATTCTAAGTGTCAGGTTATTACTTATTGTTATTGTTGGATTAAAATAGTAATCTCAATGTCAAATTTAAATTTGAACTAATAATAACTAGTTACCTGTGATTTGTTGTGAAAATGTTGTAAAAATATTGTGTATGTAACACTATTTTTTTTAATTCCTCCCTAGATTTCGGCATTAACCCTTTTTTTTCCCCTCTCATTTTCAGCAATGGCATTGCCACAAATTTTTTTCCCCCCTATTTCGGCAATGTCATTGCCACAATTAGTTTCTTTTGGGCACCCCACAGTCCGAGCACTTCTCATATTCGGTTAGCATATTTGGGCAGCACGAATTACGGCAATGCCATTGCCGTAATTCAACATTTTCTCTCTCCCAACTTTTTCTCTTTCTCTCTCATACTTTTGTTTGAATTTTGGCAACACTGTTGCCGAAATTAAATCTCTCTCCTCAATTTCCTAAATAAGTTGTAACAGTGCCTAAAACGCAAATAAATTTCAAATTTAGCAATATTTAGCCAAAAGACTCGCTAAAAAGGCCTTTCTTTGTCAACTTTGGTAACCTGAAAGCTTAGACAGATTCTCTGAACCCTCTCAAAAGCTCAAATTTCAAAAAATTTTGCTATATATATATATATATTATCACTTCATTAAAATTACATAATTTTTTAGCACATCAATATATTTTTCAAAAATAGAACATCACTATAGCATATGCCAAATATTTATTGGCATTTAGCACATATTGTGATGTATGGTTTTCGATGTTCTATCATGGTTTTAAAAATCGGTACGATCAAAGAATCAAAAAAAGTACTAATTATCGGTTTTCTGGTCCGATCGGAGTCGAACCGATAGTCCGACCGGTGACGTCATAAATATTTAGTTTATAA
Organism: Quercus ilex subsp. ballota; assembly: GCA_032727855.1. Lineage (NCBI taxonomy): Eukaryota > Viridiplantae > Streptophyta > Magnoliopsida > Fagales > Fagaceae > Quercus > Quercus ilex. The sequence continues at coordinate 46,506,672 of CM064916.1, forward strand.
TTTTACAATTATAAAAATAATAAATTTATGACTAATAATATTTAGTTTTAATATATATATATATATATATATATATATGAATTTAGTTTTCTTGTACTGTATTTAGAAAATTAATCTACAACTTATATATAACAAGTTATATCTATTAACTATCAACTTAACTCTAATAAAAAAAATGTATTAAATTAACAATAGATAATAACAAAGTTGAAGTTATATCTATTAATTATCAAATTAACTCTAATAAAAAATGTATTAAATTAACAATAGATAATAACAAAGTTGTAGTAAGGTTGGTTTATTATTATATTTATATATTTAGTACTTGTATAATTAGTCCCCCAGTTTGTTTGTTGTTTTTGTTTTGATTTAAATTTGAGGTTTAGTGTTTTTTTTTTGAAAGGTGAAAGATTTGGAATTAAACCAGATAAGAGTCATTACAGATCAGATTGCACAGCAGTGCAAAAACTAAACATTACAACAGATCAGATTGAAGGAAAGTAGCTACAACAGGAGGCGTAACTCCTTTCCAAAGGCAATGAGAACCGGATCTTCTAGCGTGTTGAGCTAACTCATGAGCCACCGAATTAAAGTTTCTGCTTAAATGCTTAAAGAAGCAAGATTCAAAGGACTCACAAGTTTGAAGGATTCTCTGAATGATGTGTCCGTAGCTGCTACCAGTGGCTTTTTCTTGAATTGCTTGAATGACATTTGAAGAATCTGATTCAACAATAACTCGAGGAAGCTGAAGCTCTGAAGCCAAAAGCACACCTTGCTCTACAGCCATGATCTCCATAAGCTCAGCAGGGAAGCAAGCTTGAAGAGGCTTGCAAAGGGCAGCCACAACTTGACCCAAACTATCTCTAATGACAACACCAATACTTGAGGAGCAATCTGATTCTGATGATGCCCCATTAACATTGATTTTATGAACTCTAGAGGGAGGGAGAGTCCAGCTGGATGGGGGAGCTCTAGCTTGGTTAAAATCCCATGTGGCTGAGCAAACAAAGTCATCAATACTGTTTTTAGCCAGCTACCACACCTGCATAGTAGGCAGCCCACTACCTTCATGAACCAACCTGTTTCTGTTGAACCAGACAGCCCAAGCAATAGCAAAGAAAAGTTCTAAATCTTGCAGTGTTGCATGGGAGAGAATATAAAGTATAGAGTTAAGGAAGGACTTCTTGATACCATAGGTGTTCAAAGGGTTCTCAAACCAAAGACTCCAAATTGAAGATGAAAAAGCACAGTCAAGAAGAGCATGGTCCAAATTTTCAGCTTCATTTCCACACACCGGGCAGCTTTTAGTTTGTGATATCCCCCTGCTATAGATTGCCTCCATAGTAGGGAGGCCATTAACACATGCTCTCAAAGCGAAGATTTTGATTTTGGCTGGGAGATTAAGATGCCAAAGCTTCTTCCAAATTGGCTTGCAAGGATCACCATTAGAACACTCCTCACCCACCATAGAGTTCAACAGGTTAAGGGGTATGTGGTAGGCACTTTTGACAGTGAAGACTCCATGGCAATTTCCCAACCAAATAATTTTATCTTCAGGGAGGTCGTGGCTTAAGGGTATCTTCAGGATTGTGTCTGCTTCAAAGGGGAGGAAGGTAGCCCTTACTAAGTTCACTCTCCACCACTTTGTCATTGGATCAATGAGAGAAGAGACCATTGGGAATTGGGGGGGTGTTATTTGGAGGAGAGATAGCCTTATAGGTAGATGGGGTTGGCAGCCATTTGTCGACCGAAATATGGATTAACTTCCCATTAGCAACCCTCCATCGAGTTCCCCTTCTTATTACTTCAAGGCTACTGTGGATGCTTCTTCAGGAGTATGAAGGCGAGTTACCAAGCTTTGCATTTAGAATATCCCCAGTAGGAAAGTATTTGGATTTGAGAACTCTTGCCACAAGAGATTGAGGATTTAGGAGGATTCGCCAAAGTTGCTTTGCTAGCATTGCTTTGTTGAAGGCTTGCAAATTTCTGAAACCCATACCACCACAAGTTTTCTGTTTACACATTGTTTTTCAACTAGCCCAGCACATTTTAGTTTCATGTTGCCTTTGGCCCCACCAGAAGCTCCTCATCATGCTCTCAATCTCTTCACATAAGCTTTGGGGAAGGAGAAAGCAACCCATTGTGTACGTAGGAATTGCTTGTGCTACCGCTTTGATGAGGATTTCTTTCCCACCCATAGATAATAGTTTGCCCTTCCAGCCAGCAAGCTTCTGCCCAATTTTTTCTTTTAGAATAGCAAACACTTGCTTTTTTGATCTCCCAATGAAAGATGGGAGGCCCAGATACCTTGTGTGTCTAGTATCTTGCATTGGGCCTAAAGTAGCTAAGATCTCATCTTTGGTTTCTTGTGTTGTGTTGGGGCTGAAGAAAATTGAGGATTTGTCAGTATTAATTTTCTGACCCAAGGCTTCCTTATACTTTTGAAGGATGTGCTTCAATTCTCGACTTTCCTCCACACTAGCCTTGAAGAAAAGGATACTGTCATCCGCAAAGAGAAGGTGGGTAACCCTCGGACAGCCCCTATAGATAGATATGCCTGTCAAACCTTGGTTTCTGGCTGCCCTATTAATGAGAGCAGAGAGCCCCTCAGTACAAATGAGGAAGAGAGTAGGTGAGAGGGGGTCCCCTTGCCTAAGTCCCCAGGTAGGATTAATGTTTCCACAAGCCGCCCCGTTTACAATGATTGAGTAGGAAACCGAAGAGATGCACCTTATTACAAGGTTTATACATTTTGTGCTGAAACCCAACTTTTCCATGACCCCTTTTATGAAGCACCACTCAACCCTGTCAAAAGCCTTACTCATATCAAGTTTGGTAGCCATATAGCCATCCACCCTTGCATTTTTGTGGTTTACAAAGTGCATTAACTCAAATGCTACGAGAACGTTATCAGTAATTAGCCTGTCAGGAATAAAAGCACTTTGATTTTCTGAAATGATGTGACGAAGAAAAACCTTGAATCTATTGGCTATGGTTTTAGATATGAGTTTGTAAACTACATTACACAGGCTTATGGGCCGAAAATCAGTCATTCTTTTGGGGTTATTTACTTTGGGAATGAGGGCAATGTTGGTTTTATTAAGGCATGCCATAGACATATCATTATTAAGAACATTCAATACCATATTTGTGATGCTACAACCTACAATGTTCCAATATTTCTGATAAAAGATAGCAGACATACCATCGGGGCCGGGTGCTTTAGTGGGGTGGATCTGTTTGAGAGCAATAGCAACCTCCTCCCTTGTGAAGTTTCTATTGAGACTTTCATTCATTTTTGCAGTCACCCTTGTAGGAATAGCATCAATAACCTCATCAATCCCGGATGGGGGGACCGAAGTGTAAATATTTTCAAAGTAGTCAATGGTAGCTTGGGCAATACTTTCTTTTTCATCACACCATCGGCCTTGGCTATCCCAAATCCCCAAAATTGTGTTCTGCTTGCGTCGCTCTGAGGCTTGGGCATGGAAGAAGTTGGTATTTTTGTCCCCTTCTTTGAGCCAGTGGGCTTTTGCTCTTTGACCCCAATAGATTTCCTCATCATCAAGGAGGTCATTAATTTCTCGCCTTAGGCAATTTATCTTAGTGCTTAGAGAACCATCCTTGTCTTGTAAGGTCAGAGAGCTTAGAGTATTTCTTTTTTCCTTTATCTTCTTTGGAATCTGACCAAACACATTGGAACTCCACCTCGTTAACTCGGCAGCACAACTATTAAGATTGGACATAATTCCCTCCGGTGAGCTAAGATCAATATTCACTCCCCATGAGTCTTCAATAATGGTTTTGCATTCTGCATTCTTTGTCCACATTGCTTCAAAATGGAAGCACTTAGCCCGACTTTGGTGCTGGGTTGTTGAATCAGAGATAAGTAGAGCACAGTGGTCGGATGTAGAATCGACCAAATGATGCGCCTTCATTCCCTCGAATTTTTCCAGCCATTCTGGGTTTGCAAAGGCTCTATCCAGCCTTAAGTATATTCTATTTTCTCCCCCTTGCATATTACACCAGGTAAAATCAGACCCACAGTAACCTAAGTCCTGAAAAGTACAGTAATCAACCACCTTCCTAAAACCATCCATTTGTTGTTGAGACCAGATGCCCCCCCCCCCCCCCCCCTACTTCTCAGAGTTAGATAAAATTTCATTGAAATCTCCTAAGCATAACCAAGGAAGATGCAATTGATTATTAAGGAAGGCTAATAGTTGCCAGGATTCGTACCTTCGGTGGGTCTCCGGCTGACCGTAAAATCCCGTCAACCTCCATTTGAAACTTCTCTCAGCATCATTAATCACAGCATCTATGTGGTTTAGAGAATAACTTTTGATCTCCAGGTCAATCTCTCTGGCCCACAACATAGCAAGACCCCCTTTTCGTTCTGCACAGGGGACTATAAGCCCGTTTGCCAGCCCAATTCTGTTTTTTATTTTTTCCATTCTCCGATTCGTTGCTTTTGTTTCCATCAAAAATACTACCTTGGGATTCCATTGTCGCACCATATCGTGCAACACCCGAACTGACCGAGAGTTCCCAAGTCTCCGACAGTTCCAACTTATCGAATTCATGGCTCCCGGCATTTGAGGTTTAGTGTTGTGGTTATCTAGGATTTGCATGCAAATAACCCCACCATATGAGCTGTAAAGTAACGTGGGTATCTAGGTCTAGGAAGTAGAAAGAAAAAAGTATGAATTAATAAATACACTCCCCATTAAATATCACAATGACCTCACCTAACCCCACTAATTTACACTTCAATTTTCTTCTTTTATTCTTAAGTCCGATCCAATCTCGGAAGTCTCCAAAGCCAAAACTGCTTCTTCTATGCTCCACAGCCACTCTTATAGTCTCTCTCTTTGCAGCAAAACTCAAGATAAAAAATCTGTGAGCTAAAGAAGTTGAAGAAGTTAAAGGATATCCACCTTAAGAAATAGTAAAGGATCACACTCTCTTTGTAAAACACATATCACAGTTCTAAATTCTTTTTACCTATATTTCATATTCTCAACCAGACCGGATTAATGGCCGATTCCTGGTTGAACAGGTCAGATCGGCCGGTCCGGTCTGATTTTTAAAACCATGATTCTGTGTGCCAAATACTAGCACACATCATATGTCAATGATCTAATGGCATTCATACTAGACCCTATGTGTTTTCTTACCTTCCTTAGTAGTTAAATGTTACATGCAAGACTTTTAACTTTCTATCTATCATTTCATTCTTTTGGAGTAAAGTGATCGTTTTTGTTTATATATGGGAACTCAATCTGAGTATTAATTGTGACCATCGATAATTTGAAGATAATGAAGATCTCCATACCCACTGATGCTGGAGCTACAGACCTACAGTAAATAATAATCCTGAAATAGTGATTTGCTAAAAATATGGGTGCTTAAGCTCAAGGTTTATGTTCTTGGCTGGGAAGAGAATAAAGCTGATAGAGCAAAGGCCTCCTCTTTTTGTATGCTCTACTTGAGTGGGCCTGTTGCATGTAGTCTTTGAAGCTCTCTCTGTCTCTCTGAGTCTGTCTTTGTAAGCTGTTATTACTTCCTCTTTTTTTTTTTTTTTTTAATAATAAATATTAATGTAAACTGTTATTACTTGGGATCTGATATGCTTATTGGTGTTATAATTATTCAAGAACTTGTTTTTTTGAGAAACAATTTAACTACTAAACACACACACACTTAATTACACTCTCTCACCAAGCTCAAACACATTACTTAACAATGATAGGGTCAGTAATTGTGTCCATCTTAACAATATTCATTAGTGGTCACTCTCTTATGCTTATATTATTAGATAGCAAAAATTTCCCCTTAACGTGACTCCTGTTTAATGAAAAATGAAATAAAATTTTTCAGAACATATTCTGAGTATGATTTATGTAGGGTTTTATTTTTTTATTTTTTATTTTCAATTTTAATTACAATGACTAATTTTGGGCTGGTGCCATCTTGGCATCTTGGTATTTTTTGGGTCTAAGAGATTTGAAAAGAAGTAACAAGATTTTATTTATTAAATGAGTAGTGAATAATTTTGGGGTGGTCCAATCTTTAGATTTTCTTGCACTAGAAATTGAATAAGATTAGTAGGTTTCTGAAGATTAGCCTTTTGTTTTGTTAGCATGTTGGTGTGTGTCACTAGAATTTTCACTGTTGTGGTTGTTGATAATTGTGAGTAGCATAATCTCTTGCAGTATAGATATGATAATATTTATACTTTTCCGGATTGTTGATAATTGTTGATGTTTTTAATTCAGACTTTTCCAGATTGAACTCTAACAGACTTTGTCCTGGATCTTTTGTTACTGCTTAGTTTTTGAATGAATTGGGGTGTTTATCAAAAAAAGAAAAAGAAAAAAGAAGATAATATTTGTTATGTTTATGTGAAGATTTGGATGCTGTTATTGTCGTTGATAATTTGATGAGGAAATCCAAGTTAGTGGAATTAATATGGCTTTGAAGAATAAGATTCTTTCAGTTTGCTACTTATGTATTTGCGTTTACCTTGTGGTTGAGTTTACATTATTGTTGCTGATGAATGATGATTTACCCCTATTCAAGCGGCTTTAACAAATAAATAAAGGTGAGATTTAACTCCTAAAAAAAACAATGCCAGCACTAGCAGTACTTGCTTTGTACATGAGGCAAGTATGCCTCTGCTGATTAAGTTAAGATTAACAGGCAAACAATCAAGTAATATTTTCCACACAAAGGTGATAATCTTCACTTGTATTGTTTCTCAAAAAATAAAATAAAAAATCTTCACATGTATTTTACTTTCCAAATTAGAGACCAAACATCTGTTGGAATATCAACATTCCTTCTGATGTCATTCTCCACCATTTGTTCCTTATAGACCTTAATTTGGTACATACCAGTACTTGAATGTCTCCAAAACAGCTTGTCCTCCTCAAAAAAACAAGGAGGGGTCGTATAAATTTCAAACAATGCTGGGATTCCAGTTATTAGTGAATGATGCAACAAAGTCAGCCACAGCTTTCAAATTTGAGCCAACAACTCCCTGTTATTTATGAGAAGTGCTAGGGAACCAGGCTGGGTGGTTTAAGGTAATGTTCAAACCTGTCCCTATCATCCACCTACCTTGATGTATTAATGGATTGTTGTTAATGATATTCTTCCAAGTCCAAGATTGGTGAGGTTTGGGTTTGCAGTCATTGAGAGGATTTTTAGGGAAGTATTTAGCTAATAAGGAGTTGGGATGTTGAACCATTCTCCAAAATTGTTTTCCTAACATGGTAATTTCCTAAAAATGTTTTTTTTTTTTTTTAACTTGAAATATTACTGTTCTTTAACATAAAAACACAATTGCAATTATTTCCTCTAATAATTCTAGATCTACAATTTTTTCTACACTATTCATAATTAGCCACATAAAAGTGTGTAACAAATTATAGTCTAGAGTTTTTGTTCATGCATGGTCGAGGTACTTCTTGACCTTGTGGCGGGACCTTGGGCACTCTCCTAAATAGGTCAAATCCCAAGTCAAAGAATCTTCAATTAATTAATGAATGATCCATTATTTTACCTCACCTGAACGTGCGCCAAGCTTTATTGAAGTCTTTTTTTTATCCCATTGTAAAGCTCATCTTGAATGTTTACTCTCTTTCCTTGTGAGGGCCTTGTCCTTAGTTTCAAAAGTTTGATCCATTTTGATTTTCATTCTCATATAGGCCTTGCCCCTAGTTCAAATTGCTTGGTCAATTAATTCAAAGAGATTTCACGTTTTAATCCTTATTGGGCTCCTAGTGGGCCTACCCATGTTTTTATGGGTTTAGGGTTTCAAAATGTTTCCAAAGCATAAATGGGTTCACAACTTTTCAATAAAGTCTATAACATACTCATGATCTTAGGCACCCAACCCCATCTAACTTATAGGTAGGCCTCTACTTATTGTGTTCCAAATCCTAATTTCATTAAAAAGTTTGGTAATAGGTTATTCTATACGCGTGCGTGCACACACACACTAAGCCTATCCTAACATGCATCTAACACTCAACATAGCATATCATTCATGGTATAAAAGGAAGGAATTCAAATAAAACAAGTCAAATCAATTAAAGCAAATCAAATATTTACAATCTAATTAATCAGCAATCAAATCAAATAGAATCAATTCATGTATTATAAGGAAACAAAACATGTCAAATATATCATTGAAAAGTCAAGGAGAAAATCATGGCTAAGCAATTAATTAGCAATTATCACCCTCACTCTAGATGTTCATAGCCAAATAGAACAAGCAAAATGGAAAATATTAAAGAAAATCAATCATGTAATTAAAACAAAGATTCATCAATTTTCTGGGTCAATATGCATATGCATTGAGAAGGCTGCGTACAAATCTTTGCGAGCATGCGTACGCACCTTCAACCATGTGTGCACATATTGATAGAGAAACACAAATCTAGATTTGTTTCTCATGCTGAAATAGATATCCATTTTCATTGATATCAATTCAAGCCATTAAACAATACTAAAAAAAAAAAAAAAAAATCAAATCAAAGATAAACAAATAAAAACATATCATGCATAGAATCTCATATTATTCAAGAACAACACAAGAACAAACAAATCACGTTCATATTCATATATCTAATCATGTTTGTTCAACTCTTAACTTAGAATAAAACACAACACTTCAAATCAACATAAACAAATCAAATCACATTCCTAACAAAGGAAATTATTGAAGAACATAATCAAGAAAATAGAACACAAACTTCAATCATATTCAAGCAATAAAAAAGCCATGGATGAAAGACTCACCTTGCCTGAAAATCAGATATTTGAATATTTTTAACCGACCTCTCAGTGCCTACACAACAATACTCAATGAAATTTAAAGGGAAATAGAAGATTTTAATAGTTCTTAGTTGTTACAACTCAAAATAAAAATCATTCTTGAAAAGGTTTTGATTCAATGATTGTAAAACTAATGAAATTCAAAGGAAAACAGAAATATTTTAATAGTTCTTAATTATTACAACTCAAAATAAAAATCATTTTTGAAAAAGTTTTGATTCAATGATTCTAAAACTTAGTTTTTGCTTTTGTGTGTGTGTGTGTTAGAAAAATTACGTTGGAGCAAACACAATTATATAATATTAAAAGGTATGTTACAACACATTATTTAAATGTAATGGGAACAGTGGCGGCTTCAGGGTAGTCATTAAAAAACTTAAATTATAAAAAATTAATAAAAATAGAACTTGAATATATTAACATAAAAAAAAACGTGCAAATACATAAAATTTTTAAATATTCTTCACAAGTTTTCATATTATGAAATCATTGTATAATATGATAGCTTCACTATTAATGTTATTAACTACATTTTTTTCGATATACACAACTAAACAATTATTAGACTACTAATCTCCTTTCCAATTAACAACATATTGCCTAAATAAGTAACAATATAAACAAAATGCATTACCTCTTTGAAAAAATGTATCACATAAATCCAACAAACCCAACTAAAGACCAAACACAAACGAACTAGCTACTTGAAAAGTGTGCATTTAAAAAAAAAAAATAGTGATTTTAAAATATTATATTTGAAAACACAATTTAAAAAATCACAATTAAACGTTTGAACATACCACTGAAATTAATTTTTTATCTGCTAATAACAACCTATTACTTAGGATTTATTGCAAAAGTGTTGCGAAAATGTTGTGAACATAGCATTTCTCGCAATTTTTTGGTTCAACATTCAATGTACCAAAATTTTGGAAAAGTTGAATTTAATTTTGAATGAGCTCAAATTGTTATTTAAGGTGTTCAAATCTTTTTGGGAGGCCAAGTTTTTATTTTTATTTTAAGGTGGTCAATGACCCATATTAATTTAAAATTCCATTCTTTTAAGGTATATTAAAAAAAAAAAATTCAAATTAGGGGGGTCATGTGACCACCCTGAACTACACTTGGCGCTGCCTCTGAATGGGAAAGTGTGAGAGTCATGAGTGCAACCAAGGACCATGAGAATAAATAATATGAATAAAAAAACTGACTTTTGAGAGAGTTTTAACTTATGGCATCTACTTCTAATGATAGCTATTTATAATCAGACTAAGACACCAATCGGTTTTTTGGTGTAGGTAGGGATTGAACTCCAAATATTTTATTTAATTATCAGACACTTTACCAGTTGAGCTAATTAGAAACCACAAAAAATAAAAAACTAAAACTAAAACTACTCAATTGTTTGTATTAAGAGAGTATGTTGTGTGTAGTATAACTTGTCTCACCCTCTCTTAAAAATTACTGTAACTTTTGAGTGGAGTATGTGGCATTTCTTTGTGTTAGAACTTAGAACACTTTTCCCATTCCCTTGTGTGTGTGTTTGTTTCTCAAAAAAAAAAAAAAAAAAAAGAAAATCCTTGCATCTCACTTTATTAACCAAAAAGCCCAATCCTTAAATTTTATGAATATGAGAGGCTGTCCCACCACGTCAATTGGGACATGCATCCAATTTAGGAAATAAGACCATTCTTTCTCGTTTTTTACACTTAGGACTTAGGACTATTTCATTCATTTATACCAATTCACTAACTTCTATAGGCAAGACTTAAGTACAGTATTTAGGTTCTGTTCCTTAGATTCCTCTTTTAAGATTCTATCATGTGGATTTTTTCTCATGAGATGGAAGTGTATTTTTTAGTTAAGTAGGCACATGGCTGAATTTTAAGAGGGGAACCTAAGGAATAGCACCTAAGGTATTATACCTAAGCTTTGTCCAACTTTTATTATTAGCTTTGTGATCATGGTTGATCCATAGCAAATAAAATTATTTTAACTAAAGTATATTTTTTTTACTAATAATTTATTGTGTAACAAAAAATAAAAAGAGGAATTTTACAAAATATAAATACGAGCCAACAAATTAAACAAATATAAGAGCCAACAAAATTATTCTACACCATGCAACCATTGCCAACTTCCATTGCATACATATTACAATAAGTGCAAAACATATTAATTAAACACTTGAATTATGAAGGGTTATAAGAGATGGTAATGAATTTTTCAGCAATGTAGTAAGGGTGAGCACTAAGAAAAGATACTCAAACTCTCCCATATCCCCATGATAACCTATGTTTATGTGGCGATAGCCAAGAGGATTACCTAGGCCAGCTTGTTGTTTTGTAAATATTGGTTTACCAAAAAAACTGAAACTTTCTTCTTTAACTTTTTCAATAATTTCATTTGGGATACCATGGTGAATAACCTTGAAAAACCCAAATTCATCGCATGATGTAATAGAACCTATTCTGACTTTCAAACTTCCAATTGAGTGATATTTCTTGCTCAATGTTCTTTTTGTTTTGTTGTGTGCATAAGAGTCAAATGGAACTACAAGGAAAAAAAGTTTATTGTAACGAAAACAATCGTTGCAATAGCATTAGAGTCATTGTAATAGTTGATACATGATTTTGCAATAAAATTTGAGGTAATAGGTTTATGCAACAAAAAATTTTGTTCTAATAAACTCCAAATATTTTAATGACAACTTTGATGCAATGATATATATATATATATTATTGTAATAAACAATTTGTTGTTTTAAATATCTTAAAGGTATAGGTTATTACTTCATGAATCTTATTGCAATAGATTGCAAATAATTGACCAAAATAAGTTGGATTAAATTATTGTAATGATATAATCGTTGTAATAGATAATCACTGCATTTTGTCATTGCAATAGATAATTAAATAATTGATACCGGGTTATTGAAATGATATATTCGTTGCAGTTTTGTGTTTGCCATTGTAATATATTGCAAAATAATTAATATCTAATAAAATTATTTTAACTACACTATATTTTTTACTATTCATTTAACGTGTAACAAAAAATAAAAAGAAGAATTTTACAAAATATAAATATGAGCCAACAAATTAAACAAATATAAGACCCAATAAAGTTATTCTACACCATGCAACCATTGCCAACTTCCATTGCATACATATTACAATAAGTGCAAAACATATTAATTAAACACCCGAATTATGAAGGGTCATAAGAGATGGTAATGGATTTTTCAACAATGTAGTAAGGGTGAGCATTAAGAAAAAGATACTCAATCTCTCCCATATCCTCATGGGAACCTATGTTTATGTGGCGATAGCCAAGAGGATTACCTAGGCCAGCTTGTTGTTTTGTAAATATTGGTTTACCAAAGAAATTGAAACTTTCTTCTTCAACTTTTTCAATAATTTCATTTCAGATGCCATGGTTAATAACCTTGAAGAACGCAAATTCATCGCATGATCTAATAGAACCCGTTTTGACTTTCAAACTTCCAATAGAGTGACATTTCTTACTCAATGTTCTTTTTGTTTTTTTGTGTACATAAGTGTCAAATGGAACTACCAGAAAAAAAAAAAAAATTTATTGCAGTGAAAGCAATTGTTGCAATAACATTAAAGTTATTGCAATAGTTGATACATGACGTTGCAATAAAAATTAAGGTAATAGGTTTGTGCAACAAAAAATTTTGTTCCAATAAACTCCAAATATTTTAATGACAACTCTGATGCAATGATATATATATATATATATATATATATTGTTGTAAAAAACAATTTGTTGTTTTGAATATCTTAAAGGTATAGGTTATAACTTCATGAATCTTATTGCAATAGATTGCAAATAATTGACCAAAATAAGTTGGATTAAATTATTGTAATGATATATTCGTTGTAATAGATAATCACTTCATTTTGTCAATGCAATAAATAATTAAATAATTGATACCGGGTTATTGAAATGATATATTCGTTGTAGTTTTGTGTTTGCCATTGTAATAGATTAAAAGAATTAATATCTAATAAAATTATTTTAACTAAACTATATTTTTTACTCTTAATTTAACATGTAACAAAAAATAAAAAGAGAAATTTTACAAAATATAAATACGAGCCAACAAATTAAACAAATATAAGAGGCAACAAAATTATTCTACACCATGCAACCATTGCCAACTTCCATTGCATACATATTATAATAAGTGCAAAACAAATTAATTAAACACCTGAATTATGAAGGGTCACAAGAGATGGTAATGGATTTTTCAACAATGTAGTAAGGGTGAGCATTAAGTAAAAGATACTCAAACTCTCCCATATCCTCATGGGAACCTATGTTCAAGTGGCGATAGCCAAGAGGATTACCTAGGCCAGCTTGTTGTTTTGTAAATATTGGTTTACCAAAGAATTTGAAACTTTCTTCTTTAACTTTTTCAATAATTTCATTTCAGATGCCATGGTTAATAACCTTGAAGAACGCAAATTCATCGCATGACCTAATAGAACCCGTTTTGACTTTCAAACTTCCAATCGAGTGACATTTCTTACTCAATGTTCTTTTTGTTTTTTTGTGTACATAAGTGTCAAATGGAACTACCAGAAAAAAAAAAAAATTATTGCAGTGAAAGCTATTGTTGCAATAACATTAAAGTTATTGCAATAGTTGATACATGACGTTGCAATAAAAATTAAGGTAATAGGTTTGTGCAACAAAAAATTTTGTTCCAATAAACTCCAAATATTTTAATGACAACTCTGATGCAATGATATATATATATATATATATATATATATTGTTGTAATAAACAATTTGTTGTTTTGAATATCTTAAAGGTATAGGTTATAACTTCATGAATCTTATTGCAATAGATTGCAAAATAATTGACCAAAATAAGTTGGATTAAATTATTGTAATGATATATTCGTTGTAATAGATAATCACTTCATTTTGTCAATGCAATAAATAATTAAATAATTGATACCGGGTTATTGAAATGATATATTCGTTGCAGTTTTGTGTTTGCCATTGTAATAGATTGCAAAAGAATTAATATCTAATAAAATTATTTTAACTAAACTATATTTTTTACTCTTAATTTAACATGTAACAAAAAATAAAAAGTGGAATTTTACAAAATATAAATACGAGCCAACAAATTAAACAAATATAAGAGGCAACAAAATTATTCTACACCATGCAACCATTGCCAACTTCCATTGCATACATATTATAATAAGTGCAAAACAAATTAATTAAACACCTGAATTATGAAGGGTCACAAGAGATGGTAATGGATTTTTCAACAATGTAGTAAGGGTGAGCATTAAGTAAAAGATACTCAAACTCTCCCATATCCTCATGGGAACCTATGTTTATATGGCGATAGCCAAGAGGATTACCTAGGCCAGCTTGTTGTTTTGTAAATATTGGTTTACCAAAGAAATTGAAACTTTCTTCTTTAACTTTTTCAATAATTTCATTTCAGATGCCATGGTTAATAACCTTGAAGAACGCAAATTCATCGCATGACCTAATAGAACCCGTTTTGACTTTCAAACTTCCAATCAAGTGACATTTCTTACTCAATGTTCTTTTTGTTTTTTTGTGTACATAAGTGTCAAATGAAACTACAAGAAAAAAAAAAATTTATTGCAATGAAAGCAATTGTTGCAATAACATTAAAGTTATTGCAATAGTTGATACATGACGTTGCAATAAAAATTAAGGCAATAGGTTTGTGCAACAAAAAATTTTGTTCCAATAAACTCCAAATATTTTAATGACAACTCTGATGCAATGATATATATATATATATATATATATTGTTGTAATAAACAATTTGTTGTTTTGAATATCTTAAAGGTATAGGTTATTACGTCGTGAATCTTATTGCAATAGATTGCAAATAATTGACCAAAATAAGTTGGATTAAATTATTGTGATGATATATTTGTTGTAATAGATAATCACTTCATTTTGTCATTACAATAGATAATTAAATAATTGATACCGGGTTATGTAAATAATATATTCGTGGCAGTTTTGTGTTTGCCATTGTAATAGATTGCAAAAGAATTAATATCTAATAAAATTATTTTAACTAAACTATATTTTTTACTATTAATTTAACGTGTAACAAAAAATAAAAAGAGGAATTTTACAAAATATAAATACGAGCGAACAAATTAAACAAATATAAGAGCCAACAAAATTATTCTACACCATGCAACCATTGCCAACTTCCATTGCATACATATTACAATAAGTGCAAAACATATTAATTAAACACCTGAATTATGAAGGGTCATAAGAGATGGTAATGGATTTCTCAACAATGTAGTAAGGGTGAGCATTAAGTAAAAGATACTCAAACTCTCCCACATCCTCATGGGAACCTATGTTTATGTGGCCATAGCCAAGAGGATTTCCTAGGCCAGCTTGTTGTTTTGTAAATATTGGCTTACCAAAGAAATTGAAACTTTCTTCTTTAACTTTTTCAATAATTTCATTTCAGATACCATGGTTAATAACCTTGAAGAACGCAAATTCATCGCATGATCTAATAGAACCCGTTTTGACTTTCAAACTTCCAATCGAGTGACATTTTTTACTCAATGTTTTTTTTGTTTTTTTTTTGTGTAAATAAGTGTCAATTGGAACTACAAGGAAAAAAAATTTATTGCAATGAAAGCAATTGTTGCAATAACGTTAAAGTTATTGCAATAGTTGATACATGACGTTGCAGTAAAAATTAAGGTAATAGGTTTGTGCAACAAAAAATTTTGTTCCAATAAACTCCAAATATTTTAATGACAACTCTGATGCAATGATATATATATATATATATATATTGTCGTAATAAACAATTTGTTGTTTTGAATATCTTAAAGGTATAGGTTATTACTTCATGAATCTTATTGCAATAGATTGCAAATAATTGACCAAAATAAGTTGGTTTAAATTATTGTAATGATATATTCGTTGTAATAGATAATCACTTCATTTTGTCATTGCAATAGATAATTAAATAATTGATACCGAGTTATTGAAATGATATATTCGTTGCAATTTTGTGTTTTCCATTGTAATAGACTGCAAAAGAATTATTATCTAATAAAATTATTTTAACTAAACTATATTTTTTACTATTAATTTAACATGTAACAAAAAATAAAAAGAGGAATTTTACAAAATATAAATACGAGCCAACAAATTAAACAAATATAAGAGACAACAAAATTATTCTACACCATGCAACCATTGCCAACTTCCATTACATACATATTACAATAAGTACAAAACATATTAATTAAACACCTGAATTATGAAGGGTCATAAGAGATGGTAATGGATTTTTCAACAATGTAGTAAGGGTGAGCATTAAGTAAAAGATACTCAAACTCTCCCATATCCTCATGGGAACCTATGTTTATGTGGCGATAGCCCAGAGGATTACCTAGGCCAGCTTGTTGTTTTGTAAATATTGGTTTACCAAAGAAATTGAAACTTTCTTCTTTAACTTTTTCAATAATTTCATTTCAGATACCATGGTTAATAACCTTGAAGAACGCAAATTCATCGCATGATCTAATAGAACCCGTTTTGACTTTCAAACTTCCAATCGAGTGACATTTCTTACTCAATGTTCTTTTTGTTTTTTTGTGTACATAAGTGTCAAATGGAACTACAAGGAAAAAAAAAATTTATTGCAATGAAAGCAATTGTTGCAATAACATTAAAGTCATTGCAATAGTTGATAAATGAAGTTGCAATAAAAATTAAGGTAATAGGTTTGTGCAACAAAAAATTTTGTTCCAATAAACTCCAAATATTTTAATGACAACTCTAATACAATGATATATATATATATATATATATATATATTTATATATATATTGTTGTAATAAACAATTTGTTGTTTTGAATATCTTAAAGGTATAGGTTATTACTTCATGAATCTTATTGCAATAGATTGCAAATAATTGACCAAAATAAGTTGGTTTAAATTATTGTAATGATATATTCGTTGTAATAGATAATCACTTCATTTTCTCATTGCAATGGATAATTAAATAATTGATACCGAGTCATTGAAATGATATATTCATTGCAATTTTGTGTTTGCCATTGTAATAGACTGCAAAAGAATTATTATCTAATAAAATTATTTTAACTAAACTATATTTTTTACTATTAATTTAACGTGTAACAAAAAATAAAAATAGGAATTTTACAAAATATAAATACGAGCCAGCAAATTAAACAAATATAAGAGACAACAAAATTATTCTACACCATGCAACCATTGCCAACTTCCATTACATACATATTACAATAAGTGCAGAACATATTAATTAAACACCTGAATTATGAAGGGTCATAAGAGATGGTAATGGATTTTTCAACAATGTAGTAAGGGTGAGCATTAAGTAAAAGATACTCAAACTCTCCCACATCCTCATGGGAACCTATGTTTATGTGGTGATAGCCAAGAGGATTACCTAGGCCAGCTTGTTGTTTTGTAAATATTGGTTTACCAAAGAAATTGAAACTTTCTTCTTTAACTTTTTCAATAATTTCATTTCAGATACCATGGTTAATAACCTTGAAGAACGCAAATTCATCGCATGATCTAATAGAACCCATTTTGACTTTCAAACTTCCAATTGAGTGACATTTCTTACTCAATGTTCTTTTTGTTTTTTTGTGTACATAAGTGTCAAATGGAACTACAAGGAAAAAAAAAAATTTATTGCAATGAAAGCAATTGTTGCAATAACATTAAAGTTATTGCAATAGTTGATACATGATGTTGCAATAAAAATTAAGGTAATAGGTTTGTGCAACAAAAAATTTTGTTCCAATAAACTCCAAATATTTTAATGACAACTCTGATTCAATGATATATATATATATATATATATATATATATTGTTGTAATAAACAATTTGTTGTTTTGAATATCTTGTAGGTATAGGTTATTACTTCACGGATTTTTTTTTTTTTAAAAAACTGAAAATGGTAGAATTGGTATATTAAAATGAAAAAAAAAAACTATAAAAGTGTAAAAAAAAGGGTCTTGCAACCACTCAAGGCTACCTCACTAGCCTAGGCCTAGCCACGAGACAACAGGAAACACAAATACATTATTAAAAAGCCACATGTAGCCGTGTTTGTTGATTAGCAAATAATTGACCAAAATAAGTTGGATTAAATTATTGCAATGATATATTCATTGTAATAGATAATTACTTTATTTTGTCATTGCAATAGATATTTAAATAATTGATACCGGGCTATTGCAATGATATATTTGTTGCAGTTTTGTGTTTGCCATTACAATAGATTACAAAAGAATTAATATCAAATTATTGCAATGATAACTTCGTTGCAATAAGCTATTAGTTTGAAATTTTCATTGTAATCAATTACAAAAGTAACTGGTATCAATTTATTGTAACAATTTCTTCATTTTAAGTTACTGCAACATTTTTTTCTAATATATTAAAGCTTCTATTGCAATCGAAAATTATAAGTTATTGCAACTTATTAGTGTTTATGCAATAATGTAACACTTTTAAGTTATTTTTGCAACAATTTTAACTTGTAGATGCGATACTTTGTTGTATTAGAACTTGATGTAATAGATTTAGTTTTTGTGTAGTGTGGGTAGGACATTACTACTTAACTAGGTGTCTTCTCCTTGGTCTTTACGGCCTTCTATCGATTCCTAAAAAGGGTTGGACCATGAGACTTGGTCATGTATGCTCATCTTCCCTAAGATGGAGTGCTTAGAGTAGTAGTTTTCATTTATGCTAGAGAAGTTTTTTGGCTTTGCTTGAATGGCAATAAGCATAAGTGAGGGATATGCGGACCAAAGTTTGGTTAAAGAAAGTTGGTAAAACTAAAAAGAATGCAAAACCTTGAATTTGATACCAAATCTTTATAAATTAATAAACCCTATTAAAACCTAAACCTTAAAAAAACCTTAAAAAAGTAGTAACCCTAAAAGAACTATAAATCTAAACCCTAAATCCTAGTGTCACAAAAAATTGAAACCCTAAGATGTCGTACGCCCCAAAAACCGGAAAATATAAATAAATAAATAAACCCTAAACACTAAATCTTAGTGCCTAAATAATATTAAATTTTACAATATTTTAAATCCTAAAAACCCATAAATCCTAAATCCTACCCTAGAACCCAATAAACAGTAAACCCTTTTTAAAAGTAACGTTTAAAGAACTGTAAATTTCTAGGAAACCTTTTGTTCAGGAGTTCATTGAGTTTGGGCCTTGAGAATTGTTTTGTGTGGGAAACCTCCAAGAACCCACTAGCCCTAAGTTACCTACCACTAAATTTCTGATGCAATGTGGCAATGCCCAAGGGAGACAATCAACGGAACTGGGCCTATAGAAGAGAGGTTGAGAAATAAAGGGTATCAGGTATAGAAAGCAAAATAAAAATGAACAAATATGGATGGAGATTTACCTAAATCAAGGTAGAACTGTTTAGACTTTAATCATTCATGTAATCAAAATTATTTTTATAGTATTATATTAAAAGAAAAGAGTGAGAAATAAGGTTAATTACAAGTATTCACCCTAGAAGTTCAAAGGTATCTGTAATGTGCACCCGAAACTTCCAACTTCTAAAATCAACCCTTCATTTTGAGATAATTTGAAATGTCTAACACAACATCCAAATTAGTGTCCAAATTAATAGATTAATGAATGATATCCTCTATGTGTCGTCAATGGGACGGCCCAGCCTGGCTTGCTTTTACTTGTTCCATGGGCCTAATGGGCTAGGCCTAACAGGTCATTGACTAGTCAATGCGCTGGGTCGGGCTGGGATGGATGGAAAAACTCTAGCCAATGGCCCTGCCCATTTGGGCTTTAGCGAGTTGGGCTAGTGAGGTGGGCTTAATGGGCTACCTATGAGCATTTTTAACAGGGGCTTCAATGGGCTTATAAAAATTTAAGCAAAAAAAATTATAATTATTTATTATTTATTATTACAAAATACAAATTATCAATTGAGCAATTAAATCTACTAAAAAGATTCTATTAAAAAAACCAATTAAAAGATATTCTTAAAAAGGAACTAAAATAAGATAGATTAACTTGTATTGATAAGAATAAATAAGTACATTGATATATTCATGAATATATTAGAGTGAAAATAGTTGCATCACTACAAAATGTGTACATCCCAACTAGGTTGGCACCTACACACTTGTCTATCATTTGCAATTCCCAATCTATTTGTGTTGGAAAATCAAATTATTTTATCTAAGAACAAATTGAAACGACTTGTTACATAAATTTTATAACTAATTGCTAATAATTATCTGGAAGTGGTGGATTCTTGGTTATGTGGTGGACTTCTTGGCACCCACTCGGGCCTTTCTAACTTCAATTGCTGAAATGCCTCTGCTAATTCCGCTTCTTGTTGTCTTGTGTCTGCTAAGTTCCAATCCTTTAAGCACATAAGTGCCTCAATAGTCTTGGGACTAAAACCACATCTCTTATCAGATACAACTCGACCACCTGTTGAAAAAGGTGCTTTTGATGCTACTGTGCAAACAAGAACTGATAATATTTCATGAGCCATAATGGAAAGTGTAGGATGCTTTGATTTGTTTTCCACCAACCCAATAAATCAAATGATCATTTTTCATCAATTTCAAGTAAATGTTGATTTAAATAATGTTATAATTCATATAAGCTACCTAATGTTACTGAAGATGCTTATTCTCTTTTTCTTGTAATTATGTGATAAGCATTTTGTTCTTCTTGGTCACCTAGAAAACTAGTGGAGGACAAAGAGCTTCTTATGTTTTGTGTCTGGGCACCAATTTCAGAATTTTTCTAAGAATTTCCATAATAATCAAATAATCGTGTCATTAAATTTTGAAGTGATTGTATGGTCTTTTGAATTTTTTTAACATCATCATTATAAAAAACTAGCTTGTAACCCCATACATATGCATGGATATACTTAAAAATATACAATAAGATGCATAATATAATCCCTAAAATATATAATTTAAATACTATTGATAGTCATTTTTATATTTTATTAACTCTTTAAAAATTTTTGTAAAGATATTATTAGGTATAAAATGTAAATTGTCCATTTTTTTTATTTTTTTGTTTTTTGTTTTTATAATTATTGTGAATCACTTTTTTATTTATTTTACGATTCATTTATTCTAGACTCTTTGATTTTTATACTTAATAACTCACTTGGATGAATATTTATGATGCGGTCTCACATTTGATTATAAAATTAAAAAATAAAATTTTTTAAGAATAAATATTTTAGAACACATGGCGCAAAATTGGAACTCTAATTTGGAATTCTAATTTGAGTTTCTCTCAGCTTCACTTATTATTATATATATAGATTTCTGAAAAAACATTCAACTCTTCAATTTTGAATCTAGGATCAAGAATAATAGCCATTCCAAAAATCAAAGGCATATCTCCCCAATATTTGTCAAATATTTGTCTTATTAATTCTAATGTTTCATCAAATATTCCAAAAGTTTGCCCTTAAAATTTTGAAAATTTTGCACAAATGTTAGTCAAATGTATTATAACTCTACAAGATGTTGGATAATATACATTACAAATTTTTTTTGTTGAATCATCGTGAAAGTTCAATTAGTGTGAAAATACTAATGCTTGTTTAGACCCCAAATTTTAAATTATGGCTTAATTGCTTTTACTCTATCTTATCTAAGTGCGGAATAAGAGTAAATGAAGCGCAATAAACCGGAACACTACTCTAAGCCATAAGCAAATATAAAATGCGATAAAAGTAAGGCTTAAAGAGTAGGGAAGAGAGATGCAAACACAAGATAACACCGAGACATGTTATTGAAGATGAAACTGAAGTACTTGGCGAAAAATCTCTCCGCGGCCTTCCAAGTCGAAATCGATCCACTAGTGAATAAGTTAGAGTACACGAATATCAAAAAGTCCCTTCAAGCCTAATCTACTCAATGTACTTGAGCCCTCCAAACTTCTGTTACCAACGGACTTCTCGGAGTCTTGTCTCACTAGTTATTTGGATCCCGCAATTTCCACCCGATTGCATCCGTCACTCAATGGCTTCTTCCAATGCTTCTCTAAGGCACCAAAACTTCTCTCAACACTTAGAATGTGTGAGGTTAGTGTTTGGGTTAAAAATTTCTCAAGGATGTGTAGATAGAGAGGTGGGAGTAAATGGAAACTTTAGAGAAATTATGCAGAGGATTGTGGGCAAACAATCTCTAACTCTCAAGTATTTGGCTAGGGTTTCTCTCTCAAAAGTTTCTTGTAAATACTCATTCTTCTTACATTTCATGGGTAATGAGGGTTTATATAGTGTTGGTAAAGAATGGGAAAAGTCACACTCAAAAAGCTATAAGGCAGTGAGTTTTGCGGGTCACTCGCGACTTGGCTTGGGTCGCGAATGACTCGCGAAATCCAGTCTGTCATGGACTCTTCAAACTCCAGCATGTGCTTCTCACGTGGCTTGTTTTGCAGGTCAGCAATAGCAAGACGGTCGCGAGCAAGTCGTGAAAACTACCTCTTCACAGATTCTTCCCCAAATCCTCACACACAACCCTTATTTTAAATCCCACAAAAATACAGGAAAATGATTGAACAGAATTACAATAAAATTTGACACAGAATTAAAACCAACATAAAACATAGTTGTAAATCATAACTTTACACATTGAAAGCCCTTAAAAAGTCTCTTACAAGTTCTACCAACATCCAATCATGTTCTTCAATTTTTTCTAGAGGACAACGTGAACGTTGAGAAAGATGAGAATAATATAAATTTAACACATCTTTATATTTTTTTGCTGAATCTAAAAGAAGATAAGTAGCATTCTACCTATGAGGCACATCAATATATATATATATATATATATAACACATCTTCATTATTTGTTGCATTATCAAGTGTTGTTGAAAATATTTTACCACTAATCCCCCAATATTGATGTTCCTCACCAATAAGATTTGCAAAGTTATATCCCGTGTGTGGAGATTCCAACATTTTAAATGTTATTATTCTTTTATTTAAATTCCAATTAGAATCAATATAATGAATAGTTAAAGAGAGAAAACCTAATTTATTTCTTGATGTCCACAAGTCAAAAGTTAAACAAAATCTACCACTATTTGCATGCAAAATACTATTTAATCTCTCTTTATAAAATTTAAAATTCTTCATAATATCTCTTTTTGCAATGGATGCATAAAATCCTTTATACTGTAGAGTAATAGTGTAAGACCACGTTACACCATTCTAGTAAAATCATGTTTTTCAACAAATGTAAATGGGTGTTCATAACTATAGGAGGGAAAAAAATAATAAGAGATGAAAAATTGAGAATAGTCTAGGGAGAGTTTGAATTTGAGAAATTTTTTGTGAGTAAAATGAGAGAAATGCAATGGGCATTTATAGATTTTAGGATACTTAAAAATAAAAAATAAAAAATTGAGAACTGACTCTTGCTCCAACAGTAGGCATTTTTAAAGGCATTTATCAAATGAAAGGACTTTCTTTCCAGAGGGCAACAGTCATCTTAGCGTGTTTTTTTTTTTTTTTTTTTTTTTTTTTTTTTTTTTTTTTACTTATTTATTTATTTATTTATATTTATAATGGAGATAGTCTTTTTTCTAAATAAATTTTTTAAAGGAAAGACCAAAAGAGTCAACAAAAAATTTTAAACAAAAAAAAAATCAAAGAATTTATAACTTATTTAATTTTTTAGGTCAAAATCTTTTTTTAATAAGATTTTAAATAGTTTTTTTTTCTATCATTCAATAAAATTATGTCCAATCACCAATGGTTATTTTTTTAATAAAAAAAATCAAAACTAATAAATAAATAAATATTAAGTATAGTATGTCACAATTACTCCAAGTATTTAGTGGTTAGGTGTGAGATCTTAAAAGTGTTTATAAACACCCCCCCCCCCCCCCCTCCCCCCCCCCCCCCCCCAAAAAAAAGTATTTTGTTCTGGATTTTAGGCAACATGTCAGGCTAACAGGCCGGCTACCGAACCAGCCCATGCATCATGGGCTGTTGGGTGACCCCTGATATTGTCCATCCTAAACTATGAGGACATTTGCTACATGTATCGTAAACAACAAATATTCCATAATCAACATTTAATTTTGAGTTATGGGTAGTTTCTCAAAATTTTTTTTTTTTTTTTTGAGTTATGGGTAGATATTGCAAATTAATCTCAAATTAGGACGTGGATTGTCAAATTTCGTAGTTAAGGACATACATTACAAATAACCCGATAATTTATGATCAATATCTGCAATTAAGCCAAATAATAATTGTTATTATATATGATTTTAACAGGTTGTATGAACTTCATAAAACCCTATATATATATATATATATTTTTTTTTTTTTTTTTGAGAAAGCATAAAACCCCATACTTAACCATGATATACACACACATTGCCCTACACAGTTTGCGCAGTAATTGGAGGACTTCTCCGGTTCTGTATAATACAATAAATTACAGATATCTCATTAGTAAATTACAGTTTTCTTTTTGGTACATATGGTATAGCATACAAATACACTGATGTTTACAGCTCATGATCAGGTAAAGATTAAACCAGAGCACCTCACAGCGCATACTTACTGCCAAGGCCTTTCAGAACTATATCGGGCATCCAGTGAAAGGGTGGTTTTCACACTATCAAGTCCTACAAAAATGATTCATCAAAAAAAAGAAAAAAAAAGAAAAGAAAGAAAGAAGTCCAACAAAAATAAAGGAAAACTTATGTAAAACTCTTTTTGGACTTCTGTTTGCTTAAAAAGTAAGTGCTTGCAGGGAAGAGCAAACTGCAGTTCATCAAGATATAGAAGCAAAGAATCCTTTATAAAAGTTTCCAGCGAATTCAATGTGAGAAAGGCATTTTTCATGCAACAGTAGGATATATCATATAATCCAAAAATAGAAGGTTAAAAAAAGTACAAGCACAGGTTACAGAGTTAGCACAGCAAGTTATTTTTCTTTTCTCTTGTTAATCCAACTTCAAGGCTGGAACTCTAAGCAGTGAAAATGCAAGTACTAGCATCTTTAGCTTGTTCTCAGCCGGGAACTTACAAATGCTAGGAGCTTTGCCTTGCTTAGGGTGTATTTGGATGCACTTTTTTCCTTTAGCTTTTTAACTTATTCACTTATATACAACTTTTTAAAATCTTACTTTTCTAGATATAATTATACGTTTTTACTTTCAGCAAATAATCTTTCAAAAAAAAAGCTACCTTCAAACAGTTTTTCAATTCTATAAGGAGCCCTCATCCTTCAATTCTATTAGGAACAAATATAGCAACAAAACATGAGATAGCATAATGCAAATGGTTAACTAATTCATAAGTTAGAAATTTTCAAAAATATATGTACATAAGAATATATGCATACAGAAATAAACATGTTGATATTAGCCTGAAAAGATATTAACATTCAGATCCACATTGGTGAAATCTGGATCCTAGGGATGGTCATGATAATTACATTTAACCGGCCTAATTATAGATTGTCACGACCAATGAACTCATAAATCAGATTACAAGTAACACTGCTATAGAATTTAAAGAAACAAAAAATTAAAAAAGATCTTACCCAATGAAACATATGCTGGCAGGTTGACATAAACGGGACAAGAGCTTTTTGAAGAGACTATGTCATTTAGACTGCTTGGTTCAACCACAGTCCCAAGGCTGTAATAACATCAAGCTTTTATGAATGTTGAAATCTTTTAAATAAGTTCAGAAGTTCAAATCACATTCTTTTTAGACAGAAAGGATAGTCTGTTAACTGAAATACCATGCTAGATCCTGAATTCTCTAAAGCACCCAATGAAATACTACCCACCAACCAGTCTCTGCTTTTTTAGTATGTCAGAAGATATATTAATTTTTAAAATGTAAGGTTGATTTTATTTATTTTTTAAATCAATCAATCAAATGTATGAAAACAATAAAGGTGGTATAAATCAAGACGGCAGCCAATGTCTATTGATGCCTGATCTGGAGACACTAAATAACATGAAATCTTCTTTGGTTTAGTTCAATTCAGCACAGGATCTATTTTCAGTAGCATTGAAGAAGCTAACCTAGAAATCCTTATAAAAGCATAAATTATATTATGCTTTTCCACTACACTTTACTCTCCAAAATATCTCCAACTTTCTACTTACTCATTTTAATTTTAGAATATGTTTTAGAATTTTCTATTAAAAAAATAGTACTAATAAAATAGAAAGATAATTAAAAGAAATGATCTCATGCATGGTCTTTGAATACATGCACCTACTGGATCAGCAAAATATATGGATTCTTTTGCATTGTGCACTGAGAGTATACTGACCATGGAGTAACTATGACCCCTAAGCTTAAACTGATTGTTTTACGCAATCTAACCCCCAAAGCCAAGTGGTCAAAAGTATTCCCTTTCAGCATTATAGGGGTTCACAATAATAGATAGCAACCTGCTAAGTTATCATCTTGATACTCACTCTACTCCATAAAGCTCAATTGAATAAATCTCAGAACCTTCTCCAACTATATTGATGTGTTGTTTCTTCAACAAACTTCCAAAAATATATCTAAAACCAATTTCCGTTTCACAGCAATTGTAGCTCAATGCTTGGTCAACAATTAATTGGTTCTCAAAATTAATAGAGGGCAAGGATGAGATTTGTAAGAGCACGAGAGAAATAAACAAAGAATTAGGAAATAAAAGGAATGGATGCAAAGGAACAGGGGCTGCAACTGAGATTTAATTTATTAGTTGAACAAAGTATTCAGACATCAAACCATGAAAAATGACAAGCTCTCCTCTAAAACATACTATTAAATATATATGTGACAAATTATTAATTAAAAATTTTTTTTACTTGACCAAGCCTCGAGAAATCTATATTTATATATTACTAAAAGCTGAAACGTAGCATTTAATGTTGCTACGCTCACATTAAGCCACGTCAGCAGCCACATCATTTCCATCATCTTTTTTGAATTTTTAATTTAATTTTAAAATACATTTTACCAATTTTAAAATCCTAATAAAACTAAAATTATTTCCAGCCAAGTCTCCACTTTAAAGTCCACTTCTTTTACATTTAATTCCACTATAAAGCCCAGCCCACACCCAAAGCCTTTTCAACTAATACCCTTTGTCAAACCTAATTTTTTTTTCACGGTTACAACTTCCTGTCTCCCAGTCCCGCGTTTTGTTTCATTGTTTCAAGTTTAGTCCCTTCCCCTTCCCCTTCCCCACTTTTTGATTCTCATGGTTTCAACTTCTGTTCTACTGTTTCACTCACGGTTTCATCTTCCTGTTCTACGGTTTCAGCTTTCGTTTAGGCTTCTTACGGCAGCCTCTCTGTCTTCCT
This sequence comes from Quercus ilex subsp. ballota, assembly GCA_032727855.1. Lineage (NCBI taxonomy): Eukaryota > Viridiplantae > Streptophyta > Magnoliopsida > Fagales > Fagaceae > Quercus > Quercus ilex. The sequence continues at coordinate 46,533,965 of CM064916.1, forward strand.
TCCTTCCTTCCTCTCCTCACATCAAATTAGTATATTTGGGTTGTTTTGATTTTGGATTTCACCTTATAATTCAAAGAAAGATGAAGTTTTGCTCTCCACTCATCATGCACAATCAGTTATGAATGTATTTTAGAATTATTTATTATTATGTTTGTAAGTTTTGTTTTGTTAATTTTCAAAATCTGTTTATTATTAAAAAATTCTGCCTTTCTTATGTTATTTTCAGTCTATTCTATTTAGTTATTAAGTTAATTTACCAAGAATTTTATTTCATATAATTTAATATTTTATACCTAATTTATCATATTTGCCTTCTGTTTTGAAGATATTGGGAGTGTCACCCATGATTTTAATAGTTAAATCTGAAAGCTTAATTCTGACCCTGTAATTCTATTGAAATTACAGATTTGTTGAGATCTTTGTCAATTACAACACTTGGGTAACTTCCAAGAAGAGTTGCTAGAACAAACTGATAGGTTAGGATGGTCTGATTTCCCTTCTACTAATCTCATACTTCGTATTAGATTTTGTCCATTTAGTGTAGTTGTGTTTGAATTGATTCTGATTTGCATGTTTTAGCAAGCTTTTTTCTTTACAGATTGATTTTATTAGCCAAATCTGAAGTTTAGAGTGAAGATTTTGTTAAACTCTGTGTTACTGCATATTAAGGAATTATTTACCTGAGATTTTGATCTTGATATTCATATTCAAGCTAATGAGGACAATGTAATCGTTAACTGCAACTGCCATATGATTTGCTGCTCTGCCTCATCTCTTCTCTGCAACATTATTTTTTAAAGGTCAGCACTCTTTTTTTACATCAAATAGTCTTTTTCGCTGAAACTTCTCACCGCTGCATTTAGTTTGCGAATTATCATATTAAATCTCCAATATACATACGTTTCTGTTTTAACCTGTTTAAAATCTGAATTGTCAACCGTTGTTCTTTGACCCCTTTCAAAAAATAGATGGGTTCTGCCATTGTTTTTCCTACTGTTTGGCATGAAATGTAAAAAACGTATGCATAAAGGGAGATAGGGAGACATCTTAGGCCAGCATCACCGTCGGACTCTAACCACCAAAAAACTGGCTTCCCTCAACCGGCGGTACACTATTACAGGGTGAGTTTTTATTTATTTATTTTTCCTTTCTTTGTTTTCTGATTTTATTTTAATTTTTAAAAGAAAAAACCAAAATCTTGCAATAACTATGATTTATGTTTGGCAGTTTGGGTATTTGCTTTGTTTTGATCTAGGCATTTCGGTTATTTATGGTTTCGATAAAGGTTTTTCGGTTACAATTTGGTTTTTTCTTAGCGTTTTGTATGTTTTAGATATTTGAAAGAATTCTGTTCCGCTTCTTCTTTGCAAGACCGTATAACTTAGTTTAAGCATAACATTGTTAATTATCCTCTTCGAATACTTTTCCTTCCCCAAATACGGTTTCTGTTGTCTATAATTTACTACAATTGCTTTTCCTTAGCACCTGAATTTTTTAATATCTACACTCCTAATCATTAAAACCTACCGATCCACACTTTATTTTTATTTTTTAAAAAAAAACCTTAAAATGAGAGCCCATAACCGTTAATAAACTTTAAACATAGAACAAAATGAGATAAATAAAGAGAGAGGGAGATAGAAATATGAAGGTTAGCCCCTCTGTCAAGCCAGCTTCCTGCCAACGTGTACCCTCCCACCACTGACTTGCCAGGACTGCTAACAGTAAGGTTTCCTCTTTATTTTTAAATTTATGCATTAAATATGATCTTTTTTCCCCCCTAAATATGTTATTTGTTCTTTATGAGATGTATATGTGTTGATTGTGATTTTTATGTTGCAAAAGCCACTGAGAGTAGGGAATAATCCTTAAAATTGCTTCTAATACTGCTGCATTTGGATTATTTAAAAGTCATATAAGGCATGGTTTTATGCATAAATTTGTGATGTTTCTTTTGCTGCTTTTACGTGTTTGAGATTTTGTCATCTTATTTTTAGATTAAATGATCTATGAGATTTTACTCCTTCGTGTATCTGTGTGTTTTAATGTGCTGTATGTGTTCTATATACTTTCAGCCTCAACAATTTCATTCGAAGTACTGGCAATTGCAATTTGGAGAACTTAGTCTACCAAAGGATTTAGTTGCTGGGTTTTGAGTTGAATGTATTTGTAGGTAGTTCTTTGATAAGATTATATGCAGCAGTGGTTGCAATAATAATGCATGATGTGTGTTTGATAAAATGCCTGCCTTGAAAAGATTATATTATGTGGAATATTTTGCTAAATGGTTTACTTATTGTAGTAATTCTCTAGAACTTTTTTTTAAATCAAATCAGCATGTGCATGAAATGCTTACTTATTGGATTAATAATAGATTGTTAGTGCTTAATTGGAAGAAAAACTAAACTTGAAATTGATCCAATCAAACTTATCCAACATAGGCATTTCTGCAATAGATGCAACTGTTAGGTCCTAATAATGGACTTAAGTTCAAGACTTCAAGTTTTGTACAAGCTGCCTCGAGGTCCACTTAAGTTTGTTGCCTAAGATATATGGTTATTTATATTTGTATAATTGGGGCACGTGAGGATTGGTTTGAAAGTATGGACGCAATCAACTATATGTTCTGATTCAACAATTACAGGGTGTGGCCTGCATGATTGAATTTATGGCCTATGGGACCAAGGTTAGAGTTAGATTTTGGCCTTATTCCCAATGTTAACCATGCAATTCATTTTGTTATGAGTTTTCCTTGATAAGTTATTGATAGCATGGTCCTTAGAAATCTACTATTTTTAAATTTGTGATTACCCCTTCCTGCTGCTTGCAGTTCATTTGTACAGCCATGTTGTAGTTTTTGAAAGTTTTTGAGCACCATGCTTTGTAGCCAAAAAAAAAAAAAAAAAATCAATGTTATGCAGAATGTAGAAGTGTTTAAGAATATGAAACTGCCTTCAGTACTGTTTCTTTTTTGAGAATTTTGGTTAAGAAGGTCAATGATAGGAGGGTTTAAACCTTTCTCTGCAATTAAGGCCATTGCAACATGTAGGAAAACTCCCCACTTAAAAATATGCCACTTTGTTCCGTTTCTTCTTTCTCCTCTGGGTTTGTATCAGTTTGTTTTATATTTTCCTTTTGTTTTTATGTAATTAGTAATGTACTTCATATATTATAATTGTTTTCTTAATTTTGTAATCACTATGAAATTAGAGGGTGGGGTTAAATATGATCTGTCATGATTTATTATTGCATAATATTCTCCTTGAGTTTGGCAAAGATTATATTAGATTTGATGCAATGATTTTCTATGTTCGGGTTTTTACCAGAATGAGACTGATTTTCAGGATTTATGATGGCTGAACCAATGCTCATGATTGGTGGCAATAATGCTCAACTTAAGTTGCTACATAACTCATGTTGGTGCTGCTGCTGGAGGCTTAAGTAGTTGCATAATTGCTGGTGTTGTTGCTTAAAGTCAAATTCTTTTTTCAGACACTATATGCTTAAATATACTACATTATTTAAGTCAAGTTCTTTTTTAGAAAGAGCATGTAATTCAGTAACCTATCACTATGTTTAGCTATTTAATTCCGTGAAATTTCAGGTCAATTGAGCCACAAGTGAAAGGAAAAGATTTACTTTGACTGTGATATTGCTTTAAGTCCTTTCTCTTTTGGGTTTGCTTTCTACTAAATTATCTCTATCTTTATCTTTTTTATAATTCTTTTGTTAGCATTGTATAGATTTTCATTATTAACACAATAAAGCATTGTATTAAAGTTACCTAATATATGTGTTAGATGAAGATGACGTTGCCAGTTTTATTTTTGTGCAGCAATTGGTTATATGATTATTTACTAAATTCAACTTTTGAATGGTGAAACTAGAGAAAGAGATTATTTAATTTATTAAGAGGAAATTTTCTTTTCTATTTCTTTGAGGAAATTAATAAGATTTTTTTTTCCCCGAAGGTGTGTGAGCTCTACACTTTTGGGAGCATATAAGTCACCATGGGAAAGGAAGAACTCAGCCAAGAGCTTGGAAACCACTTTTTATTGTACTTTGAGACCACGATTTAACTTTGCCCTGTCTTGCGGTGAAAAAAGAGACTACAACATACGGTGGTGCAATGTATACAATAAATGATCATTGTCATTCATGACAAGTGGAAGCCATGTATAATAACAAATCAAATTAGTTTTATATTTATTGGGATGTGATGTGAGTTTTCGTTATTAAAATTATTTCCTCATCTAGAAGGATTATATGGTATGGTGTAGCCAATGTTTCATATCAAAAAAGTTTACTGGGAATAACATAAACTTGATGTTATGCACAGACATAAATTGATGTACCAATTCAACACTACAATGTCATTAATATAATTGTCTTAAAGGATGAATGTCAGATGTGCCATGTGACCAATAGTTGTTCTGAGTTTTGACGCCCTTAATCTTTCTTATACAAGCTTTGATATTTTGACATGGTGGTAATGCATGCTTAATATGTATAATTATTACAGTGTAATAATTTGTATAAAATGAAAATTATGGCATATTGGCTCTTACTTTTATCAAACTTCATTACTTCACTTTCTTTTCTTTTCTTTGAACTTATATCAAACTTCATTACTTCAATAATCTCTTTCTTTTCTTTTCTTTTTTTCTATTTTTTTAAGGCACATGCCTCATTTTGAATAAATTAGAGAAAATACAATTATGTGTATCATTTCAATAATTTTCCCGTGCATCGCACGGGTTTGAGGCTAGTTACTATTTAATGATTCAGATATAATTCATACTATTATTTCCACCAAGAAATTACCCACTTCAGTACCCTCCACAGTAAGAAAACATGCCATCAAGTTTATCTGACTATTGGCATCTCAGAACGTATATATCTCTGATACACTCAATTTTAAATTCAAATCAAACAATATTACAAACCTTGAACCAAAATTTATCTTTGATTTTAACCATCCAATCCCAGAAAATAGAATTAAAATTTAGAATAGCACTTGCAAAACCTGAAGTATGTATCATCTTCAGCACATAAAAATGCGACAATTTCAGAAAATTAGATCCAATCACCTCCAGAATATCTACCATCCATATATATATATATATATATATAAGCAATAATAATTTTATTCAAATGTTAACAGAGTCACCCAAGAATACACAACACGTATACAGCTGTGGATCAATGCAATCAAGAACACAAATTACAGGCATCCATCAAATCATAAATTAAAGAGATAGAATGGCGTTCTAAAAAAGAAAAGTTTTAGATTGATTATTTTCCTTTTAGGATCCTCAAAACACCAGTTGTTTCTCTCCCACCAAATGCACCACATCAAACAGGATGGGACAGCCATCCAGGTAATATTGTTGCGATGACAACCAAACTTCCCTTGCCAACATGCTAAAAGGTCAATCACAGACTTCAGCATTACCAAGTAGAGATCAAACAACATGAACACCATAGACCAAAGCTGGAATGAAATAAGACAAAGCAATAAAAGATGATCTACTGATTCTCCATTGCATTTACACATGTAACACCAATCTAAAACCCATAATTTTCTTTTGCGTAAGTTATCAATCGTCAAAATTTTCCCCAATGTGGCTATCCTAACAAAGAACGCTACTCTGGAAGAAACCTTGGGCTTCCAAATGCTTGGAAACCTGTGTGGCATTCAAAGATCCTCCTAGGGTTGCTTTCTTCTCTTGGACCACCACATTAGGTAATATTTTGACTCTTGAGAACTTATGGTGTAAGGGTGTCACAGTTGTAGATTGGTGCTATATGTGTAAAAAGAGTGGAGAATCGGTGAATCATCTTCTTCATTGTCCTATTGCTTATGAGTTATGGTCTATGGTGTGAACTCTATTTGGTCTTCTATGGGTTATGCTGCTTAGTGTTACTAGTTTATTTTAGAGTTGGCAAGGTTCCTTCGGTGGACATCGGAGCATTGATTTATGGAGGGCTGTACCACATTGTGTCCTATCGTGTAGTTGGCAAGAACGGAACTCAAGATGTTTCAAAGGGAAGGAGTGGTCTATTTCAGAACTTAAATCGCTCCTTTTTCATACCTTGTTGGGGTGGAGTTTGTCCTTTAATCTTTTTCCTTCTTCTAATTTTTAGAAATGCTTGATCATTGTAATTTAAGCATTTGATGTACTGTTATCCATGTACACCCCCGGTGCACCTGGATTTTTTATTAATACAATTCCATTATTTATCAACCAAAAAAAAAAAAAAAGGTACTCACCTCAAAACCCCTATTCTTGGCAGGTATCCAGCATAGCTTATCCTCACCAGTACCCGTCAAAGAGACACTGTATATAACATCCATAAAAGTAGACAAGGATTCCAATTCCCAATCTTGAACGACACGCAAAAACTCCGTAACCAATGAAGAACCCCATTGGGGAACTTCATGAGATCAATCACATAAGCCTCCTTATCCCTACTAATGTTGAATAACCTTGGGAAACTCAATTTCAGTGGGCTATCCCCACACCAAACACCATGCCTAAATTTTACTCTTGACCCATCTCCAATTTCAAACTAAACATAATGAGAAAAATTAGGCCATCCACTTCGAATAGACTTCCATAAATTTACCCAATAAGGACTTGGGACGGACTTAGAGCACCAAGCTCCCCCCTCACTTTCATATATAACCCCTATTACCCTTCTCCAAAAAGTATCTCCCTCAATTCATATCTCCATAACCATTTTCCCAACAAAAATTCATTAAAGCATCTCAAATTTTTGATCCCCAACCCCCCAAACTGAATAGGAGAGCATACCGTAGACAAATTTACCAGATGAGTTTTCAACTCATCTTCCATACCACTCCAAATAAAATTTCATTGGAGTTGTTCTAAACAATTTGCAACATCCACTAGAATAGGGAAGAGAGAAAGAAAATAAATTGGCAAGTTAGATAAAGTACTTTTTATTAGGGTAACTTTACCTCCTTTAGAGAGATACAACCGTTTCCAACTTGATAATTTCCTTTCCACCTCAATAATTGGATTCCAAATTGAACTATCTTTAAATTTTTCATCCAAAGGAAGACCTAAATACTTCATAGGAAAGGAAGCCTGCTTGCACCCCAAAATATCAACCATTAGATCCATATCTGGAACCACGCCAACAAGGACTAATTCAGATTTACCCATTTTTATTTTTAATCTTGAAACAATCTTAAACCATTGTTAAATCAAACGCAGAAATAAAATCTGGTCAAGATAAGTATCACACATGATCAATATCTCATCTGCAAAAAGGAGGGTCACTTGTAAATGATTACCTGTGGAGATAACCCACGCTTAAACCAAATATACAACCATCCCTCACTGCCTTATCCAACATTCTGCTAACAGCCTCCATGACTAAAACAAACAAATATAAATACCAGTAAAAAAAAATTGGGTGGGGGCGGGATATTTTAAGATAGGGTGCCTCAACCAATCAACAGCAATGCATTTTCATATTTTTCACATCATCACTTTTTTTTCCCCCTTTATTTCCCCCTTTAGCAATCAATTTTTATATCCTTTTATATCACCAGCTTCAGTCTCAATCTCTATGAAAGTAAAATCACATAAGGTCAAGTAGATTATAACCAAACAGGAATTGATATGTCCTAGATATAAGTAGCTAACAACATTTTATCAGAAGATCACATTACATAAAACATGGCACAAATTGAACTAAACTAGATAAACAAACTCAACACATGATGTCACAAAGGGAACTTAAACAAGAACTCACAATAAAAGCATGAGGCCCACCTCTAGAATAGCAATTTTTTTGAAAAGTTAGAATAGCAAACTAATAAACGTAAAAACAAGAAACAAATTTAGATCAGCACCTAAATAAACAATATGCAGGATTACAATATATTCCAAGACTACCAAGAAGAATTTAAAAGGGGAGGCACTTGCATGAGAATCAAAATTAATGCTAGTAGGTTCTGTAATTACCTCTATGTCCTCACAACTTGCATCTGATGGCATAATACTCTCAACAGCATCATCTAAGCTGATGACCGCTTGCAATTCAGACGCACGTTGCTGCAAATCAGTAGAGTGGGAAGCTGATAATTCTTCAACTGAAAATTGACACTACATCAAGAAAAAGGGTTACTAATCTAGAAATTCATTTGCAGAGTATCATAATAAAATAGCAGTGCCAGATTTTTTTACAATAATTTAGAAAAGTAATGTATTCACAAACAACAGATGCAAGGATGCCCTAGCATATAGTGGAATTTGGTATGAAAACTAAAATTTAGAAGTTACATATAGAAGTTAGGGCAACCCAGCAGACGCCCGATCACAGTAAAAAGTGAGCAAGGATTAGTTAGGGAGTTTCCTACTAATGATCAAAATATGAGATATTGTGGTTCAAAGAGAGAGAGAGAGAGAGAGAGAGAGAGGAGACTTGGTGGCACAGTGAGAAAGTCCAAGCAGCAGTATAGAAGCCTACCTAGATGTAGAGACAATGCCTTATAGAAAATGATAGTGATAAACAAGGAAGCAAAAAAGACGCTCCAAGAGGCTAGATTTAAGGCCTATGATTAATTATGTAGCTAGTTGGATATTTATAAACTTGCTAGGACAAGTACAATGAAAATGAGACTTGATCTATGTCAACATTTAAGATGAAGATCAAAAAGTGGTTGAAAAGGAAGAGGAGATTAAAGAGTTATTCTGATAAACTTTTTAATGGAAGCCATACAAGAAAGTAGGCCAAATTGAGTAATCCAATGGAGGATAGGAAAAAAGAACAACGGAAACATTCAAAACTTTACAAAAAAAAAAAGATGGAATTAAGCTTATGAATCATAATATTAAACAATGGGAGAAAGTGACTGAATATGAGTCAAGACATGAGACAACAATAAAGAGAAACTAAATGTATGGTTTTTATTGATCTAGAAAAATCGTATGACAGAGTACCTGGAGAGATTATGTCGTGAAGTTTTGAAAAGAAAAGACTCCATCTAAAATAGTGATTAAGGATATGTATAATGAAGTTTCCTATCACAATCGATTTGCATCAAGGATTGACATCAAGTCCATATTCCTTTTCACTAGTCATGTATGAGCTTACTAGACCAATTCCAAATGAGATTGATTCAGAATATAGTTCCTTGGTGTGTATGATTTTTGTAGATATATTTTAAGCATATGAAACTAGATGTAGAGTCAACAAGAAGTTGAAAATTTGGAGGGATACTTTAGAATCTAAGGTTTTTAGATTAGTAAGGATTAAAGAGTAAGTGGAGTGTAGTCTAGCATAAAAATTGATGGTTAAATATTGATGTAGAGTCAAAGATAAAAGGGATTGTAAAACTTGATGGTTAAAAATTGCCAAAGAATTAGTGCTTTAGATTTCTTGGATCAATAATCCATATAAATTGAGATATTGAAGAGGATGTGAATCATAGGATAGGAGCAAGATGGATGAAGTGAAGAAGTACACGGACACCAGAGTATTTTGTGATCATAGAACACCAATTAAGTTACAAGAGAAATTTTATAAGACTACTACAGGAGTAGTTATGCTTTACAAATAAATGTTGGGCTATTAAGAAGCAACATGTTCATAAAATGAATGTAGTTGAAATGAAAATATTATGATCAATAAGTGGAGACTAGTAAAAGACAGGACATAAAAAAATCATTTAGATACAAGGGTAGCTCTTATTGATGAAAAGATTAGGGAATTGCCTAAGACGGTTTAGCCATGAGTGAAGGATAACAATTAATGCACCAATGAGAATGACTTTGTTAGGAATCCCATATTGGTTGTAATATCCTAATATCCTAATAATTGTAGTTCCATCCCTTCAATTAGTGGTTAAATTTCAAGTAGGATTGGGTTAGATAGTTAGTTACACATGTTGGGATTAGGATATAGTTAGTTAGAGCTATTGGCACATGTAACACTATAATCACATGGGTTAATCGGTGGGAACACATGCTTAATTGGTAAGCCAATAGGACTGAGCCATGTGTGGCCATTAGGCAGAGAGTTTGAGTTCTATAAATAGTGCATGCACCCATCATTTGAGATATTGAAGAATTAACTCATTCCTTGCTTAGTGCATTTTCTCTCTCTTAACATTTCACTATGGAGGGTGACTACCTCAAATTAAGTCAATTTTCTGGTGCTTATTAAATAACTTGATGAACATGTTAAGCATCTTAGAGTAGTGTTGGGAATACTGCTTCAGCACCAGCTTATGCCAAGCGAAGTAAATATGCATTTGGCTGTCACGAGGTTGAATACTTGGTGCATATTGTTTCTGCCAAATGTGTGAAAGCAGACCCAAAGAAGACCGCTGCAATGTTAGATTGGCCAACACCATCTTCTGTTAAAGCTTTGAGGGGTTCTTAGGTCTGACTGGGTATAACAGGAAGTTTATACAGAATTATGGGCACATAGCTGCTCCTTTAACCAATCTCCTTAAGAAAGATGCCTTTCACTGATCTAACCAAGCTGATCTAGCTTTTCAAAAGCTGAAATCTATTGTGGCTACTCCTCCTGTCTTAGCATGTGATGCATCTGGGATTGGTATTGGGGCTGTCTTGATGCAAGATTGGAGGCCAATTTCCTTACATAGCCAAGTATTAAGGGGAAGGAGTTTGTATCTGTCTACTAATGAGAAAGAACTATTGGCACTAGTCACTGCAGTTCGAAATTTGTGATCAAAACTGTTCAACAGAGCCATAAGTATCTGTTAGAGCAGAAAATTGGAACTCCTGCCCAGCAGAAATGGATTACAAAGCTCTTAGGCTATCTTTTTAAAGTGGAGTATAAAAAGGGAAGGGAAAATAGGATAGCAGAAGCCCTATCTAGGAAAGAATCCATCCAGGAAGAGCAGGAAGTCATGTGTAATGAGCAGCTGGAGAGTACACCAGCTCAGCTATTCCTACTATCTTTCCTTGTCCTACATTGATTGAAGAATTGAGAACTAGTTATGGTAGTGATACATTGATGCGACAATTGTTGCAAGACATTAACCAAGGGAAGGATAAGGTTAAACACTATTCACTGCAGAATGGATTACTACTGTACAAGGGTCGAATTTATTTGGGACCTACTTGCAATTTAAAGTCTAAGGTACTGCGGCACATTCACAACAGTCCCATAGGTGGGCATTCTGGGTACTTGAAGTCATATCACAAGCTGAAACAGGATTTCTTTTGGGAAGGCATGAGTGCTGATTTAAAGAGGCACATAAGGGAATGTGAGGTGCGTCAACAAAATGAAGTCAGAAACTTGTTAGCTAGCTGGTCTTCTGCAACCTCTACCCATTCCTAGCAAACCATGGGCTGAGGTTAGCATGGTCTATGTTGAAGGTCTTCCTAAATCCCACAGATGTGAGGTTGGTGTTGGTAGTGGTTGACAGGCTAACAAATTATGTGCATTTCATAGCATTGTCTCACCCTTATACTGCCTCTAAGGTGGCTGCTCTCTATGTTCAGCATGTCCTAAAGCTGCATGGGATGCCTACTTCCATAATTAGTGACAGAGATCCAAGCTTCACCTCAGCCTTTTGGTCAGAACTGATGACATTGCAGGGAGTGCAGCTTGCTATGTTTTCTGCATATATTCCTCAAACTGATGGGCAGACAGAGGTGGTAAATAAGAGCCTTGAACATTATTTGAGGTCATTTGCTGGAGATAGACCTCAGGAGTGGGTTGAGTGGTTGCCTGTGTGTGAATTTTGGTTCAATACCAATTATCACCCAGCCACAAGATTCACACCCTTCGAGGCTTTGTATGGAACTCCTCCACCTTGACTGCTTGACCATGTCCCTGGCACTTCCAAAGTTGAAGCTTTTGATTCTCATTTGCGATCTAGGAAACAAATACTATCTTTGCTAAAACAGACTCTGATGTTGGCTCAACAAATTATGAAACAGCAGACTGACAAGCATAGATCTTCAAGGTCATTTCAGATAGGGGATTGGGTTTACTTAAGGTTGCAACCTTATAAACAACAGTCCATGGGTCTTAGAGCCTCCAATAAGCTCTTTCCAAGGCATTTTGGGCCTTTTCAAGTCCTGCAGTAGGTTGGAGAAGCAGCTTACAAGTTGAACCTCCCTCCTGATTCCAGAATTCATCCTGTGTTCCATGTTTCCTGTTTCAAGAAGAAGGGTCAAGGTGTATCTCCTATGACTGAACCAATAGCTATTTTACAGGAAAGGGTGCACCAGCTCAGAAATAGGACCATCACAGAGGTCTTAGTTCAGTGGCATGGCTGTGCTCTTGAGAATGCTACTTGGGAGAATTTGCATGCCTTCAAACAAAAGTTTCCTCACCTTGTGGACAAGGTTCTTTAAAGGGGAACGTAAAATGTTAGGAATCCAAAGTGAAATGCGTGCTAAGGGGAACCACTGCCATTGAGTTACTGCCACACATCTATTTAATAGTGGTAGTTATGAGTAGTTAGGATTCTGTTAGTGCATAACAGTACTGTACAGTCAGTTAGTTAGTTGGATATTCTGTTACTTGCCCATTGAGGGACTGTACTTGTATAAACTGGCTTTAAGGCCTCAGTAATAATCATTGAAGAATTAACCAGAAACTACCCTATTCTTTCCACGCTTCTTGGAGGCTTGGTTGTCCTCAAATTCAAAAAAAAAAAACAATCTTTACCTCTCTTACTACTTCACAGACTTGATTCAAGTCAAAGAAATGAAAGAGGTTGAAGACGTGATATAACATTGATAGAAATAATATAAACGACATGTTAATTAAGGAGGAGACAAAGATTATGATATTGATGGCGGCAAAAGCATAGAGCTTCTCAAAGTAAAGAAATCAATTACAATGGAAAAGATACTTGGCCTCTGAGCATAGTGTTTCACATACCTCAGGTAACATATCCACTTTTCTCCCAGATGCTATTTCAAATGCATATATTTTCATGAGTTTTGTATCTGCATACGCCTTCAAAAGAAGGGGAAAATAATTTTCTAGTTAACTAAAAAATGTAAAAGAAGATAAGGCAGAAGTTCTTTGATGAAATTTGTAAAGTGCTTATAGATAAATCAATTTCCTTCTCAAATTGAGTCATAAAAATTTATTCCTAGCATTGATATTGATTAGTGAGCTTAAATGCATTTCTTCACTATTAACAATCACAATTACTCCCAAAGAATAAGAACAAATACCTAATGAAAAATATAACAAATTGGTATTTAATTAGTAGTTTTGACAATCACATCCTAAACTTCAGCTATATTCTCAAATCATGTTTTATTTTATTAAGTATAAGTAATTAATGATCTGATTGCAAACGTTGAAGATGATGAGAGAAATGGTGGTTCTTCTCTATCCATTTGCTTCTCTCTGATTTCTTTGTTTTTTATTAATTAATTATTTTTTTTAATTGTGGGGTTTTAATTTTCTTGCAAAGAGTTTTTAGTGGTTTGTCTGAATTGTGAAGAAGTTTGTGATAGAGTAACGGTAGAGATGGGTTTGTTGTTTTCCTTTGAATACTGAGGTTTTTCAAAACTGGGATTGTTTTCTTATTTTGCAGCGGTGATTTCTTATCTTCTCACAGTGGAGTTGTGGGGCTTGATTTTCTTGTCTTCTTTTTAATTTTGCTTGATCTAGCTACAGAGTTGTTGTATGCAGACGATCTTCTTCTTCTTTTTTTGCCTCTCTCTTGTGGCTTTCTCTCTCTCTGTCAAGCTCTTCTCTCTCTTCCCTCTCCTCTTGATATGGCTGTGGTGGTGATGGTAGTTTTTTATTTTTTATTTTTTTATTTTGGTTGTGGTGGTTTGGTGGCTATGGGTTTGGTGGTTGTGGTGGTGGCTTGGTGTTTGATTTATTTATTTTTTATTTTTTTATTTTTGCTATGGGTTGTGATTGTCAAAGTGGTGGTTGTGGCTGGTGGAGTGGTGGTGGAGGTGGTTGTGGTTGGTTGCTAGAGTTTTTGTGGTGGATGTTTTTTTATTGTTTTAATGAGCTCTTTATATATTATTTTAATCGAAGTGGTAAAAAAATATAACCATTAATCTTGAGTGTGTTATAAACTAGTGTGTTAAAATAGATAAAGTGAATTTTTGAGATGCTAAAGCTAAAAAGTTTAGCACCATCAATGCTAATACTTTAAATTGCTATAAAAATACTATTTATTGTAGCTAGAAGAAGAAGTAAATGTTTTTAGATTTAGCAACTTTGATGCAATGGGTTTTTAGTCCTTTGGGTGCTAAAATAGCAATTTAGCAATTTTAAGAGCTTTGATGTGAATGCTTTTAGAAGCCATATAAAATCATAAACTTATAATTCATAAATATAATTCTTTAAACATAATAGAAATATAATTTATTTGTGTGTGAATTTTCAAAATTAAATTGTTGAATTTCATGTTATTTATATTCTTAACATGTATGTCAATTTAAAGTAGTTGTTTCATTTTTTCTTTGGCTTATACATTTTTTATATATGTTTTCTATGTTTTGATATTAGGGACAGAAAGTTTGGATTAGAAAAAATTTGTCAAATTTCTAACATAGCTTATGTACAAAATTCTGTTAATATATATTATATAGTAAATGATATTTTTATGCTTCACCTTTTAAGTTCTTGATTAATATTTTTTTTGTTTATCATTCTTTCTTGCAACCCTACTTTAGGTTGATGAATCATTGTGTTTCTTATAACTCTATTTTGGGTTAATACTTTCTGGTGTTGTGTATTTTTGGGTTCCTTATAACAACCCCTCTCTCTTCCTCTTATACCTTCGGTTTAATTTTTGTTTGAGTTAATAATTAGTCATTTTGGAAGTGAGAATATGAATATATATCAAAATACAATCTTGGCTATGTATTTGAATATGCCTATCAATTATTTGAGTAATATTGAGTGTCATTTTGTGATGAGTTTTGATTATTGTGGCCGGCAAAAAATAAGTCAAACTTACTTTTTTCCTCACACAATTAATTTGTAGAGGTGGGATGCCAATCAACCTTTAATACCCTTGTTTAGATGAATTGAACTAACTGGAATTGAAAGGATTAATGTTAAGTATAATTATGTGACATGAGAGTTGGTTAAAGATAGCCTCGGATGGCTTATATTATGTTCCTTGAGTTTGGTCCAAGATACCAATTACACTTGTTCTTAAATTACAATCATAATTT
>CM064916.1:46554149-46679149 GCA_032727855.1 Quercus ilex subsp. ballota
TGATAAGCTAAAGGCTTTGTTGCACAAAGAGTTTGACATGAAAGACTTGGGTACTGCTATGAAAATTTTAGGTATAGAGATTCGTAGGGATAAGGAGTCAAGAAAGCTGTGGTTATCTCAGAAGAACTATATCAGAAAAGTTCTTGAAAAATTCAACATGCAAGATATTAAGCCCGTGAGCACCCCATTGGCGATTCACTTCAGATTATCTGGTAGTTAGTGCCTGAAGAATGAAAAGGAAATTGAAGACATGTCAAATGTTCCATATGCAAGTGCAGTTGGGTGTTTAATGTACGCGATGGTTTGCACCAAGTTGGATTTGGCTCATATAGTGAGTACTGTCAGTAAGTACATGGGAGACCCAGGTAGAGAGCATTAGAATGTAGTGAAGTGGATATTTAGATACCTGAATGGAACCACAGGATATGGAATCTTGTTTTCAAGGCAACATGGGGATAATTCGATGGTAGGATATGTGGATTCAGACTATGCAGGCAATATAGATGACAGAAGGTCTACAATAGGATATGTATTCACACTGTTAGGAGGGCCTATTTGTTGGAGATCCACACTACATTCCGTAGTGGCCATGTCTACTACAAAAGCTGAGTACATGGCGTAGCTGAAGTTGTAAAGGAAGCACTATGGTTGAAAGGGCTAGTCAAAGAGCTTAGTTTGAATCAATGAGGAGTTCAGTTGCATTGTGACAGTCAAAGTGCCATTTACTTGGCAAAACATCAGGTTTATCATGCTAGGACAAAACATATTGATGTAAGATTCCACAAGATATGATAGTTTATTGCTATAAGAGAAATTTTCCTTGAGAAGATTGGCACCTCAGAGAATGCAGCTGATATGTTGGCGAAGCCTATACCTACAAACAAGTTCAAGCACTGCTTGAGCTTGATCGGTGTTTGTGGCTTGTGATAGCTTGTAAGGGCTAAGGTGGAGGCAATTGAAGAGTTTAGTTTGTGAAGCTTGATACAATTCAAGCTAAGGTGGAGATTTATTGGAATGGATTGAATTGTCAAACTTAGTGGCTTGACATTAGCCAACAAGCCATTAAATGGGTTGCATGCGCATGTCAGAAAGTTTGGATGATATTCAACCAAATATCATGCGTGAAGAAATACAACAACCTTGCATTAAATGTTGCCTTGCATGAAATGTCAAAAAGGCAGGCAACAATACCTGACATGCAAACTAAATACATGCTTCACCTTATAGCTGAAATAGACAACTCCATTGGCAATAAATGCTAGCCATCTTCTTTTGACTTGATAAGTTTCATGTGCTGAAACTATTGATATTTCGGCTGAATATCTAGCTATAAATAGATGGTGAGTTTGAGAGAAGATGCAAGAGAGAGTTCCTACGAGAGATAGTAAAGAGCTTCTTCTATGTGTGTGCACCAAGAGTCGAAATTGTGATGATTTCTCTAGAAGGGATTAGACTAGAGAAATCTTTGAGGCTTAGCTTCTCAGCAACAAACAATGAGGCCGAGTATGAGGCCTTCCAAGCGGGGTTAATTGCTATCCAAAAGCTCAGAGGTAAACTTTTAAAGGTGTATTGTGCTTTGAGGCTTATAGCCGAGTAGGTTTAGGGACCCGAGGATGCTATGGTATTTGAATCAAGTAAAGTTTGTTGGGTAACTTCCATTCCTTTGCCTTGGAGTAGGTTCCTTGAAGTAAAAACTCTCATGCTGATTTATTGGTAACTCTGGCTACCTCAATTGGAGAGAGACTTCCAAGGATCATACTTGTAGAAAACCTTGTAACTCCTGCTTATGATAAACAGACACCAGTGGGGGTACACTTTACGCGAGTAGGCCCTAGTTTGATGGATCCAATATTCTCATTCCTTAAGGATGGAACTCTACCCGGGGACAAAATTGAGGTGGAGAAAACCCAAAGAAAAGAACTGAGGTATTGGTTTTCCAGAGAGCAGAAGTTGTACAAATGCTCGTATTCAGGACCATTCTTGCTGTGCATTCACCCTGAGGCAGTTGAAGCGTTACTGGAAGAACTTCATGAGGGGATTTGTGGTAGCCATACAAGGGGTAGGTCCTTAGCTCATTGAGCTCTAATGCAAGGCTACTGGTGGCCAAGTATGCAAAATTCCTTCCAAGAGTATGTTAAAAAGTGTGATCAATGTCATAGGTATGCCCCGAATATCCATCAACCGGGGGGAGTTCTCAATCCTCTGTCCAGTCCATGGCCTTTTGCCTAGTGGGGGTTAGATATCGTTGGTTTGTTCCTTAAGGCTACAGGGAATCGGAGGTACCTCCTTGTCGCTATTGACTACTTCACCAAATGGGTAGAGGTCGAGCCTCTTACGAATATCTGAGATCAGGATGTGAAGAGATTTGTATGGTGGAATATTGTGACCAAATTTGGAATCCCAAACACTTTCATCTTGGATAATGGGTTTCAATTCGATAGTGAGGGCTTTTGAAGATATTGTTGTGATTTTGGCATAAAAAACAAATACTCCATCCCAGCATACCCTTAGGGCAATGGCCAAGTGAAAGCCACAAATAAAGTCATTGTAGATGGATTGAAGAAGAGACTAGAGGAGGCTAAAGGCAAATGGGTGGATGAGCTACCACATGTGTTATGGATGTACCACATGACTCCTAGAAGATCCACTAGAGAGACCCATTTTTCCATGATGTATGGATCCGAAATGATTATCCCTCTAGAAACTGGCTTCCCAACAATGAAATCCAACCAATTTAATAGTAGCAGCAATGAGCAATTCCTCTCCACCAACCTTGATTTGGCTGAAGAACGAAGGGAGGTTGCCACTGTCAGATTGGCCCAATATAAGCAAAAGCTTAGGCAAGGATACGAGAAGGGGATAAAATTTAGGACATTCGTACAAGGGGACCTTGTTTGAAGAAGAGTGGTTGGGAATATGAAGAACCTTTCTTAGGGAAAGCTTGGGCCTAACTGGGAAGGACCTTATCGGGTGACCTCGGTAGCTGGATTGAGGGCTTATTATTTAGAAGATTTAGATGAAATTTTAATCCCTCGACCATGGAGTGTAAACAATTTACGGAAATAGTACTACTAGTGTGTGAGCCTATGTATAATCATGTTTATATATGTAATGGAGATGTATTAGCAAAATTTCTTTCTCATTCGTTTCCATTATGCTGATTAGAATATTAGTCAGGAGTTCAAAGTGAGTTTTCTAAGGGTTAAACAGAACCTCAGCCAACACAGCAAAGATTTCTAAGGATCAACACAGCAAAGATTAAACTTAATCAGAGTGTGCCTGCTCTGATACCACTTGATAGGCCACAAACTGAATGACCCCTTGTGATTAAACCAATTAATTAATTAGCCAAGTTATTAATTAATCAATTTAACATGTAATCGCATGGTAGCACAAACAAATCACCAATAAACTAATTATGCAGCGGAAAATAAATAACACGATGATTTGTTTACGAATGGGGAAAACCTTACGGCAAAAACCCCACTGGGTGATTTTCAGGTCACCACTCCCGAAACTCCACTATTATC
The DNA here is from genome assembly GCA_032727855.1 of Quercus ilex subsp. ballota. Lineage (NCBI taxonomy): Eukaryota > Viridiplantae > Streptophyta > Magnoliopsida > Fagales > Fagaceae > Quercus > Quercus ilex. Next base: position 46,557,680 of record CM064916.1, read on the forward strand.
ACAACAAGCGGTTACAAGTAAAGGAATCCCAAGTACCTTACCAACCTACAGTTGAACCCTTACCCCAATACCCAATTAGACTTGTTCTGTAGTGACAGTTTCCCCTTTTGATGCATGGCTCCCAAGTACGTGACTAACCAATTGCGCGGATCCCAGTACGCGACTTCAACACCAACTGAAAGAGAGGTTGGCTGCAAAGTTCTTCAGTTCATCTTACACGATGAAGATCAAGAAGATGCTCGGTTACAAAACCCAAAGGTGCACATACACAGCAACTTCTTCAGAAGAGATGAACTAGGGCAAGAACTTCGTCTCTAGTCACAATTTGCTTTAACAGAGTTTTCTCAATTCTTATGCAACTTGTGAACTATTTGACGGCCCTTAAAACAATCTTTTTATATGTCTAGGGTTAGGAGAAAAGAAGGCCCAAAGATACATTCACGGATCCCAAGAAATTAGATCAGAATTTTGAGTTTCTTAAATCTCAACAGATAGGAGGTGTCGAAAAGTTGTCGAGCAGGTGTCGAGCTTACGGGCTTGAGACAGCTTTCTTAAGCTCGATAGATGCAACTGTTGAGCTTTAATGAATTTGCACTATCAGCTTGTTTTCTTAGACAGACTTGATGACTTCAACACTTGATCTTGAAACCTTGTTTCTTGAAGTATTAAAAACACCTAGACTACCCAATTACAAGTAAAGTGCGTTTTGTCAAAAGATTAGCCAATTACATAAAAGAATGACATATGTTCTTTAACAAGTGAAACACATATGTCCCAACAATCTCCCCCTTTGGCAATCCGTGACAAAACCACAACAAACAAATGAACATATGAGAGAAGTCATAAATCACTCAACTCATATTCACTTGTTGAATACAATAAAATCTATCCTAACACAAACTCTTGAAAAACTTTGCAAGAAAAGAGTTTATGGCAAGTAGACTTTGACAACTTGTATTTCTGAAACACTTTAAACAAAACTCATCAAGGCATCTTGTGTGAAACAGAAATAATAGATTGCATACAAATATAAGAAACATGTGTAGAAAGATAGAAAAGAAACAACACATGTAGAGATAGGTGAAAGAAACATACATCCACATATAAAGAATATAAGTACAATGTATGTAAAACTAGTCACAAGACCTCATATACAAGAACAATGTATCTAAAATGTAAGAAAAGAAAAGATATATTATATCCTCACTACATCCCTCAAGTATCAACAGTATCAACACTCCCCCTAACAAAAATGTCCTATACTAACTCTCCCCCTAAGATGACTACTCTCATATCCCAAAATTACTTCTCTTTTTTGTCACGAGTGACAAAAGGTAGAGTGTCAAGTAGACATCTCATCAGTAAAGCTAGCATCTCCATCATTATCATCCGAAGCATCATCGTCCTCGTGATCATGATCCTCAGAATCAGAAGCCGCTGGAGGAGGTGGTGAAGGAGTAGCCTTAGGAGCAAAACCACCCATGGTCGCCTGTCGTCGTGCAATACGACCAACACGAACATTCACCTGATACAACTCAGTGGAGAGTGTATCGAGGCGAGCATCCATGCGCTGCAGCTGTGCCATGATGTCTCCAAGTGAAACATCACTCATGGAAGTGGATGGAGCGGATGTGGATGGAGCTGAACGAGAAGGAGCCGGACGGGAGGGAGGAGTGGAATCCGGCTGTCGCGATCTAAACTGCGCCTCACTACGTTTTACGGTAGCGGCATCTATGGCACAAATGTGTGTGAAGTAGTCAGACACAGGAAAAGGGACAGAAAAATGGCGTAAGATCCTCGTGATAGCGGAAGGAAAGATGAGCTTATCACAGGACGCCGAATCTAAATGAACATCTATAATAGAAAGAATGAAATGAGAAGGAAAGTCTATGGTAAGATGCTCAAGAAGAGACAACAAAAACTGAGCACAAGGTTCTGTGATGGAGTTGTAGTGAGAAAGAGGATGGAGTACAAAAGTCATCACCATGTTCATGAAGCGAGGGCCTTTAGCAAAAGCCTTACATGGTGTATATTGACGTTCACCCCGGTTAGCAGGGCGCTCACAGAAACCAGCTATAAGCTCATCTTTGGACACAGTCCGCAAATAGGATAGTCAAGATGCTCTATCCTAGGAACCCGAAACACATCCGCAACAAGCTGCGGTGTGACAGGAATGCGCATACCTCAAACGCGAGTGAAAAAGAGAGGTACTGGACGATCAATCCCGTGCATGTTGGAGTAAAACTCTTGAATGAGCATGAAAGGACATGTGACCGGGATGTCACACAGTGACTCCCGTTCCCGACTGTGAATGACAGAGGGAATGTCAGTGTCAGCGAAGTCTGCCAAAATGACTTGGCGTTCCGAATGAACACCTCGTCTAGAGAAGTTCTCCGAGAAGGCCTTACGAACATCCTCATCACGGAACCGAATGTTAGAAGGAGTAGGATCAGAAGATGAAGATGTCCTAGAACACAGAGGGTTCTAGGACGGAGCAGACTTACGTTTAGGTGCCATAGACATGACTAACGTAAACAGAAAGAGAGGGAGAGAAAGAACTAATCAGAAAAGTCCCAAGCAATTCAAATATATCAAATATATTGAAAAGAGAGTACGTATGCATGGGAAATGCATGAACATGTGACATGCAGAAGAAATTTCATCATGGGCTTAGCCCAATCCAATCCTACCAGCACACAAGCATATTTCACACATCTAAATGCATGAGAATACCATTATAATGCAAATGTGATGCAATGCATGACATTTTGAACATATTTAAATGAAAACCCATCCCAAAATTTCAAGAAACACTCATTAATTTTGAAAAACCCCAAAATTTTTCAAAACAAACCAAAACCTAAGATTCAAAACATGAAATGCATGAAGAATAAAGGAAAAAGAGATCATACCAAGTGATTTGAAGCAAGGAAGGGCCGAAAATCACGTGGGTTGAAGGTTTTGAATGAGGAAATTGAGTTTGGGAGGTGAACAGTCGTAGACAAATCGAGAGAGATCGAGAAAAGAAACGGATCGCGAACAGGGCTTATATAGCATCCTTAGTAAAACTCGACAGATAAGGTATCGAGAGGTGTCGAGACATTTGTTGAGGAAGGTGTCGAGAAAATGAATGTCGACAGGTACAGGTGTCGAGGAATGAACACCAGAACCAAGAACAGAAGCTCGATCGATCGACCAGGTATCGAGAAGCTATCGAGGAGGCAGGAGATTTCTCCATCGATCCACCAAGTGTCAAGGAAGTGTTGAGATTGCGATAAGAAAAAGCTCAAGAAGCTCGACAGATAACAAGGTATCGAAGAGGTGTCGAGGAGGTGTCGAGCTAGCTTTTAAAAACAGTTTTTCGATAAGTGAAAAACATAGACATGAATGCAATCCAACATGCAACTCAACAATGATCCAATCAACATATTAAGCTCTCAAAATCATCTCTCATAAAAAATTTAAGCACATGGATCCTCAAAAACACACACACACACTAAACAAGTCTAACCAATTTTATATTTTAAAAACAAGTCAAGACAGTTTAGTGAGCATACATTAGCATATGTAAACACTTGTGATGGCCAAATCACATTGTACCTGCACATGTATCAAGAGTAGCAAAGAATATTGCGTGTTGTGTGTGAAAAACATCGCAAGATTGCATATGTGTATACATGTTATGATGATCTGGGATATGAGAAAATAACTTTAACTCACACACAATCATAACTGTTTGATGGGGACTATCACCTTTGAGGTACATCCTATAACTCCCACATTTCCTAGAAAACACGCTTGCAATCATATTTAAAGCATTTTAATCTTTTTGCCTTTTATTTTCTTTGCATATTTTCTTTTAAGCATATCATGCATGGGCATATATAAGAGAGAAAAGAAATACCCAACATGTTAAGTATAGACATTGCACTTTTGTTATGCCGAAGCATACGGATGTCTTTGACACTGCACTTTTGCTATGTCGAAGCATACATGTGTCATATTATGATTGGCGGGCAACAGTGGTGAGATGTTTATTTATGCCTTTCTCTTAGGATTTTCTAGTCCTACCCGTCAAAAAGAGTGATACGAGTGTTAAGTTCAAGAGATAACTTAATCTTACTCATCACAAACAAGAGCCACAAAGCTCACTTGCTTAGTTGTGCATAGAGATGCTCATCTAAGCTACAAAAGATACAAAGTTTGGAAAACTTTGTTTCAATGGCCATCCAAGGTACACAAGTACCAAAGTACACAAAACACACACTGTTTTTGTATTTTTCTGATTTTTCAAATTTTTTTTTTTAATTTTTATATCAAAAACAAAATTAAAAAAAAACCTAAAATAAACAAACAAAAACATGTTATCAAGGCAAAGCATAAAACTAGACTGAATGAAAAAAAAGAAGAAGAAGAAGCAAAACACACAAGTAATGCAACAAACAAAAACACGAAGATAGAAGAAAGTGATAAAATCACTTAGAGTCCTTTTTCTTCCATACTTTGGAAGAACCTTTCCTTTGATTGAACCCTTGAACCGGCGGTGAGGGGGAAGAATGGAACCCGTTCAAGTTCGAAAGGAACATGAGGGCTTTTAGAAGATCGCTAAGAGGAGTAAGAGAGGATTGAAGCTGATTTTGGCTTCCAGATGCTATCATGCCGTTGCTCTATTGAGTGGGTAGCCACTTGTAGCAATTTGGTCGAGTATGACCGGCAGCTCCACAATGATGACAGAGATGCTGCTTCTTCTGTTTTGGCTTTTGAGAGTTAGCCTTCTTAGTCCTAGGGTTTTAACATCTTTCTTATCTTGCTTAGGGGGTGCTCCTAAGATAGATTTACTCTTATCTAGATTCTCACTAGCTAATTCAGTTTTAACCTTAGTGTTTTCAATTTCAACATTATTAGTAGGAGGAACAAAAACAGCAGTACTAGTAGAAGCAATATTAGAGGAAGAAAGACCATACCCTAAACCTGTTCGATCCGAAGTAGATTTTTGATTGCTGAGCATCTCATCAAGCTTTGCACTTGAAGTCCTCTCCAATTGAGCTCTGACTTGAAACAGCTTCGCTTCAAGCTTCTTGGTCTTCTCAGCCAAGAAATTGTTCTCAAACCTCAGTGCACCAATTGTTTGATTGGCTTCATCAAACTTTGTGGAAAGTTCTTCACGATCAAGTTCCACATCACTGAGCTTCTTAGTAGCCAGCCTATACAGTTTCTCATGCTTCTCAGAGAGCTTGTATAGTTTCTCATAGGCAGAATAGATATCATCTTGATCATCCATCTTCTCACACTTAGAATCCACCAATTCTTCTTCTTTTTCCACTTCATCAACAATCCCTTCAGTAGGATTGATTGTGACAGTGAAGGCATTTAAGATTCCGTCATCCTCATTATCGGAATCATCTTCAGACTCTGTGTCACTCAAGGTTGCAGCAAGTGCCTTACTCTTCCCAATGCTCTTGAGATATGTAGGGCATTCATGCTTCATGTGACCGAATCCATGACATCCAAAGCACTTTAGTCCTACAGGAACAGTGTACTGACCGCCATCCTTAGCATCCTTCTTCCCTTTGTCTTGCCCCTTAGACTGAGAAGAACTAGATTGTCTACGGTCCTTGTTGAAGTTCCTTCCATTGGCATTCTTTATAAACTTCTTGAACTACCTGGTAATGTAGGACTTCATCTTGGAATCTTCATCATCTGAAGGCTCATCTGTCTCATTGCTCTTGGCCTTCAGTGCCATGCTCTTTCCTTTACCAGTCTTACCAATTCTGGTCAACCCAAGCTCATAGGTCTGCAAGTTTCCAACCATCTCAGTTAAAGGAATCTTATCAATATCTTTTGATTCTTCTATTGCCGTAATCTTGACATGGAATCTCTCAGGTAGAGATTTGAGCACTTTTCTCACAATCTTGGGTTCAAGAATGGTTTCCCCAAGATTGAAAACAGAGTTCACTATATCCTTTAGCTTGGCATAGAACTCATCAAACGACTTATCCTCCTCTATCTTAATCTCTTCAAAGCTTGTAGTGAGCCTCTGAAGCTTTGAATCCTTGACAGCCTTTGTACCCTCATAGGTTGTCTGGAGGATGGTCCATGCTTCCTTTGCAGTTTCAGTAGAGGATATCTTCTTGAATTCCTCATTGGTGACTGCGCTAAATAGGGCATTCAACGCTCTGCTGTTGAAGTTTGCCGCCTTGATCTTGGCTTCATCCCATTCGGCCGGCGCTTCCTTTGGCTTGGTCCAGCCAATTTCTATAGCTTGCCACACCTTCTCATCTAAAGACTGCAAGAAAGCTCTCATGCGTACTTTCCAGTATGTATAGTTAATGCCATTAAATAAAGGAGGGATGATTAATGACTGTCCTCTATCCATGACAAACAGCGGTCAATGGATTAACACAGCAAATATTAAACCTAATCAGAGTGTGCCTGCACTAATACCACTTGATAGGCCACAAACTGAATGACCCCTTGTGATTAAACCAATTAATTAATTAGCCAAGTTATTAATTAATCAATTTAACATGCAAATGCGTGGTAGCACAAACAAATCACCAATAAACTAATTATGTAGCGGAAAATAAATAACACGGTGATTTGTTTACGAATGGGGAAAACCTGACGGCAAAAATCCCACCGGGTGATTTTCAGGTCACCACTCCCGAAACTCCACTATTATCACAATAAGCGGTTACAAGTAAAGGAATCCCAAGTACCTTACCAACCTACAGTTGAACCCTTACCCTAATACCCAATTGGACTTGTTCTGTAGTGACAGTTTCCCCTTTTGATGCATGCCTCCCAAGTACGTGACTAACCAATTGTGCGGATCCCAGTACGCGACTTCAACACCAACTAAAAGAGAGGTTGGCTGCAAAATTCTTCAGTTCACCCTACACGATGAAGATCAAGAAGATGCTCGGTCACAAAACCCAAAGGTGCACATACACAACAACTTCTTCAGAAGATATGAACTAGGGCAAGAACTTCGTCTCTGGTCACAATTTGCTTTAACAGAGTTTTCTCAATACTTATGCAACTTGTGAACTATTTGACGGCCCTTAAAACAATCATTTTATATGTCTAGGGTTAGGAGAAAAGAAGGCCCAAAGACACATTCACGGATCCCAAGAAATCAGATCAGAATTCTGAGTTTCTTAAATCTCGACAGATAGGAGGTGTCGAGAAGCTGTCGAGCAGGTGTCGAGCTGACGAGCTTGAGACAGCTTTCTTAAGCTCGATAGATGCAGCTGTCGAGCTTTAATGAATTTGCACTATCAGCTTGTTTTCTTGGACAGACTTGATGACTTCAATACTTAATTTTGAAACCTTGTTTCTTAAAGTATTAAAAACACCTAGAATTACCCAATTACAAGTAAAGTGTGTTTTGTCAAAGGATTAGCCAATTACATAAAAGAATGACATATGTTTTTTAACAAGTGAAACGCATATGTCCCAACAAGAAAAGAAAGAAAGAGGGAGAAGAGATCTAAAATCTATCAAAAGAAGAATCACAAAGACACTTACAAGAAAATAGAAGAAAAAGGGCTCCTCGGGCAAGTTATCTGGAAAGGGAGCTAAGTTTTTTCTTCTAAAGGTAAAAATGGGAGTAGTAACCCCATTTCCCCCTTTATATAGGGGTAAAAAAAGGAGCGGAAATTTTCCCGCCTCTTCAATAGGAAGATGGAGATCATTGGATTGTGATCTTATCGTAGAACATAGGGAACAAGGAGCCACCCGTAGCATTTACTGCTGCATTGTGGATTCTGAAGCGTCAAGAGCGTGTCTCAGTCAATTGAAAAGACCCTTCCATAGGGGAACATGGCAAAAGCATGCTGGAGGTCCATCCTTCAACGACCAAAACCCCCCTTCCCTAAAAAAAGCGTGGAAAGTGAGGTTTTGGGGGGCTATTGTGGGGGACAAGGATCCGAGAATACAAATAGATAGATTAAGGATAATGCAGAGGGTACGAACCTCCGAAAGCACTAGTGACCTTCTGCAAATGTAGAAAGACTATAATACTCGAGGACCCTGAGGATGCCAACATGCCCTCGGGAAACCGAGAACCAAGGGTAAAGGCTGTCGGGCTCAAACCAAGGATGAAGAGAAAGATTTATCACCAAGTTGGGAAGAAAGGAAAGAGGATGGATAAAGCACCCATCACCTCTACATTCAATGCTCTGCAACCATTTAGCTGGCTGCATTAATGAGGAAATGCCCTATGAACAGTGTCAACCCCGCTCATACCTTAGTGTGGAAGCCTTCTAGTAAGGTCTTAATGGGACAAGTATCAAAAGAATCTAACCTTGACCTTCCAAATGTAGGGCTTAGATACATCTTAGCTGACTATATAAAGCTGAGAAGCCCCTGGAGGAATGGATGGATTTTTGGAGACAAGAAAACCATTTGTAATCTCTATCTCGGACTAAACCCTAGGACCCCGATATAAGCTTTTCAAGGCTATTTCTTATCTGATATCATTGACTTACACTTGGAATTAATTCAAACATATCCACTTTAATCTTTTCATCTTGTTAAGGGCATTTACGGTTGATTAAGCATCTCACCTCTTAAAAAATTAATTGTGTGAGTAAAAGTAGCAAGTTTGTACTTGACATAAACCTGACTTACTTTTTGCTCGCCACAATTTACTATATGATTTATAATTTTATATTTTATGAATAATTATAAATTACAAAAATTTGCAATTTAAATAACTTATTGATGACATAGCTATTGATCTTTAATTTTTTAGAAATTTTGCAAGCATAGAGGATATAAGAAGAAGATGTAATCCAACGGTGGATTTGTCAAAATTCACCTCTAATAAAAAGATATTGAGTAAGGTTGTGGCCTAAGGCTACAACCAATTTTGTAGTTAAACTTTGTTCTAAAGAATATGCAATCCAATGATTCAATTTTCAAAATATGTAATTATGTTAATTTTTTTAGTGGAAGTTGTAGCCATTGGCTACAAGCGAGTTTTTAGTCAAACTTTGTCCTTCTTACTAGATTTATATTAAAATTTTATGAATATTATGTAATTTTTCTCATTATTTTAATATGGATGATAGAAAAGGTTCTAGCGAATGTGAAGATGAGAGACATACTTTGGTTTATAGTGGCCGATTGTTTCAACAATTACATGTTGGTGCACACACATGTATAAATGAAAATCGACTTATGTGGGTGTGTAATCAATGTATATTGAGGATTGAATTATATAATAGATTGAAGCATGTGATTATCAAAGGCGATTGTAGGTATTCTAAACTAATTATTGTTACTATTTTTTTTTTCTTTATAATTTATATGTATAAATATAACCGGGCTAAAATATCACTTTAGTTTTTATGTGTATAAATATAACCAAGCTATCTTTGAATTTTTATCATATCATGTTTACTTTTACTTTGTTTTTCTTATTTATTCAATTTTCCTTGGTCAAGATTGAACTTGCATTATGTAAGCTTTTCTAGGTTTAGGAATATTTTTGACATTAGCTGATGATATATATGATATGTTTAGCTGATGAAAAAATTATGAGATAAACACAATGTTCAAAGGCATGGTTGTTGACACCTTTGGACCTACAAGATTTAGAGAAGAAGCATGAAGTCATTAAGCAAGGAATAAAGTATTTGAAAGATTTTAATAAGCAGAGATTCTTTTTTATTTTAATTAATTATTATTTTTGAACAAGTGCATTTCTTTATTTCAATTAATTATATGAATTGTTGTATTATGAGCAACTCCAAAGACGAGGCTGTAGGCTTTATTTTTTTGTTGTAACGTTCAAATTTCATAATTAATTGTTTTGTTTTGATGCTAAGCAAAAAAGTGAAGTTACTATGTTAGCTTTTCTGTTTATATAAATTGATAGTTATGTTTGATTGAACTTAGATCATTTGAAAGTTTTTTTTTTTTTACTGGATATGTGTTACAATTCAAATGAAAAAAAAAAAAAATTTAGACTCAGTTTTCTTTATTAATTTTTCTGTGAAAAAAAAAGCTTTAAAAAAAAAAAAACTTATATTGACATTGATTTGACGTGATTTAGATTCAATTTATTTTCCATTTTTATAATTATTCAATCTTTGTTGTGAATATATATATTTTTTTTTCCATCTAAAGGGTTTGCTATTGCTTGAGCCATATTGTCTAAGGAAGTTAAACACTTTAGTGAGAATTTTGTTTTTGTTTATGTTTCCTATAATAAGTTAATATCTAAAACGGAAATTATAGTTGCATGTAGAGTAGACAGGGTTAATAACTTTGTAATAAGTTATCTATAATAAGTTAATAACTAAAAAGGAAATTATAGTTGCATGTAAAGTAGAGAGGGTTTGGCTTATCACTGGTACGTTTTCAACTTGATATTTCCTTTTGTTTTAAGAATACAATGGCACCACCGCATGCCCTTGGCGCAATGGTCACTCCACAAGTATAAATGCTTGTGGGGTGTGGGGGGGCAAGGGCCGGAGTTCAAGTCTCCAGGAGGGAGTTTTACACACATATACACTTAGATTAGGCTAGAGTAGAAATTCTATCTTGTATAAGAAAAAAAAAGTATACAATGGCAAGTGGTACTTTATTTTAATCTCCACATTTTATTTAGTTAGTGGGTGATGTGGCCATTAGGGGTGACCACAGGTCGATCCGGGTTGGGTTTGTGCCCAACCCGCGACCGACCAACCCAAGTCGGGTGAAAAATCTTTAGACCTGCCGCCGACCGGTCAGAGAGTCGGGTCGGATTGGACGGTTCTTCGCCAGAAGGTGGTCGGGTCTTGGTCGGATCTGGCCAAAAATTGGGCAGATTTGGCCGAAATCCGGCGAATCTAGCCGAAAACTGGCCTTGTATGGCAAGATCTCACCAGATCTCGTCGGATCTCGACGAGATCACGTTGGATCTCAATGAGATCTCATCGGATCTGGCGAGATTCGACAAAAAAATTGTATATAAGGTGGAGACTGGTGGCCTTTTTTATGGTAGAATTGGTCAGGTCGGTTGAAATCGGGTTTAGATACAAAGACCCACCCACCGACCTACCGGAATTGGGTTGGATATCTCAGAAACCGCCGCCGACTTGTCAAGGGAATCAGATCTGGCGGTTTTCGGATCAGGTCGGTCGGAATTTTGGGTGGGTCAGGCCACCGGGTTGTCTTGGACAGGCCTAGTGGCCATTTCTTGTTAAAACAAAAGGAAATTTCAATTAAAAAAGTATTGAAAGTAAGCTAAATCCAAGAAGATATTTATGCTAAGTGCATCCATCAAATTTGAAACTTGGAGTGTAAGAAGATAAATAAAATAGAGAAGCGTCGTCTTCATTCTCTATCCCTCGTTTTGTTAGCTGTGAGTTTAAGCGTGTGAATCCACTATATATCCTACCAACTTCAAACAGAAAATTTATTATTTGAGCGAAAAAGGTGTGTGCATCATGAACAATTCAATAATTAATGAGAGAGGTCCTTCCGACCAAGCTCTTTCCCACACAAGTGGCTTTCATAAAGTAGGAGAGCTTAAAAAAAAGTCTGGGACAAGAGAGACCACGGTCAAAAAAGAAAGAAAGAGAGAAAAAGTGATACGAAGAGAATAATTCAGGAGACACAATCACGCAAATTATGGGGGAATCACTGAAAATGAAATAGAGGGAGGGGTCGTCCAACGTGGACAAATTATCGAACTCATACGTCAATTTGGTTGCATTAGCAAAAATGCAAATTAACCAAAAATCATGTGGGCATATACCTATTATCCTTTTATAAAAAGTAATAATTGACCGCAAAAAATTTTATAATCTTTTCATGATGTAAAATTTTATATTCATGAAATTTTTCATTACAAATTTTATCATAAACTTAATGTCCAACAGTTAATTATCTAGTGATAAAATAAAATTTAATTATTAAAAATGAAACGTCTAAGTATGAAATTGATACTCACTCAAAGTCCAATTCACAGTGATATTTGTAAAAATTAAAAAAATAATCAAATTATAAGAAAGAATAAAAAAGTAAGCAATCAAATTACAAGAATTGGGGTAGATTTCTTGTTAGAAAGGAGGGGCAGTGAGCACTCAGTACTCTTATTTTTGGAGGGTCCCAGGAGGAAATTTCTAAGTAACCTAAGCATTGACTTGGGTCTTTAATCCCTGTGCATAGTGCAAAGGATCATGATCCTAATACTAGTACAAAAGGAGCATCTGAGCAAGATCTAGAAGCACATCTGTAAAGTTGTAATTTACAACTATTTTATGTTGGCTTTAATTCTGTGCCAAATTTGATTGTAATTATGTTCAATCATATGTACCCTGTATTATATGTGGGATTTCATTGTAAGGGTTGTGTGAGAGAGAGTGTGTGAAGACTCAAGGCAATTGAAGATTAAAGCTGTTTTCGCGGGTAGCTCGCGAGTAAGCTTCCCGCGGAGTGATGCATGTGCCCTGCATATGACTGGAATGCGAAGAGTCAAGACAGGTTGGTGACAGCTAGTTTTCGCGAGTGTCTCGCGGGTAAGGCCTTCCCGCGAGATACTCGCGAAACATTCTATTTTGCTGAACTGTCATTTCTAATACACACTATTTGTACCCACACTATATATACCCACATTACCCACAGATGTTGAGGAGTGCTTCTGAGAGAAAACCCTAGCCACAAACCTTGAGAGTTAGAGATTGTTATACTCACAATTCTTTACACAATTCATTGTGGATTTTCCTTAGCTCCTACCTCTCCATTTCCATACACTTGAGAGGTTGATAGCCCAAACACTTACCACACCTTTTCAGAGTGTCAAGTGAGGTTTCGATGCTGCTGGGAAGCATTAGAAGAAGCCAGGCTTTGGCGGATGCAATCAGGCATATTGCGGGATCTAGAGAGCTAGACGAGACACGGTTCTGAGAAGCCTTGTTGGAGTAGGAGCTTGGAAGGCTTAGGTGCATTGGGTAGATTAGGCTTGGAGGGTCTCTTGCTACTCGTGTATCCCAACTGATTGTCTAGTGGATCGATTACCGCTTGGAGGGCGGCGGAGAGGTTTTTCGCTGAGTACTTCGGTTTCCTCTTCGATAACACATCGGCGTGTTATCTTGTGTTTGCATTCTTCTTCCCTACTCTTTTACCTTTTAGTTTACTGCTGTGTTATATTGATTATGGGTTAGGGTAGTTTATTTGTTTATTCGCTCACATTTATTCTATTCCGCACTTACTATAAGTTAAAGTAAAATCTATCGAGCCGTAATATTTAATTTGGGGGTCTAAAGTCTAAACAGCTTTTGTGTTTTAACACATTTTCGAGCTTTCAATTGGTATCAGAGTGGGTACACTCACTGTGCTTAAATTACTTGAGTGTGATCCTTGACCCTTTTGTGATGGACAGATCACAATCACTCAATGCCCCACCATTCTTTGATGGGTGCAACTATGCGTTTTGGAAGGTCCGTATGAGGGCTTTCTTGTGTGCCATAGATAAGTCGGTATAGGACTCCATTGAGAATGGGTATGTTAAACCCACGATAGCCAAGTCCGAATGGGACAAGACAGCTCTTGCTTTGGCGAATGCAAATAGTAAGGCTATTAACGCTATATTCTGTGGTGTGTCTACTGATGAATTTCATAGGATATCGCATGTGGAGACTACCAAGGAAGCTTAGACAATTCTTGAGACTACCTATGAGGGTACCAAGAAAGTTAAGGACACAGAGCTTCAGATGCTTACCACCAAATTTGAAGAGCTCAAGATGGGAGACGATGAGTCCTTTGATTCATTCTATGGGAAGCTCAATGAAATCGTAATTGCTAAGCTCAATCTTGGAGAGAAGATTGAGGATACTAAGGTGGTGAGAAAGATTTTAAGGTCCTTACCGGAGAGCTTCCATGAAAAGGTCACAACTATAGAAGAAAGTAAAGATTTGGATGAGATCAAAATCCAAGAACTCATTGGATCTCTTCAAACATATAAGTTGGGACTGCCTTCTCACAAGACGATCAAATCTCTTGCTCTCAAAACCATCACTGAGAGAATGGATGACTTCTCAGAAGAAGATGACGTGGAGAAGGAGGTAGCATTCCTTGCAAAGAACTTCCGAAAATTTCTAAAGATGAAGAACAGTGGGAAACCGTTTAGCAAAGAGAAGTTTTCATCCTCCAAAGGTGACAGGAAGGAATTCAAGAAGAGAGATGGGAAGGACTCTCAATCCCCTCAAGGTATCATATGCTACGATTGCAACGATCATGGACATCTTAAGAAGGAGTGTCCCAACTATTTGAGAGGGAAGGGTAAAATGTTTGCCACTACCCTTAGTGATTCTAACAGCTCAAATTCAGACATTGAAGGAGAATGTGACAGTGAAGGAAATTATAAGGCCTTTATGGCTATTGCCTCCGTTGATTCAGAGGATGATTTGAGCAATTTAGTTGATGAACTTGGTAATATTTCTGAAGATGAGGAAATTGAAGAATTGGATGATGAAGACATGTGTCAAAATGAAGGGGAGAACAACCATTAAGAAGCATATGATTCTCTGTTGGAAGATTGTGGCGAATATGCCAAAGTTGCAAATCTTGCTGTGAAAAAGATGAAAAAGGTTGAAGAAGAGTATAAGTGTATACTTGTGCAACTCAAGGAATCAAAGTGTGAAGAAGAAAGATTCAAGGGAAAGTTGGTTGAAGCTTACTCTAAGATCAAGTTTCTTGAACTTGAAATTGTTTAAGCAAATGTCAAGGTTGAGCGCATCTCCACCAAGAAACTTGACAATGTGCTGTCCTCTCAAAAAACTTCACATGATAAGATCGGTTTGGGCTATACTGAAGAAGGAAGTTCAAGCAGCGAACCTAAGAAGGAAGTAAGGTTCGTATCAGCCAAGAATGACGAGAAACTCAAAGAAGTGAAGCCTGAGATTGAGACCCTTACTGCTGTAAAAAGAACCATTGGTGCAAAACCAAAGGAAAAAGGGAAGTCATTACCCAAAAATTAAAAGGGGCCTCAAGTGAAGCATGTGTATCATCACTGTGGCGTACAAGGATATACAAGGTCGAATTGTTTCAAGCTTCATGCACTCAAGAAGGCTGATTTTCTGCATGACCAAGAAATTTCAAAGAGAAGACCAAAGGGAGCACAAGCTAAGGGTGATAGTGAGGGACATCTCATTGGAGATGTTATGGAAATGTTGAAGAACATATCACAATGCCTTGCTAGCTTCACTCCGAGGTCTGAAAGTTATGTTGGTTGTTCCTCGCCATCTAAGGCTCTCACCCAAAACACTCGTAAAGAGTGGGTGAAGAAGGGTACTTATTCATGATCACTCTCTATGCCCATGCATTAATACTTCCAATGTTTAGGGTCACAGGTTCATGCATCATGACATACATAATACTCTCTTGTCATTGCTTCTAGTTTATAGCATGTTTCTTTTACAAGTTTTGTTTTGTACTTGTTGTTTTGTTGATCTTACTTCAATTGTTCTATTTTTGAGTGTGTTCAAAAGTTCAAAAACCCATAAAAATTGAAAAATCTCCAAAAAGTTTGATCGCTTGTGTTGTGTATATCACATGTGAGTTTGGCCTAGTACCTTCGTACTAAACAGAATAAATCTCTGTTGAGAAACATAGTTGCTCAAGATTACATGCCTCTAACTTTTGAAATATAGAAATTCCATTTCCATTATTGTAACTTCCCCCACTCATCACTTGACTATCTAGCTAAGAAAAGCCTACAAAAAGAGTACAAAGTTACTTTAAATGTGCTATGGCCATAATGCATAAGGTGGAACTGTGGGCGCAAGGGAAAAGCCTTTGGAGTCGCCACCTAGTTATATGGTCTAGGAACCAGGAATATAGCATCTTTTCGAGGAAGGACCTTTGATTTTACTACTAGAGTTTGGGTTCAGAGTTTAGGTACGCTTTTGGGAAGGTGTTAGTCACCCAAGATCGCTCAACCCTAAGGTTGACCTCCCATCATTGTGTCTTACACCTTAACCTTATTAAAAACATTCTTAACACTTGCATCTACACTCACACACACACTAACATACATCTAAGCATACAACATGGCATCTTTATCCCAAAACAACACACTTATCTATCTACCCAAACAAAAGAGAACCAAACACAAAAGAAACCCTAGCATTCATCTAACATATGAAAACCCTATCATATATCTAAAACAAGGCAGCAACTTAAACATGGCAACAAGGCATATCATCATAGCAAGGAAAACATATTTCAAACCCTAATCATACATCTGCGCATGTTATATCATATCATCAAAGTAAAACCCTAACACAAATGCATGAACATTGCTAATGCATGACTTACCCTTTACTTACCTTTCAACAGCAAAGTACCTATGGCATTAATGCATGAACATGTAAATGGATGGCATTTAAAACTAAGAAACCCTAATCTAGTCATGTGATAAAAAATAAACATGTTAAAAGGTGAACAAGAAATTAAGGGGCCTAAAACATATGAAAAAGAGGCTATATAGACAAATATATGAAGGCAGAAACAAAACAAACAAAAAATTAGGGTTTTTGGGTAACGACATCGTATACAATAGAACAGGTTTACGTACGCATGAGTTCAGTCTGCGTGCGTAGGCTAGATCATGTGTACGCAAATCCTTACCCAAAAAACCTAAAAATGTAGAAACAGAGTAGAAACCAAACAAAACATAAAACGTAAAATCTAGCAACCTAACATGCTTAAAGACATAAATAAAACCTAAAACTAACCTAAACAAACATATGTAAACATAAACTAAACAAAGAAACAGATTAAAGACAAGATTAAAGGAAGAAAAAGAAAAAGAAAATTTCCAAAGAAGTTCCTTAAAGCAAAAGCTCCCAGGCTTGATTTTTTACCGTTCCCCTCAGTCAAATCTATCACAATTCAATAAAATAGTGATTAGTGATCTTAAACTCAAAGGATTGGGGCCAGAAAAGGTCCTAATCAAACAAAAATGACTTGAGGGTGTTTTGTGAAAAACTCCCTTTTGATTCACTATTTTTTAGTGAATCTTAGGTTTTTCGCGTGGGATTTCTGTGTGTTTTGAAAATACACAATGTAAGGCCTTTTTATAGTTGAGAAAATGTTGTTTGGAACGGCTCCCAAACGATGTGGGATTTGTTCCAAACCTCGGCCATTATTGCTGAAAACTTGTCTTTCTTATGTTTCTAAAACTCTAGCTGCGTACGCAAGAATGTGCCTGTGTACGCAGGCCGTGACCCTTATGCGTAAGTCGAGGGCTACTTTGGTCATTTTATTTTCAAAAATAGATTTTTTGCCCATTATAAAGGTTATATTTTCCAGTTTGACACTCCTCAAATCAATTTAATATCAAATTGGGCTCTAAACTGACCTTGGGCTTTAGAGTTCGAGCATCACTAGGAAATGGGGACCTGAGTCGTAAAGGGTATAAAATGTGGTGTCTAAAGATGCCTCTCTTTTGATTCGTGAGCTTCAATAATGGAATCAAAAGAATAAGAGATAAAACATGTTGTTTCGATGTATAGCTCAAGCCCAACCCACGCACACAACACACATCACGCATACATGGGGCGGGGTGCAACTCTGAAGGGTTGCGTGGGATTCGATGTCCAAAGTCCCACCTTTGTGCTTAGGAAATGAGCAACGACAGGTTCACTATCCCAAAACTTGTTTTGACATTTGAAAGCAAATGGCGAGTGATTCACTATTCTAGAGTCATTAAAAAAGAAAAATAAAACAAACAAGGGTGCTCTTATGAGCTAACCCAACAAAAAAGGATATAGTCTCTGTGGTGTCCATCCGGGGTTCTTGCCTCAAACTGCTCCGGGTGACTTGTTCCTCTTGTCTTCTTCACTTCTCTCACTACCTTTTTCTAGTGAGGCTCTTGCCTCGGGTTGGCTTTGGCATTTTTCTCTATCACTATCTCTACATTTTTCTACTGTGCTTGCATGTTTAATTCCTAGAGGATATGTGCACAAGTAGGATCCACTAGGGATGGTGAAAACTAGCTGAGGAGTGGATGTGCATAAGGAGGAATCTTCTACCTCTCACGACTTGCTTGGCAGAAGCTCGCTAAGGAGTTATAGATGTGTGATTTGCTAGGGAAGAATCTTCTGCTTCCTTTATGGTTCACGAAGGACTTTGAGGAAGAATCTTCTGCTTCCTTGCTGGGGATTTTTTTTTTTTTTTTAATAGGACTCACTGGGGAAGAATCTTTTGCTTCCTCATTGGGGATACTTTGGGGGAAGAATCTTCTGCTTCTTCATTGGGGGTTGCTTTAATGTGCTTGGGCCCATAGGGGAAAAATCTTCTGCCTCCTCCATGGGTATGATGCTTGATATGCTTGAATTTTTAGGGAAGAGTTTTCTACTTCCTCTATGGGAATGATACTTGATACATTCGGGGAAGAATCTTCTGCTTCCTCACTGGGGGTTCAGATGTTTGGTAGGTTTGATCTATTTGAGGAAGAATCTTTTGCTTCCCTCACTGGGGATATCTTACTTGAGATACTTAAATTTTGAGGATGAGTCTTCTACTTCCTCTATGGGGATGATGTTTGGCATACTTGACCCACTAGGGGAAGGTTCTGGATGTGCTTGAACCACTGCGGGTGATTCTTGATGTGCTTGGTTCATTAGGGGAACTTCTTGATGTGCTTGATCTGTTGGGGAATTTTTCTTGATAATTTATGTCTCAATGCGGAAGTCTTGAGATACCCCTCCCCCTTTTTTTTAAACTGTTCATGACTAAACTACATGTAGTTTAGTGACGAGGCCTAAACTTCATGTAGTTTAGTCATCAGGTTTGTTTCCGCCTGTTCATTTTCTTCAATGGTTACTAACTGTTTCTTTTCTTCTTCTTTATTCTCTTCATCTCCTTCACCTCTTCATATTCTTCATAACTCTCCTTTCTAACTTTCTACAAAAATCTCCTTCCCCTCTTTCTCTTCCTTACTTCCTGACTCTCTCATTCTCTCAAACTCTCTTATTTTCTCATTTCCTCTCTTCCACTCAGCATCTTCTCCAATGGCACCCAAGGCCAAGAAATCCTTCTACGTCTTATCTTCTGATGTCTCCCATCTCACCCGCTAGAACGGAGCCATGAGGTTGGTGGGACCTCCACCATTAATATACCGGCCAAAGAATCACATTCCCATGAGTGAATTATTAAGTTTTTCATTTTTTTTTCTCATTTTCAAGTTTCTTTCTAATCTTTGGTTTGAATGTGTTTTTGGCTATATAAATGCTTAGATGAAAACTTGATGCCTTAGGAAGGGTAGGAACATGTTTAGGATTGATTTTGGAAGATTCCTTTTTGAAAATGTCAAAAAAACTGCTTCTATCTGTGTTCTTGAGTGCGTGGGCCCGGGCCTGCTTACGCAACTCGTATTCATGCATACGCAAGAAGTTCTATCTGTGTTCTTGCCTGTGTGGGCTTGGGCTTGCATATGCAACTTATATTCATGTGTACGTAGCTCTGTTCTTGAGTACGGGGTGTCTTGTCTGCGTGCGTGGCTTTGACCTACGTACGTGAGACGCTTGGCAGAAACCCTACTTTGCCCATTTTTACCCCTTTTTCAACTGTTTCACTTCCAGTTGCAATTCTAACATGTCTTTTTATCATTTTTGCATATGAATATCACTATATCATTCTTTTTATCTTCACTTTCGCATCAAAACACCATATTCTTTGAATTTCACTTGAATCATGAACCTAATGACATCTTTCATTTTGTAGCAATCTTCCCCTTATGCTGGTAGGGGAAGCACCAATAAGGTGGTAGAATGGTTCAACCTACTTGCCCCCGAAACTAGGGGCTACATAGGCGAGCTTTAAGCCTATCATTGGTTTCATTTTGGAGAAGTTTGCGGGTGCCATCCTGGTGTAGTGCCTCATTGAGAGGCAGTAGGACACTACCTACACCTTTATATTGCCAAACGGGAGATGACGGTGACTCCATACGACTTTTACCTCATGACCGACCTTAAGCTTCGAAGGGGCCATCATTAGTTTGGATTGTGTGTCGAGTGTGCAGCTGGGCATTGACATGTTGGGGAGGAAGTATTCCATTAAGACCATCCGTTATTTCGACTTGGTGTCGAATTACATGTTCCTCCTGTAGAGGACCACAGAGGAATGTGTCCGTATGGCTAGGGCTTTCCTTCTCCACTTGCTATGGACCTACCTCTTTGCCAATGGTGGGCAAATGGTGTCTTTGAGGTGGATAACCTTCTTCCAGGACTTTAGGGAGGCCCGGGGGGCCAACTGGGGCAAGTATGTCTTACTTATCTTTACTTCACCCTCAACACTTCTAGCCGGAGCACCTTACAGTAGCTTGTGGGGCCTCGGAAGCTCCTTGAGATTAGTTCTTTTTTCATTCTTTGTACTTTCATTTGTAGCTTGTAGTCTTGGAAATTGTACTATCTTGAAAACCATCATCTTGCATCTATCATCTTGCGTCTATCATCTTGCAAACTGTCATCTTGCATCTAACTTGTGGCTTATGCCTTTTTTTTTTTTTTCGTAGTGATGGGTAGTTAGGTACGGCCTTATAACTCCAGGCACCGACCTAGTTCTGAGGGATTTTCACCAATGAGGGCACATCTTGTAAGGTTGACTTCAAATAAGGTAAATTTAAAAGTTCTAGCTGTTCATGCTTCTTCTTGCATTACCCTTAGAATACTCTCCTTCTAACCTTATGCCTTTATAGGTGAACTAGCCCCATAGGCCGGCTAGCTCCTTCCTGCTACTTGGGACTTGAAGCCTGCCATTCTCATTACTTCAGAGATTACCCGACCTTTTGAAGGAGCGGGCTTAAGGGCTCTATATCTGGCAGAGAGGGTGGGGTGCCAGTTAATGGGCAAGGATGATCCATAGATTCTGAGGGACCTACCTGAGTTCATGCTTGCCCCACACTTCATGACTAATGCTGAGTACAACTTGTGAGGGAGTGGTATTTCCTATGCCGACCAGCTTCTTGAAGGGTTGGACTATGAGGAGTTCAACATCACTCGCCTCATGCCTTTTCTTACCATTCAGGTATATGCTCAAACTCTTGTTCTTCTTTTCTTTCTCCTTTTTTGTTTGTCATGAATCCTAATGTGGGAAATTGTAATAAGGGGGACCTGTTGTTGGTGAGCCCATTGATCCTCCACATATCCCTTAGACGGTCTATGCCTATGGCCCAGATGGCTTTGCTTGGGAGTGTGTCGTGCCCCGTAACCCTAATGTTATGGGCTATCCTTTCCTTCCCAACACTCAAGTGGTAAGTTCTTCCTTCCCTTCGTTCTCTCTCTTCTTGCTAGTTTTCTTCTTGTTTTAGTCATTAACCCTTCTTCCTTCAAATTGCAACCCACCATCCAAAAGTATAAGGAGTTAGTATGGCTAGCTGGGAATCTTAAGTTAGAGGTGACCAATTAGTCGAGGGAGCTATATGGTCTTGGAGGAGCGGCCCACCCGGGCATTGGTGATGATGATGATGATGAAGGTGGTGAGGAGGAGGATTCGAAGGCGACTCCTAGCTACTAGTTAAGGAAGAGGCCGCACCGTTGATTACCTACAGTTACAACATATACATAACACACAACTTTTTCTTTTCTTTTTTGTTTTTATTGTCTTTTTATTCCCTTTAGCAAACATTTGGGTTTGGTTTGAAACAAAGGATTGTATTTAAGAACATCTTTTTATATTTATGCTTTTGATTGGAACTTAGCACTTAATTTACAAGATAATG
This sequence comes from Quercus ilex subsp. ballota, assembly GCA_032727855.1. Classification (NCBI taxonomy): domain Eukaryota; kingdom Viridiplantae; phylum Streptophyta; class Magnoliopsida; order Fagales; family Fagaceae; genus Quercus; species Quercus ilex. The sequence goes on from CM064916.1 coordinate 46,579,401, forward strand.
ATAAATTGTATGTTTCTGTACAACTTCGCTTGTTTGATGCTTGCAATCTTGTACTTGGAATATGTCCTGAATGGTTCTTTAGGTCACAAGAACCCTTAGAATGCTTGGGAGTAGAAAAACTCTGCTCAAAATAGGGCAACATGGGCTTTTGCCAAGCACCGTGCATACGTGGATATAAGCCTACGTATGTAGGGTTGATTCTGTGTACGTGGGCCGCGAATAAGAAAAACCTTAATCGACTTACTTAGGTATAAAAGTAGCCGTTTGGGTCCAAAACCCTTACCAACGTATTTCCAACCCAGAGAACACTCTTTTGAGGTCTCTCAATGGCAGAAAACTCTCCTCTTGATGTCTCCACTTAGATTAGGAAGCTTGATCCCAATTTCAAGGATTCTATTTCTCCCTATGGCCTTTCTTGCATCTTACCTTACCATCAAATTATGGTGGATGGGCCTCTTCTTTATGCTGTTGCCAACTATTGGGTTCCTTCTCGGCATGTTTTCCACTTCAATGGAATAGAACTATGACTCACTATTAAGGAATTTGCTGTTATTGTTGATACCGTATTTTATCTGCCCTCGATTTGCATGCAGGACCTCGAAAAATCCAAAAATGTTATTTTCTCTCCATGGGCCACGAGAACATCCAAAATGACGTGGCGCAACCCGTTCGGATGCTAGAGCACCCAAAGTGCCTTTTTCAGCTAAAATGACCAAAATGCCCCTGGTCAACCCTGGGATGACCGAAAGTCAAACAAAGTTAAAATCCCCTCAAAATAGCACCTTTCATAGTTTTACATCAAACCTGAGCTTCTTGGAGATTTTTGGCAAGTTTGACCAAGTTTGACTTGAAGTTGACTCCCAGCGGGCTCCAAAAACCCTAATTTTGATCCGGCCGTCAGAACATGTTGAAACTAATGCCATTATGAAAATTATCAAATCCTCAGTCCAACGACTATTCATGGGTTGAAATCGGAGTTAGAATGGCTAAGATATCATGAAAACTGGGTTGACGCACCGATTGATGCACCACTAATTTATGGGAGCCATAACTTTTGATCCGACTGTTGGATTTTCAAGTTCCATACCTTTTTAGAAACAGGAAGTAAAGATCTTTCCAAGGGTGTTAAGATCAACCCGATCCGAGACCATTTGAAGGTGGCGTCCCTACAAGGGTCACCGCCTCGTAAAGCATGCCGGTGCTATAAAAGGCACCAAGCACCTCCAGACCAAAAAAAGAAGAGACTTCTTGGCTGCCTATTCTCTGCCTAGATGAATTCTTAGCTTTTCTCCTCTCTTCCAAACACAAAAAAAACACATCAAAGCCTCTAGATTCTTCTCTTTACTAAAAATACAAGGTATTGTCCATATACCCAATCTTCTTTTCCTTGGTTCTACACCTTGGATTTGCGGTTTAGGAGTGTGGATAGTAGCTAAAAGATACTATCCACACCCCTAACTTTCTAAATCTTTTTCTAGCATTTATCTTGCTCTTTTTGCCTTAATAGCATGATTTATTGCTTTACCTAGCATGATTCTTGATTTATCTTGCTTTTAGCATGCTTTTTAGCTTATTTCCATATGCTTCCATGTTTGTTCATGTGCTAGTTGCCTTTTCTTCATCCTTTATGCTTTATGCCATTCTTTAGATGCTTAGATCTTTTCTTTCCCATGAGTTGATGTTTAGGTCTACATGGTCACATGCTTGATATCATGTCTCCGGCTATGCCTTGCTTAGATCTACATGTTTGTATGCATGTTCTCTGTTCCTATGCCTATGTCTATGCCTTCACATGCTTGTATGCTTGGATTTGTATTCTTCCATGTCTTTATGACCATATCCACATGCTTAGATGTACATCTACATGCTTATATGTTTAGATCTACACATCCGTGTGCTTTGGTGTTTGGATCTTCCTTGCTACATGCCTTGTGCCATCTCCTATGTTAGATCTATGTGCTTCACGCCATATTTATGTGCTTAGGCCTAGACCTTGTTTGTCATGCCATGTGCTATTGTAGCCCTTTTATTCCTTTTATCGCATTTTCTTATGTTTTGGTCTATTGGTTTGGACCTGATCTAGACCCTATGGTCTTTGTCATCGTCCATACACCAAGGCCCACATCAAAAGGTTTGGATCGTCGAATTTGCATGTCTATGCTTGCTTGCTTCTATGCTCTATACTTTATGTTAGCTTCTCTAGTTCTAGGTTTTGCCATGCTTGGTGCCCTCTGTGGGCTTGATCTTGTTTGGTTACATCCAACGCCCATGATGCCTTGTTTGGATGTAACCGCTTGGGACACATCTCCATGATGCCGGTTGCTTCGTACATACCCTTCCCTTTTCGCTCCGTGCGATGCTATGCTTACCATGTTTGTTCACGCCACCCGTTGGCTTTCTATGCATCTTTATATGCTTGCTCACATGTTTATGCATGAGTTTTGCTTGCTGGTGTGTAGTCCATACTTCAACACAATGAAGTCATGGACATCTGATCCAAACTACATTTGTCCCCCCGCAGACGCCATCTTTTGTTTGCCTTCTTTCTTGTTTGCTTGTTTGCTTGCCATGTCTATCCTGCTTATCTACTTTATGCCTCTTTCATATGCTCTTTGCATCTTTTCTTTCCATTGCTTGTTTGCTGGTTTCTTGTCTTTGCCTTTGCATGTACACATATGGAGCGAGGACGCATGGAGTTAGGGCATCGTCTCCCAGGCACAAGCAAAAAGGGTGAGGATGCAAGCATGTGGATATAAGCCAAGTGGCTATGTTCAATAGATTTAGGGGTCTAGCCTCTTCCATTTGGTTATGTACTCTTTTAAACCCCCTTCTTTCCTCCCTTCTTTCTCTCTTAGATGGGTTGTATTAGGTATATCATGCCATGTACCATTCGTCCTCATCACTAGAGTATGGTGACCCCTATTTACTTTCCTATACCTATATTTTGGGCCATGCTCTAGGGATGTAGGCATTTACTTTCCTACTCTGTGTGCTTGCATTGTGCATGATGTATGTATATATATACCTGCTTGCCCCTTCCGATGTGATTGTCACAGTCCATGTTACCTAAGGCAAAGCGATGCCTAATTTCCGCTGCAAAATTAAGGTGAAATGTCGCCGGATTTTCGCCATGGAAATTTGGTACTTTGCCCAAATGCCTTAGGAAAGCATAGATTGAGACCACACCCATTCAAAAGCCAAACCTCAAAGCCCCCCATACATGTAAAGCCCCGTAAGCCAATGCCAAAATCATGTTTTTTACTGCCAATCTTTGAAAATTAAGGTTTTATCAAAACAAAGGACTATCCTTGGACAGGCGTTGTAGGGTGCCTAACATCTTCCCCACACGTAACCAAAATTCTAGACTCAAGAATCAAGATTTTTTTCCATCCACATTAGATTAGGAAAAATGCTATCGGTAATAAAATCAATTAGAAACAGGTGACCAATCACACCTTAGAAAAATCCAATGATTGGTGGCGACTTCACTTACCTTTGGTAATCACCTAAAATTTGGCCAAGATTTCTGCCACATCTCCAAAAGTACACCTACCTTGCTCCCACAAGAGAGAGAGAGAGAAAGCGCCCGAGCACCACGTGAACCACACAATTATCGAGAGGGGCCTCTAACGGGCCCTGCATGTGTGGGAGCATTGCCACAACAAGTGGTCGAACGAAGGCCCGACAGCGGTTTTCCAGCCGTTCGAGGCCCAGGCGTCAACAGACTGGCGACTCCACTAGGGATCGATAAGAGTTTAGCCTTTAGAGCTTTTGACAAAACCATAATCTTTGGACATTGGCTTTCAAAAACACGGAAATTGGCATTAGCCTCCGGGGCTTTCCTTTTTGAAAAAGGCTTTTACTATATCCTAGTAGACTATTTTCAAAAGAGCAAAAACGTTTTCCAAAAAAGGGTGTGAGGTATTTTCATGGGGCTTTACAACTTTCCTCACATGCTTTACCGCTTTCTTTACATGCTTTACCACTTTCCTCACATGCTTTGCTACTTTCCTCACATGATTTGCAACTTTCTTTCACATGCAAACATAGGGTAGCAAAATTTAATTTTCGTTACACCTTTATCTGCTTTCATAGATATATATATATATATATATAAATCATCTTTGCTGTACTTCTGCTTTCTATAATACTTGGCAGATGTTTTCTTCCTATGAAAATGCTTAGAGGATTCCTTGCCTCTGTATTTGGATTTTCTCTTAGGAAGGACAGAGCGTAAGCCATACTATGTACAGAAGTTTCCTACTTCGTACTTGGCTTTGCCTTTGCAGGGTACAGGTTACAGTTGCTACAAGTGTAAACTGGGATACAAATTAAGGGTGCCATCTGATTACAATCTGTAAGGGAGAGGGCTGTGACTAAACTAGGCCTTGCACTGAAGGGAGGTATTTTCTCTCAAACTGGACTTGAAAATTGGACCTGCCTCAGACTGGGAGAGGGAGCTGCCTTTTATAGAGGAAGGGAGCCTTGGATCCTACTGAAGACTGCTGAAAATTCGGAAGGTAGAATGCTTTTACTGCGGGTGAAAAATCATTTCAGCCGAAAGTAAATAGTAACTTCAGGATTTTTGTCGGGTACTGTAGAGTGAACAATAACGGTCACTGTACATGAATAGTACTTTGTCCCCATGCTTTTCTGATTCACCGTTCATCGATACTATTGGAGGAATAGTGAATTTTCTGGAAAGTGCGGGTACTATTCATGAAAGGAATCTTTGAATAGTAACCGAGATTGGGAACTGTTCCAAATAGTTACTGGTGCTATCTGGAGAATCTAATTGTCATCCATACAGATCTTGTGAATCCTGGAATGGGTCAATTGGGCAACGGTTGACTGAAGCTTCAGAAGAGGCAGGAGAAACTCTTTCTGTTGACTTTAACTTTTCTGCTTGGATTTGCAACTGCTGAGTAAGATCTTTTAGTTCTTTGCTAGATTTTTCGGTGATCTGAACGAAGTCTAGGCTTGACTGTGATCTTGTATTGTAAGCAATGGCTCTTTGAATTGGAGGAGGGAAGTCTATATGAATCTATAGAATGACATCAGTAAACCTGAAACTGTCCCACCATTTTACTAAGAATTCCCTGTCTAATAAGTTGGAGTTGATCTTGTAATTCCACATGCTTATCCAATGGATCCTGTACATGACTGTCATATGCAGAATGGCTGGAAACTAGGAACCATGATCTGAGGGTTGAAACCTGGAGTTGAACAATCTGAGGGCCTTCAGCAAAGGCTCTGGAAAGATTTATGGGACTGATCCAAACATTTCCCACCATTTTAAGAACCATGAAGGTATTTGGCTGGAGAAACTCTTATCAAAAATTACAAACCAAGAATGATCAAAATCCTTGTTCTGGTAAAAAAGGACTTTCTCAAAGGCATCCATGTAGTCATAGTAACTGTAATGGAGTTCTGAACCTGTGAGACTCTTAAAGTTTGTGAGGGTTTTGAGCAAGGAGGGATGAGGTCCCCATTCAATGCAACTAACAAAACCTGTGATGATGAACTTGTGATAAAGAACCTATGAAGGGTCTCTTTTGTTCATGATGTTTTCAATTCGAGCAGACTTTTCTTGGAGGAGGATGCTTTTATAAAACCTGATATTTTTCTCTGGGTGCTTCGGAAGGAAGTGCCAACCTTGGGGTAAAACTTCCATGGCTAAAGCTAGAGGATATGTTATATGAACTAGATATGGTTCAATATAAGAGATGTGCTGGACAAAAGGCTTCATAACATAAGAAGACTTTCCTTTTCTGAAAGAAGAAGGCTTTTGGGGAACTGAAGGGGCAAAAGGTTCTTCTACTGTGTATGGGTTGATTGCTTTAAGGGGAGGGGTTGCTAAAGCTGAGCTGTAGCTTGGTTGGCCATGAGGTGGTCTCTGGTAATTTGGTTTTGGGATGGTAGAAACCACATATCTATTTGCTAAAGATGAGGCGGAGAGGGGAACTAACTGATGACCAAGAGGGTTCTTTGCCTGACTAGTACTACAGGTGGTTTGCTGTTTTGGCAGTTTTGGGGGTTGGGGTTGTACGGGTCTTTTCCCGGACATCGTGGTTTGGACTCTGCAAAAATTCACGGGTTAGGAAGTCAGGGATACTGTTTTGAGTTCCTTCAATGAATTCAATGTCAAAGTAAAAAACTGAAAGGATGGCTTGCCATCGTGCAAAAATTTGTTTTGATGCAATGTTTTGAATATCTTTTTCTAAAACATGTTTTGCAGATTTACAACCAATCCTTACTAAAAACTTTTGATTTAAAAGATCACTTGGGAATTTTGAAATGCATTGTATTATAGATAAAATTTCTTTCTTAATAGTACTGTAATTAATCTAAGTGGGAGTCTAAATTCCCGAATGGAAACAGACAATCTGTTCGGGGGAAGTGGGACTGACACATTGAAGGAGAATGCCACTGTAACCAATGTTAGAGGCATCAGTCTGAACAATCTTGAAGGAATTTTCAGAGGGAATTCCTAAGCAAGGGAGAGACTTGACATATTTTTTGATATCTTGGATGATATCTGTGTGATTTGGAGTCCAAGGAGGAGGATTAGCACGAAGTCTATCAAAAAGGGGTTTGCATTTATGCCTGAGGTTTTGATAGAAATCTGCTATGTAGTTGAGAGATCCTAGAAATCTTTGAAGCTGAGTTTTATCTAGGATTTCATCTGGAAACTTATCAGCAAACTGAATAGCTCTATCTATGGGTTTGATGACACCATGGTGGATATCAAAGCCTAAGAATCGAACTTTGGTTTGGAAAAGTTTGATTTTTGGGGCTGAAACAACAAGACCATTGAACTTAATGGTGTTGATGAATGCTCTCAGGTGTTTCCAATGCGGGATCAGAGATTCTGAAAAGATGAGTACATCATCAATGTACACAATGATATGATTGGAGAATGGATTAAAAATCTCATTCATGATGTTTTGGAATTCAGAAGGTGCATTTTTTTGGCCAAAGGGCATTACATTCCATTCATGATGGCCAAAGGGTGTGGTGAAGGTTGTCTTGTACCTATCAGACTCTCTGATTTGTATCTGCCAAAATCCACTCTTCATGTCAAACTTACTGAACACCACTGCTTTGCTAAGCCTATTAACTAAGTCTTTTTTGTTTGGAATTGGGTACCTTATCCACTCTAAGACTTTGTTAAGGGGCTTGAAATTGATAACTAACCTAGGAACACCTCTCTCAATCTCAGCGTTTTTCTGAACATAAAAGGCTGAACAAGACCAAGGGGATCTAGATTTCCGAATAATTCCCTTTCTAAGGAGATCCTCAATTTCTGCTCTACAGGTATCCATAAGTTCTTGATTCATTTGGATGGGTCGAGCTTTGGTTGGAATGTCCTTTTCTTGGAAATCTTTGACATAAGGGAGAGCAACTTCATGTCTCTTCCTATGCCAAAAGGCTGTTGGTAGATCAGAACAGACTTCATGCTTAAGTTTTTCTTCAAACTTTCTGATCTCTTCTTGGATGGTTTTACAAGCTAGCTGTTCCTTAACTCTCTTGTATTTCAAGTCATCCTGTAGGTAGTTAAGATGGTGAATTTTGGCTTGAATAAGGTTAAGGGTCTTGGAGACAGCAACTTCCTGGAGACTACTAATTTCTCTAGGCTCCGGGCTCCGGGCTCCGAAGAAACTTAAACTTAATTGGTTGACCAAAAGGATGGGTAGTGATGCCTTCACTATTTGTGGTGAAAGGATACAACAGACACATAAAAGGATTTCCTAATATCACTCTATCTATCATGTTTTTGACAAGGACAAATGTGGTTTTGAAGCATGTGCTGTCTTGACACACATGAGCTTTTGGAATTTTGAATTCAATCTGCATTTTACCTCCACTTGCAGAAGTTAACCTTTCTCTGGTCTTTTTGAAGTACTTAGAGGGAATGATTCCTTCTTGAATGCAGTTGAGATCAGCACCTGAATCCATTAAGGCTATGACCTCGAATTTAAAATCTTTGCTGATGACAATCCTGACTTTGGAGTGCCATTTCTGGAAGTTAATCCTACTAATGGCTTGTAAGAACAATTTACTGGAGGGGTCTTGGTCCAGATCTTGTCCTTGAACCATATCTGTAGTGGGGTTAACTGTTTCTTCAGCTTCATCATCAGAAGGGTTCTAAAATGAGGTTCCTTCCTCATTGCCTTGATGAGAAGTGTTTTCTAGATTTTTGATTCTTTGATCAAGGAAATTGTGATCAACTCTAAGGATGGTTAGCTCTTGCTTAAGGGTTCTAACCTCAGACTTAGTTTCCTTGATTTCCTTTTGAAGGTCGTTGACTGTAACTTCCTTTTTAGATTTGGTAAACCTATTGTAGATTTTCTCCAAATCAACTTTGGGTTCCTGAAACCTAGGTTCGGGTTTACTGGTTTCCTTAACTAGGGTTTTCTTGAATTCAGTAAGCTTTTGAGCTTTCATGACTGGGTCTTCGATCTATTCTGTGAGATCTAAGATGAGCTCTTCTTGCTTAGAAAGAACATTGATAGTTTTGTTCCTGCAACAACTAACCATGCAAGGTATGGGTTCATCCGGGCCACTAGAGGAACTAAAGGAGGCTCTAGAGGGTTCAGAGGATGACTGGTAGATTTGTCGGATCTCACTACTAGAGGACTCACTTTCTGAGTGGTCAAACTCTAGGAGCTTAAAGATCCTCTAGAGGGTTCAGAGGATGACTGGTAGATTTGTCGGATCTCACTACTAGAGGACTCACTTTCTGAGTGGTCAAACTCTAGGAGCTTAAAGATCTCATCTTTACTGGTTTGGTCACTAACAGGGGTGTTGATAAGGGATTTGGCCTTAGCTTTACACTCTTTTCTAAAATGACCTTTCTTTCCATAGTTGAAGCATTTTCCTGATGCTTTGGGTATGAATTTTCCTGTGGACTTGGATTTACCTTTCTTATAGAAATCATCTTTGCTGTACTTCTGCTTTCTATAAAACTTGGCAGATGTTTTCTTCCTATGAAAATGCTCATAGGATTCCTTGCCTCTGTATTTGTATTTTCTCTTAGGAAGGACAGAGGGTAAGCCATACTGTGTACAGAAGTTTCCTACTTCGTACTTGGCTTTGCCTTTGCTGGCTTTGCTTTGGATCTTAAGATCTCTGCACATCTTCATTTCTTCACTTCGAATGGTGCTAGAGATGTCTCCATAAGTTAGGTTATCATAATCTATGATACCTAAGGGGCTACAAAGGTTTTCTTTGACCTTTTCTCCAAAAAGGGTCGGTAAACCATTGATGAACTTCTCCTTCCAAAATGGAGAGTTGCAATCACTTCTGTGCATGACTCTGGTAATAAAAACATCTTCGTACCACCCAAAGTCGCCAAGGGTTTTACATCTAAGGTTACTCAACTGGTCGTAAATCCTAGATGTGATGTTGTTGGGTTTTCCTACGAAGTGTTTCATGATCGTATAGATCTGGGTATTGACTCCGTCTGGGATACCTCTACTTATGTTGTCATCAAAGAGGGGGAGTCCTTCCTCATCTTTTTGGACAGCGTGTTTGATGTCTTCCTTAAACTCATCCATTAGGCAGTTGTTCCACCATTACAGAAGTTTACCTGTGAATCCTAAGGATATAAGTCCTATGACCTCAGTATGGGGATGTCCTTCACTGATGTAGTTATTGGCTACTATGGTCATATGCTGGAGTTTGTTTAGGATTTCCTGTTCTGACAAACTATCTATGTTCCATTCATTGAGTTTACCAGAGGTTACAGAGAACTGGTTGCTAACATTCCTTTCCTCGAACTGGAGGTCAGGAAGGGTAGGCCTAGGGTACCAATTCTTAGTTAGGCTAGTAGGGGTTACCTTTTGGTTGGTAAGCCTTTTTACCTCTAAATTCTGGAACTAGTTTTCTAGATGTTCTATCTCCTTTTCATTGTCTGAGGAGGTGCTGCTAGAACTACTAGAGGCAGTGTGAACGTCTAAGGTGATAAGACGGGTTTCTAAACGGGGATCAACACTGGTTGAAGTCGTTACTGGGGAAGAGGTGACTGGTTCCTTCTTCACAAGTTCTTTAAATTTTTGGTTGACTATTTCTAAGGCCGTTCTATCCTTAGACCTAAGGCTGGGTTGCCTAGTTATGGGGAGCTTGACTAAAGGTTTTTCTAAGGTTTGGACAAGTTTGCTAGGGCTTCCTGGCTGGAGGATGACCTTATTGTCCATTTTGTCTTCAAACCTATCAAGCTGTTTTCCTATAACACCTAAACACTGGTTGGTGTAGTTGTTCTTCTCTATGACCTTCTTCACAACTCTTTCCTCTTGGGTAGTAGGAGTTTTGAAGGGAGAGGCAACTAAATCACTTCCATGGTGGTTAAAGGTTATGGCTTCCTAGGGAGGATGGTGAGATCTAACGACTTCTGGAGGTTGGTTAGAACTACTGGTATCCTTGGGAAGTTTGGTCCAATTGGTTTTGGTGATGACACAAGACCGTTTGTGCCACTCAAAATGGTTCTCAAAATATTCAAAGAAAGGGACATTACCGGATATCTCTTTCATGAACGTTTTCCAACTTTGCAAAACTTCTTTCTTTTGTTCTAGGGTATGGTTGGCTCTATAGGCTTCTCTTTTGAGTCTGTTTTCTTTTTACTCAAATTCTTTGCCTAGGGTAACTAGATCAGGGGTGAACTTTTTCCTGATAACCATAAGCTGGGGATTTATGTTAGGTTCATGCTGAAAAGGGTCCTGTGGTTCATGCTGATATGGATTCATCATATCAGTACCTGTTGGGGATGGGGCTTTTCGACTGTTGCTGTCTTCTTCCTCACCAACAACTGAATCTTGTTTGGCTGTGTAACATGGTGTGCTAACCTGGGATCTGGTCTGGACACCTTGGAGCTCTAGTCCTAAGTCTCTTCTAGATTTAGGAAAAGGTGCTAGAGGTTTGGATGAGCTACACTGGGATGCAGGTCTATCTCTAAAAGGGATAGGGAACTGCGGGTTATTCCAATCTCCTAGTTTTAGATCTATATCTGATAACTCATAAGACTCAGAATTGAGAACTCCATCATCTTCTTGGGGTATCTTTGGGAGGGATGTACCTGTAGATCTAATGCCGGTAGAAGAGTTACTTCTAAACATCCTATTCATTGTTCCAAATTAAAAGCCTAGTTAAACAATTAACACCTAATTACCTTTATCCTCAAACTCTTGGATCTATCCTTAGATCTGAAATAGAGTGTTCAAAAAGACTATCGCCTAATCACGTGCAAACTCAACCTCTTAGCGTCACAATCCTTACTTTGAGATAACTCCCTTCCGTTCACGCCCAACCCTCAGGACTTATTGTTTGGTACGGGACACACACTCAGCGTGGGACTTATTGGTCTTACTGGGTTGACAACGGCACAAATCTGGTCTTACGTGTCTCAACAGTACACATCTGCAACAAACTGGACGGATAAAAACAGAAACAAGAAGAAGCAGATAACTGGGATATAACTATCTGTTTACCTATCTGTTTATCATTATGTGATTATTTGTTCGTGTTGATTAGTCATATCCCAGTTATCTGCTTCTTATTGTTTCTGTTTTTATCCGTCCAGTTTGTTGCAGATGTGTACTGTTGAGACACGTAAGACCAGATGTATGCCGTTGTCAACCTAGTAAGACCAGTAAGTCCCAGGCTGAGTGTGTGTCCCGTACCAAACAATAAGTCCCGAGGGTAGGGCGTGAGCGGAAGGGAGTTATCTCAGAGTAAGGATTGTGATGCTAAGAGGTTGAGTTTGTACGTGATTAGGCGATAGTCTTTTTGAACACTCTGTTTCAGATCTAAGGATAGATCCAGGAGTTTGAGGATAAAGGTAATTAGGTGTTAATTGTTTAACTAAGCTTTTAATCTGGAACAATGAATAGGATGTTTAGAAGTAACTCTTCTACCAGCATTAGATCTATAGGTACATCCCTCCCAGAGATACCCCAAGAAGATGATGGAATTCTCAATTTTGAGTCTTATGAGTTATCAGATACAAATCTAAAACTAGGAGATTGGAACATCCCTAAGGTTCCCACCAACCAGATCTATAAGTCTTCTTCATGGTCCTTGAAAAAAGCTTTCAAGACAGATTACCATGTTAGAACCATAGAACAGGTTTACAACATCAAGAAGGAGTACGAGATGTGCTACTTGTTACCCTCCTCTGTCCTTAAAGCACACAGGAAAGAAAACCACAACTTTCTTCACATAGGTTTAGTCCAAGTAGGAGTTAAGCCCTTGTTTAGAGAAGGTTTAAATTGTTTAGTCCTAATGGCCTTCAGAGACACTCGTCATATCAGATTTAATGACAGCCTTTTAGGAACCATTCAAGCCAGTCTAAGTAACGGACCAGTCCATTTCGACTGTTTCCCCAACTTCACTGTAGGACTTAATTGCCCGCATGTCATGAAGACCCTCACTCTCAACATCAAGACCTATGGAACCCTCATGTTGCAAGGTGTCCAGCAAGTTGCCTTGATCTACAGAGTTTATTACAATTGCATGAGGACGAACATGAATGTTCAAGAACTTGACAAGAAAAAGATGGGAGAAACCACTCTCATCCAAACCAAAGACCCTCACTCCAAGGTTCAGGTTCCCAAGACCCTGAAATGGTCTGATGTCACTTTCCCTGACAATTGGACTCTGGAAAATGAAAATCATCATTTACAAATCCAACAACCATCTAGGAACCCAGATCTAGATTTTGTTCATCAACTAGCCGACGGAACGGTTAGATTAAGCTTTGACCAATCTAGGTTTAGAACACCCTTCGATTCCCCCACAGGATTTGACTTAAGGTTTAGATCCCTGGTAGATCTACTCCAACACATCCCGCAGTTCCCTATCCCTCTTAGAGATAGACCTGCATCCCAGTGTAGCTCATCCAGACCTCTAGCACCTTTTCCTAGATATAGAAGAGACTTAGGACTAGAGCTCCAATGTGTCCAGACCAGATCCCTGGTTAGCACACCTTGTTACACAGCCAAATAGGATTCAGTTGTTGATGAGGAAGAAGACAGCAATAGTCGAAATGCCCCATCCCCAACAGGTACTGATATGATGAATCCATATCAGCATGAACCACAGGATCCTTTTCAACATGAACCTGACATAGATCCCCAACTTATGGTTATTAGGAAAGAGTTCACCCCTGATCTAGTTACCCTAGTCAAAGAATTTGAGTCAGAAGAAAACAGACTCAAAAGAGAAGCCTATAGAGCCAACCATACCCTGGAACAAAAGAAAGAAGTTTTGGAAAGTTGGAAAACATTCATGAAAGAGATATCCAATAATGTCCATTTCTTTGAATATTTTAAGAACCATTTTGAGTGGCACAAACCAGTAGTTCTAACCAACCTCCAGAAGTCGTTAGATCTCACCATCCTCCCTAGGAAGCCATAACCTTTAACCACCGTGGAAGTGATTTAGTTGCCTCTCCTTTCAAAACTCCTACTACCCAAGAGGAAAGAGTTGTGAAGAAGGTCATAGAGCAGAACAACTACAACAACCAGTTTTTAGTTGTTATAGGAAAATAGCTTGATAGGTTAGAAGATAGAATGGACAACAAGGTCATCCTCCAGCCAGGAAGCCCTAGCAAACTTGTCCAAACCTTAGAAAAACCTTTAGTCAAGCTCCCCACAACTAGGCAACCCAGCCTTAGGTCTAAGGATAGAACAGCCTTAGAAATAGTCAACCAAAAACTTGAAGAACTCGTGAAGAAGGAACCAGTCACCTCTTCCCCAGTAACCACTTCAACCAGTGTTGATCCCCGTTTAGAAACCCATCTTATCACCTTAGACGTTCACACTGCCTCTAGTAGTTTTAGCAGCACCTCCTCAGACAATGAAAAGGAGATAGAACATCTAGAAAACCAGTTCCAGAATTTAGAGGTAAAAACGCTTACCAACCAAAAGGTAACCCCTACTAGCCTAACTAAGAATTGCTACCCCAGGCCTACCCCACCTGACCTCCAGTTCAAGGAAAGGAATGTTAGCAGCTAGTTCTCTGTAACCTCTGGTAAACTCTATGAATGGAACATTGATGGTTTGTAAGAACAGGAAATCCTAAACAAACTCCAGCATATGACCATGGTAGCCAATAACTACATCAGTGAAGGACATCCCCATACTGAGGTCATAGGACTTATATCCTTAGAATTCACAGGTAAACTTCTGCAATGGTGGAACAACTGCCTAACAAATGAGTCTAAGGAAGACCTCAAACACATTGTCCAAAAAGATGAGGAAGGACTCCCCCTCTTTGACGACAACATAGGTAGAGGTATCCCAGACGGAGTCAATACCCTGATCTATACGATCATGAAACACTTCGTAGGAAAACCCAGCAACACTACATCTAGGATTTACGACCAGTTGAGTAACCTTAGATGTAAAACCCTGGCGACTTTAGGTGGTACGAAGATGTTTTTACTACCAGAGTCATGCACAGAAGTGATTGCAACTCTCCATTTTGGAAGGAGAAGTTCATTAATGGTTTACCGACCCTTTTTGGAGAAAAGGTCAAAGAAACCCTTTGTAGCCCCTTAGGTGTCATAGATTATGATAACCTAACTTATGGAGACATCTCTAGCACCATTCGAAGTGAAGGAATGAAGATGTGCAGAGATCTCAAGATCCAGAGCAAAGCCAGCATAGGCAAAACCAAGTACGAAGTAGGAAACTTCTGTACACAGTATGGCTTACCCTCTGTCCTTCCAAAGAGAAAATCCAAATACAGAGGCAAGGAATCCTCTGAGCATTTTTATAGGAAGAAAACATCTGCCAAGTATTATAGAAAGCAGAAGTACAGCAAAGATGATTTCTATAAGAAAGGTAAATCCAAGTCCACAGGAAAATTCATACCCAAAGCATCAGGAAAATGCTTCAACTGTGGAAAGAAAGGTCATTTTAGAAAAGAGTGTAAAGCTAAGGCCAAATCCCTTATCAACACCCTTGTTAGTGACCAAATCAGTAAAGATGAGATCTTTAAGCTCCTAGAACTTGACCACTCAGAAAGTGAGTCCTCTAGTAGTGAGATCCGACAAATCTACCAGTCATCCTATGAACCCTCTAGAGCCTCCTCTAGTTCCTCTAGTGGCCCAGATGAACCCATACCATGCATGGATAGTTGTTGTAGGAACAAAACTATCAATGTTCTTTCTAAGCAAGAAGAGCTTCTCTTAGATCTCATAGAACAGATCGAAGACCAGGTCATCAAAGCTCAAAAGCTTACTGAATTCAAGAAAACCCTAGGTAAGGAAACCAGTAAACCTGAACCTGGGTTTCAGGAACCCAAGTTGATTTGGAGAAAATCTACAATAGGTTTACTAAATCCAAGAAGGAAGTTATAGTCAACGACCTTCAAAATGAAATCAAGGAAACTAAGTCTGAGGTTAGAACCCTTAAGCAAGAGCTAACCATCCTTAGAGTTGATCACAATTTCCTTGATCAAAGAATCAAAAATCTAGAAAACACTTCTCATCAAGGCAATGAGGAAGGAACCTCATTTCAGAACCCTTCTGATGATGAAGTTGAAGGACAAGATCTGGACCACTGCAGATATGGTTTAAGGACAAGATCTGGACCAAGACCCCTCCAGTAAATTATTCTTACAAGCCATTAGTAGGATTAACTTCCAGAAATGGCACTCCAAAGTCAGGATTGTCATCAGCAAAGATTTTGAATTCGAGGTCATAGCCTTAATGGATTCAGATGCTGATCTCAACTGCATTCAAGAAGGAATCATTCCCTCTAAGTACTTCAGAAAGACCAGAGAAAGGTTAACTTTTGCAAGTGGTGGTAAAATGCAGATTGAATTCAAAATTCCAAAAGCTCATGTGTGTTAGGACAACACATGCTTCAAAACCACATTTGTCCTTGTCAAAAACATGACAAATAGAGTGATATTAGGAAATCCCTTTATGTGTCTGTTGTATCCTTTCACCACAGATAGTGAAGGCATCACTACCCATCCTTTTGGTCAACTAGTTAAGTTTAAGTTTCTTCGGAGCCCGGAGCCTAGAGAAATTAGTAGTCTCCAGGAAGTTGCTGTCTCCAAGACCCTTAACCTTATTCAAGCCAAAACTCACCATCTTAACTACCTTTAGGATGACTTGAAATACAAGAGAGTTGAGGAACAACTAGCTTGTAAAACCATCCAAGAAGATATCAGAAAGTTTGAAGAAAAACTTAGGCATGAAGTCTATTCTGATCTACCAACAGCCTTTTGGCATAGGAAGAGACATGAAGTTACTCTCCCTTATGTCAAAGATTTCCAAGAAAAGGACATTCCAACCAAAGCTCGACCCATCCAAATGAATCAAGAACTTATGGATACCTGTAGAGCAGAAATTGAGGATCTCCTTAGAAAGGGAATTATTAGGAAATCTAGATCCCCTTAGTCTTGTTCAGCCTTTTACGTTCAGAAAAATGCTGAGATTGAGAGAGGTGTTCCTAGGTTAGTTATCAATTACAAGCCCCTTAACAAAGTCTTAGAATGGATAAGGTACCCAATTCCAAACAAAAAAGACTTAGTTAACAGGCTTAGCAAAGTAGTGGTGTTCAGTAAGTTTGACATGAAGGGTGGATTTTGGCAGATACAAATTAGAGAGTCTAATAGGTACAAGACAGCCTTCACCACACCCTTTGGCCATTACGAATGGAATGTAATGCCTTTTGGCCTAAAAAATGCACCTTCTGAATTCCAAAACATCATGAATGAGATTTTTAATCCATTCTCCAGTCATATCATTGTGTACATTGATGATGTACTCATCTTTTCAGAATCTCTGATCCAGCATTGGAAACACCTGAGAGCATTCATCAACACCATTAAGTTCAATGGTCTTGTTGTTTCGGCCCCAAAAATCAAACTTTTCCAAACCAAAGTTCGATTCTTAGGCTTTGATATCCACCATGGTGTCATCAAACCCATAGATAGAGCTATTCAATTTACTGATAAGTTTCCAGTTGAAATCTTAGATAAAACTCAGCTTCAAAGATTTCTAGGATCTCTCAACTACATAGCAGATTTCTATCAAAACCTCGGGCAGAAATGCAAACCCCTTTTTGATAGACTTCGTGCTAATCCTCCTCCTTGGACTCCAAATCACACAGACATCGTCCAAGATATCAAAAAATATGTCAAGTCTCTCCCTTGCTTAGGAATTCCCTCTGAAAATTCCTTCAAGATTGTTCAGATTGATGCCTCTAACATTGGTTACGGTGGCATTCTCCTTCAACGTGTCAGTCCCACTTCCCCTGAATAGATTGTCTGTTTCCACTCAGGAATTTGGACTCCCACTCAGATTAATTACAGTACTATTAAGAAAGAAATTTTATCTATAGTACTATGCATTTTAAAATTCCAAAGTGATCTTTTAAATCAAAAGTTTTTAGTAAGGATTGACTGTAAATCTGCAAAACATGTTTTAGAAAAAGATGTTCAAAACATTGCATCAAAACAAATTTTTGCACGATGGTAAGCCATCCTTTCAGTTTTTGACTTTGACATTGAATTCATAGAAGGAATTCAAAACAGTATCCCTGACTTCCTAACTCGTGAATTTTTGCAGAGTCCAAACCACGATGTTCGGGAAAAGACCCGTACAACCCCAACCCCAAAAACTGCCAAAACAACAAACCACCTGTAGTACCAGTCAGGCAAAGAACCCTCTTGGTCATCAGTTAGTTCCCCTCTCCGCCTTATCTTTAGCAAATAGTTATGTGGTTTCTACCATCCTAAAACCAAATTACCAGAGACCACCTCATGGCCAACCAAGCTACAGCTCAACTTTAGCAACCCCTCCCCCTAAAGCAATCAACCCATACACAGTAGAAGAACCTTTTGCCCCTTCAGTTCCCCAAAAGCCTTCTTCTTTCAGAAAAGGAAAGTCTTCTTATGTTATGAAGCCTTTTGTCCAGCACATCTCTTATATTGAACCATATCTAGTTCATATAACAGATCCTCTAGCTTTAGCCATGGAAGTTTTACCCCAAGGTTGGCACTTCCTTCCGAAGCACCCAGAGAAAAATATCAGGTTTTATAAAAGCATCCTCCTCCAAGAAAAGTCTGCTCGAATTGAAAACATCATGAACAAAGGAGACCCTTCACAGGTTCTTTATCACAAGTTCATCATCACAGGTTTTGTTAGTTGCATTGAATGGGGACCTCATCCCTCCTTGCTCAAAATCCTTACAAACTTTAGGAGTCTCATAGGTTCAGAACTCCATTACAGTTACTATGACTACATGGATGCCTTTGAGAAAGTCCTTTTTACCAGAACAAGGATTTTGATCATTCTTGGTTTGTAATTTTTGATAAGAGTTTCTCCAGCCAAATACCTTCATGGTTCTTAAAATGGTGGGAAATGTTTGGATCAGTCCCCCAAATCTTTCCAGAGCCTTTGCTGGAGGCCCTCAGATTGTTCAGCTCCAGGTTTCAACCCTCAGATCATGGTTCCCAGTTTCCAATCATTCTGCATATGACAGTTATGTACAGGATCCATTGGATAAGCATGTGGAATTACAAGATCAACTCCAACTTATTAGACAGGGAATTCTTAGTAAAATGGTGGGACAGTTTCAGGTTTACTGATGTCATTCGCCAGATTCATAAAGACTTCCCTCCTCCATTTCAAAGAGCCATTGCTTACAATAAAAGATCACAGTCAAGCCTAGACTCTGTTCAGATCGCTGGAAAATCTAGCAAAGAACTAAAGGATCTTGCTTAGCAGTTGCAAATCTAAGCAGAAAAGTTAGAGTCAGCAAAAAGAGTTTCTCCTGCCTCTTCTGAAGCTTCAGTCAACCGTTTCCCAATTGACCCATTCCAGGATTCACAAGATCTGTATGATGGCTACAATTTGGTTGACGATTAGATTCTCCAGATAGCACCAGTCACTATTTGGAACAATTCCCAGTCCCAGTTACTATTCAAAGATTCCTTTCATGAACAGTACCCGCACTCTCTGGGCAATTCACTATTCCTCCAACAATATCGATGAACGGTGAATCAGAAAAGCATGGGGACAAAGTACTATTCATGTACAGTGACCGTTACTGTTCACTCTACAATACCCGACAAAAATCCTGAAGTTACTATTTACTTTCAGCTGAAATGATTTTTCACCCGCGGTAAAAGCATTCTACCTTCCGGATTTTCAGCAGTCTTCAGCAGGATCCAAGGCTCCCTTCCTCTATAAAAGGCAGCTCCCTCTCCAGTCTGAGGCAGGTCCAATTTTCAAGTCCAGTTTGAGAGAAAATACCTCCCTTCAGTGCAAGGTCTAGTTTAGTCACAGCCCTTTCCCTTACAGATTGTAATCAGATGGCACCCTTAATTTGTATCCCAATTTACACTTGTAGCAACAACTGTAACCTATACCCTTTATATTCATGTAATCAGATGACATCCCCCCATCGCCTGTAACCTGTAACTTACCCCGTCTTGGTATATATACATATATATGCTGTGTTTGGAAAAAGTCTTTCCCCTTCATTAAGGATTGCATGACATATACACCATTTTTGAGCCGATCTCAACCTCCGCACTGCTGGCGTAGTCACATCTCTTTGGGGATTTCATCACCCCATCTGCAGATGCCCAGACACAAACATCGGTAGTGTTACCCATAGTTAGATCTAGGGCTGACTTTTTAGGCACTTTTGGGTCCATGGGTGGACAGAAGTATCTGAAAAGGCCCCCTCGATCTTTCTTGCCCCACAACTTCCATGAAGGGAGGGGTATGGCGATTGAGTCCTCCTAGGATAGGAATAACTTAGCAGTTAAGCCTTTGCATATAGTTGGCCTAGTTATGTCAAACCCATGAGGACTAGATCAAGCTTAGAGCCTATGCGGACTAGGTAAAGCCCAAAGAGTGAACATCCATGCCTAGGAAAGGATACCCTTATAGGACTTGAGGTCAGGGGAAAGTATTTTATAATAGATGCGCCCTTTTTGCTTAAGAACTTATGCTCTACTCTAGGTTCTTTCTATCCTGCTTGCACAACATCCATGATTAAACCCCTAGGAAAAGCAACCTGCTTATACATGCTAGATCATAGCCCATCCCTAAGGGTTTACAACCCTACAAGGGCATTCATGCATACACTAAATGGTCTTGTCACCTAATTGTGCAAAGATAGAATTTGTGGCAAGTAGCCAAAACCCTATTCAGGAGGAAATGCTGCCAAAAAGTTGTCAAGAATTCCAGAGCATCAAAAGTTCAAGAGCTTTCCAAGAAAAGATCCAAAAAGTTTGCCTAGAAGCTTAAATCATCAAAGAGATCACAAGATGTCAAAGTGCCCAAGAAGGTCCAAGATCCAAATTGCCAAGACATCCAAATTGCCAAGATGTCAAGATTGCTAAAGGTCCTAGATGTCAAGTATCCAAGGGCTCCCCCAAGAAATCCAAAGGTCCAAGAGATCCATGTTGTTCAAATTGCCGGGAGGTCCAAGTTGTCAAGAGCTTCCCCGAGAAGTCCACATCGTCAGAAGCCGAGCTTTTCCTCGTAATTGCATTTCCTTGTATTGTAAAAGGCCCATTGTTGGAGCCGATGAACCTTGCATTGTAAAGGTGAATATTGTACAAGCCTGTAATCAAAAGAGGGTCCGTCTCACATTACCAAGCATATCATGAAAGTTTCGGTTGCTTGCCAATCTTGTGCATTAATCTTGCATCATTATAGAAACTCACCATCATAAATACCCGATCAAGGGTGCAAAAGCTGAATTTTTCTGAAAATGTTAGGTGCATTTTAAATAACAAAGACATAAACTAACTTGATTTTGGTGTTGTGTTTCCACATTGTCAAATGCACCCCGTTTCTTCCGCATCACATTCTTTCTCAGGATCGAAAGATTGCTAAAAAGAAACAGTCTAAGCTACCACCACGTCGTGATCCCATCCTCACTAGGTCTCACGCAAGAGAGATGTCTACTAGTGGTACTTCTCCCCATGAGTAAAAGGCTCAGGAAATTGCTTTTCTGAAGGAGAAAATGGTAGAAATGATGCGTATCATGCAACAACTGGTTGTAGGAGGAGGATAGAACTCCTCTGGTCATAGTCAGGGAGGTCTCCGAACTGAGAATGAAAATCAGCCCCTACCAGAACAGGATCAGGGCCAAAACGTGCCGCCCTAGGGCAATGACCAAGAAATGGATCCTTCTAAGGATAAGACCCCCGAATATGGGTATGGCAAATTCAAGAGCCAAGTGGAAACTCTAGCTAAGAAGCTTCGTATGATAGAGGGCTCCAACGCCTCTGGAAGTGTTGATCTAGATAGTCTGACCAACTTCC
Source organism: Quercus ilex subsp. ballota (assembly GCA_032727855.1). NCBI lineage: Eukaryota > Viridiplantae > Streptophyta > Magnoliopsida > Fagales > Fagaceae > Quercus > Quercus ilex. Next base: position 46,600,704 of record CM064916.1, read on the forward strand.
CTCAGGTCATTGGGCCTCCCAAGTTCAAGGCACCTGAGTTCGTCAAGTATGATGGTACTAGAAACCCTTGCGCACACTTGTGCATGTTCTGTAGGAAGATGGCTCCTTATAGGGATAATCACCCTCTTTTTTGCCAGATTTTCCCTGATAGTTTGACCGGCCCCACGGCCACATGGTATGTGAGATTGGAAAGGCGAATATTGAGAAGCCGTTGCTGGTGCAGAAGGACAAACAACTTCATTCCATCGTCGAAAAGATTGATTCTATTGAGGCCAAAGCTGTAATACCCCGATTTGATTTTATGATCATCATTGTCATCGTCATTGTTAATATAGAGTTGAGGTACTATATGTGTGTGCACAGTAAGATGAGAGTAGACAATTTTGTAGTGCTACAAAATCGGTGAGAAAAATAAAGTTTTAGTGCAAACATTTTAATGTAGCAGTTAAAATAATAAATAAATAAAAGAGGAAGATGTAACATGGAATGTTACTTTATGGGTTATTCATATAAAACTTTTGGTTTCCTTATCAGTTAAGAAAAAGGATTAGAAAAGTTTATGTAGCTTAAATCTTGACGGGCCATAAATATATTGACAGGAATTTAGACCCCTTAAACAACCAGATTGCGTAGCCTAGATTAATTAGCCAAGTTGTTACTTAGTCAAATTATGCAATTCTAGGTTAAAGCAATCAAATAATCATATCAAGATATAAAGCAGCGGAAAATAAATGAACACAAGATATGATCACCCAGGAAACCACACGGTAAAAACCTGGGGAGGATTTGACCCACCTATCCTCAAGGCTAACCTGAATCCACTATGAAAGAATCGAAGTTCATACAAAAGGACTACAAGCTCCCCGCTTGACTTCCTAATGCTACCCACCAGTAGAACTTCCTGACACGACCACGCGCAGGCTCCGAATCCACGGACTCCCTCTTTCTTGGACTCTTCAATCAAGTACAAGCACCCCCGCTTGTTATTCTTTAAACTTCAATGGTTGCAACCTTGTTGATCATCAAGATGTAGATAATATCTCTACCTTGAAAACCCTAAGCTTTGTGTAAAGGAAAGCTCCTCTGAGATCTCACAAGAGATTTACACAAAACAGAAATATAAGCAACAAAGACTTAGAGAGGTTTGAGTACAAAACCCTAAAAATAAAAGGAGGCACAAGAGGCACTCTAACCTCTCTCCAAAAAGTCCCAAAAACGTTCTAGGGTTTTCCTTATATATAGGAGTGTTTTACTTGGACCCCAAGACGTTTAAATAGAGTTTGGGCTGAGCTGGAACTCTACAGAAAACGCATCTGACCCGAGATTCGATCGATCAAGCCTAAGCTTCGATCGATCGAGCCAGGCAGAAATGCTCCAATACATCTGCAGCCTCTCGATTCCAACTTTACAATAATTAATCAACTTTGAGCAAGCCTAAACAAGACTAAACATACTGTTTTGATCATGGTTTGCCAATATTACACATTAGAGTTCTAAATGCATAAAATCCTAAATCTTTAGAACCTAACAAACTCCCCCTTTGACAATCCGTGACAAAACACAAATTAAAAGCTCAAAGTTTACAAGTAAACAGCCCTATACAAAAATAATGCTCATAACAACAAATCCAATCTTAACTACTATCCATCAGTTGCAAGTGTAGACAGCAGCTCAATTGAATCAACCTATATATTTCCTGAAACACTAAACAAAATGCATAAACGCATGTGTGGAAAATATAAGTAAATCAAAATTAAATTCTTGACTTCACAAAACACAAAACAAAGACATATATCATGAATAACTCATAAATATAAATCAATGAGCAGTGAACAAGAAAAAGAAATAAAAACATAAGTAAACTAACTCTCCCCCTAAGTTAGATACAACAAAAAGTTTTTATTTATATTCTCCCCTTTCAAAAATAATTTCAACTGCCCCTAAACAAGACAAACATGATTCCCATAAATCAATAATTTCTCCCCCTTTTTGTCACGTATTGACAAAGACAACTCATACAAAGAGTAAACAGTCAACATACGCAATAAAGGATAAGAGAAAATAGAGAATCAAGGGGATACAAAACAATTCAACTCTATAAAAAATAGAGACATCTCCCCCTACGAAGAGCAACAACTCTCCCTAAGAACCACAAAGGTTAAAAAAAAACTTTTCTCCCCCTATAAAAATAGGAAAAACAAAACAAGATTTGGGAAAAATAGTTTGGGGAAAAGTAAAGGAGGGGGGGGGGGGGGGGGTAAATCAGCAGCAGCAGCAACATCACCAACTGGATCAGGAACATCCTTACCAGCAGGACCAAAGTTAAAAACACACAAACCAAAGTTAAAAACTAAGGTGAGGATACACATGAAGAAAAAATATTCTCTCTTTCAATAAAATGCAAACATGGCATTATATGACCCATAAACAGTTGCATGAGTAGAGCAAATATTTGCACATTGATTATCCATCATATCTCTTAAGAAAAATATTTTCTACAATTCACACATAAGAAATAGCATATACTAGAATGTACAAAACTCAAAAATTAATCAATCAATTTTTAAATCAAGTTGAGTACCCAATGTAGCAAAGTGTATGCATGTTATGTGTGAAAACAATGAGAGATATGACTGCAAAACTGCAAGATGGATGCAAAAAATCAATGTAATGCATGTGAATCCTAAACACAAATGATGCACAAAACAAATTTTGGTCAAAAACATAGAAACTGAAAATTTTCCAGTTTCGATCAATCGAGAATCGATCGAACATCAATCGAGTCAGGCAGACTCAAACCAAGAATTTTAATCGCAATTTCGATTGATTGAAAAACAGGTTCGATCGATCGAAACAGACAGTCATTTTGAGACAAAATAGAGCACTTTTTCGATTGATCGAAAATCAGACTGGATCGATCGAAATGGGCAGAGGCTCACAAAATTTTTGAGAAAAATCACAGTTTTGAAACACAAATCCCATTTTGAAAACTAACTCCTCAAAGCATTAAATTATGAAAACAAAATGCATGAGTATGAGATAGAATGATTTTTCAAAAACACTTGAATTCAACCTAGATCTTCCAAAATCAAGATTTTCAATCAATTTGTCCTTAAAGCGCAAACATTAAACACATTTTGCATTAAAATCAAGGAACTTTTAATCTTGGATGGCCACAACAAAATCACACACAATATAATGTACCAAGTTTAGCAACGAGTAACTTGTGTAGTGTGTGCAACTAGCAAAAGCTTGAGATACATGTGAGGTGATATGTGAATAGCAATCAATCACAAAGTCTACAAAATCCATCACATAGAATTCAAAAGACACTATCACCTAAAGAGTTACATCATATAACTCCCACATCTCCTAGAACATAAGCTTGCAATCATGTAAGTTTCTTGAATTTTGCCCCATTATTAGGTGAAATTTGGCATCAAGCCTAATGGTACATACCAGTTTAAATTATGTGAATTGGCATTAAGCCTAATAGTACACACCAGTTTTAAGCATTAAGCATTTAACAGAGGCTACACCTTATGTTCTTTTTGTGCATGTGCTACACTTTCTCGAGCACAAAATCTTATGATATGCACTAAGGTGTTCATGATTGGCTAGTGAACAGTGGTGAGATGATTATTTATGCCTTTCTCAAAAGGATCAAGTCCGACAGTCAAATAACATGTGACTTCAAGATCAAGACAAAGTGATAAACACCATAAACATCTTTCCCACACAACATGCACTACAAAGCTCAAACTAGTAAAGTGTAATAAAGTAAGCTCATCCAAGCTAAACAAGGTACATAAACTAGTTATGTAAAGATAAGGTGGCCAACCTTGATTATAAATCCATGATCTAATACAAAACACAAAAATCTTTTTGGTTTTAACAAACTTTATGACCAAAAACAAAAAGCACATATTACAAAATAAACAATGCAAAAGTAATGCATGACAGTGCTTAACTAAGCTATAGAGGGTACACAAACAAGAAATATCAATTTCTTAATTAACCCATGAGTACATGTACAAACTAGTACATACTCATACAAAATCAAAAATAGCTTAGCACAAACTATTCAAGTTTCTCCACAATGTCAAGCATGTTCTAAATCAAGAGAGATATTACAACTCATGTAATCCTCAAGAAAAATAAAACAAGACACAAAATAAAATATTTTTGTCTTTTTGAAAATTTTTCAATGTTTTTGGATTTTTTTTTTTTAAAGAAAACAAAACAACCTAAAAAAAAAAATAACCAAAAACAAAAACAAAACATGTCCACAATTAATTGAAAGAATTAAATCAAGGACAAGTTAGCAACACTCACCTTAAAGGATCTTTTCTCACCCATATAGCACGATTCTTCGGCTTTGTAGGTGAAAATCCATGAGAAGTGGAGTGTATTTGAGAGATAACACCAATTTTCTGAGAGAGACTGAAATCCTGCAAATTCCTTTCACAAGCCAACAAGCTCAAATTTTTTAAAAGAATATGAAACAATTTATGTGAACTTATGGCAGGAGAAATATCATCACAAATCCTAGATTAAAACATAGAATGCTTAAATTTCAATTTATGACAATTAGGACGAATGTGACCGGAGACACCACAAAAGTGACAAACAGGAACAAATATAGGAACATCAGTATTCCTAACAACAAATCTATTCTCAGATTTTGGTTTTTGCCTCAACAAAGAACAATTTGGTCTAATATGACCAACAACACCACAAAGGTGACAAGTAGGCACAAAAACAGATTTATTATGCTCTCTAACAATAGGTTCAGACTTAGGTTTAGAAACTTCAGCATTAACATCAAAACTTTTACCTTTGTCTAACCTAGCAAAATAAGCCTTTTCATTATTATTCCTCTTGAAAGGAGGGATATAAACTTTCTTAGTTTTAGGCTTAAGAGAAACAGAACCAATTCTGTTATCATCAGCAAATTTGGTATTAGACAAATTTTCCAATTTAGCTTCAGCCTCAGCTAACTTTTGTTCCAAACTTTTCATCTTCTCATCTTGAGAGGAAATTTGATTTCTCAAAAAATCGTTCTTTTTATTAGACTCATCTAATCTAACAAGCAATTCCTCTTTTTCAAGATTAGTCAATTTTAACTCTTCTTTGAATTTCTTAGAAATTTTCAAAGATTTAGATAATTCCTTACGAAGAGTTTCAAAAGCATCAAAAAAATCAACAGAAACAACAGTGTCCTTTTTATTCAAAACATCACAGGCATCAATAAAATCAGCAGAAGCATGAGCAGAAAGACACTTCAAATTATCCATGACAACAGGGGTCAAGGATCAGCTCCTAGATCAAAAGATCTACAAGAAGAAGAGCTACCCGCTCTGATACCACTTGACAGGAATTTAGACCCCTTAAACAACCAGATTACGTAGCCTAGATTAATTAGCCAAGTTGTTACTTAGTCAAATTATGCAATTCTAGGTTAAAGCAATCAAATAATCATATCAAGATATAAAGCAGCGGAAAATAAATGAACACAAGATATGATCACCCAGGAAACCACACGGTAAAAACCTGGGGAGGATTTGACCCACCTATCCTCAAGGCTAACCTGAATCCACTATGAAAGAATCGAAGTTCATACAAAAGGACTACAAGCTCCCCGCTTGACTTCCTAATGCTACCCACCAGTAGAACTTCCTGACACGACCACGCGCAGGCTCCGAATCCACGGACTCCCTCTTTCTTGGACTCTTCAATCAAGTACAAGCACCCGCGCTTGTTATTCTTTAAACTTCAATGGTTGCAACCTTGTTGATCATCAAGATGTAGATAATATCTCTACCTTGAAAACCCTAAGCTTTGTGTAAAGGAAAGCTCCTCTAAGATCTCACAAGAGATTTACACAAAACAGAAATATGAGCAACAAAGACTTAGAGAGGTTTGGGTACAAAACCCTAAAAATAAAAGGAGGCACAAGAGGCACTCTAATCTCTCTCCAAAAAGTCCCAAAAACGTTCTAGGGTTTTCCTTATATATAGGAGTGTTTTACTTGGACCCCAAGACGTTTAAATAGAGTTTGGGCTGAGCTGGAACTCTACAGAAAACGCATCTGACCCGAGATTCGATCGATCGAGCCAGGCAGAAATGCTCCAATACATCTGCAGCCTCTCGATTCCAACTTTACAATAATTAATCAACTTTGAGCAAGCCTAAACAAGACTAAACATACTGTTTTGATCATGGTTTGCCAATATTACACATTAGAGTTCTAAATACATAAAATCCTAAATCTTTAGAACCTAACATATATTTTGTTAGTAACCGTAGCCCATTACCCACACCAAGCCTACATCTCTAATGTGTTAAATAAAGGGTAGAGGAAGAGATAAATTAGGATTTAAATAAGAAGGGTTTCACCACTAAGGAGCCTAGAAGGTGTATTTTTCCTTGGAGTTTAGAAGAAATACAATTGAAGAGGCAACCAATTGTTCCATGTATGATTTTCCCACTGTTGGAAACAAAGAATTAAAGGGTTAGAATTTTATCATGGTGTGTAGATTGTTAAAAGGGGCATTTTCATAGGATATGATTTACACTATTAAGTTAGTTGCCCACGGTTTGTATTCAAGAACAAAAGTCAAGGTTTTCAATAGGCCAAAAATGTATTGATCCCTTTGGTAAATTAGTTAATTAATTATCCAAGTTAATTAATTAAGTCAATTTAACAAGCAATAGCGTGGTAGCACAAACAAATCACCAAATAACTAAATGCAGTGGAAAATAAATTTGACACAGGTGATTTGTTTATGAATGGGGAAAACCACCGAGACAAAACCCCACTAGGTGAATTTAAGGTCACCACTCCTGAGAATCCACTATTATTAATCACAAGCAGTTACAAGTAAAAAGAATCCTAGTACCCAATACCAACCTACAGTTGAACCCTTACCCCAATACCCAATTGGACTTGTATTGTAGTGGCAATCTCTCCGTTCAATACACGAATCCCAGTACATGACTAACCAATGATGCACGGATCCCAGTACATGACTAACACACCAATTTGAGGAAGATTGTTGGCTGAAAAATTCTTCAATTCATCAACAATGAAGATCAGGAAGCTCCTTGGTCACAAAAACCTTGGCGTAAAGATGCAGTAGCTTCTACAGAGAATATAATGAACCAGAGCAAAATCTACTTCCGGTCACAATATGCAAATATTATTCTTTTGAAACACTTTACATCACTTGTAACGGCTCTTAAAATAATCATTATATATTTCTAGGGTTCTGAGAAAAGAAACCCTACACAAATACTCAAGAATATGCGTGTAATCAGATCTAGAAAATCTGATTTCGTAATTCTCGACAGATATAGCTTGTGTCGAGCTTCTATCAAACTTCAACATTAAATCTCGATAGAAGTCTTTCTATCGAGATTGCTGTCGAGATTTAATGAACAACACATTTTTCACTTGATTCTTGGTCAGATTTGCATGACTTCAATACTTAACTTGAACACTTGTTTTTTGAAGTACTAAAACCATCCTAGATCTACCCAATTACAAGTAAAGTGCATTTTATCAAAGGATTAACCAATTACATAAATATGTCCCTAACAATCTCCGCCTTGGGCAATCCATGACAAAACCACAACAAACAAATGAATCATGAGAGAAGTCTTAAATCACTAAACTCATAACCACTTGTTGAAATAAAAAATAAATCTAACCCTAACATGAACTCTTGAAAAACTTTGCAAGAAAAGAATTCATGGCTTGGTAGACTTTCACAACCTGTCTTTCTAAAACACTTAAACAAAACTCATCAAGGCATCATGTGTGAAACAGAAATAAAGATTGCATACATAAAGAAACATGTGTATAAAGAAAGAAAAGAAACAACACATGTAGAAATAGGTGAAGAAACATACATCATCATATATATGAAAAAATAAGTACAATGTATGTCAATAAATAGTCACAAGACCAGTATACATGAGGCTAATGTAAAGAAAGAAAAGAAAATACATAGAAACCTCATTACATCCCTCAAAAAGTATACATACTCCCCCTAATAAAAAAAAAAGTCCTATACTAACTCTTTCTTTAAGTACGAGACTACTCTTAACCAAAACTACTCCTCCTTTTTGTCACGAATGATAAAAGGTAAATCACCGAGAGGTCGTCATCTTATAATTACTGGAAGAGCTAGCATCCTCATCATCACCATCATCATCTGCCGAAGCCTCTAGAAAAGGAGATGGAGAAGTAGTGAAACCACTAAGTCAAACCTGTCGTCGTGCTATACGACCGACACGGGTTTCACCTAATACAACTCATCAGTGAGAGAGTCAAGGCAAGCATCCATGCGCTGAAGCTGCACCATGGTGGCCTCAAGGGTCACACTACTAGCTGCAGAGGTAGAAGGAACCGAGGAAGAAGGAATAGCGGAAGCTGCAGGATCAGTAGCCTCCACATATGGCCATTTCAGTCGAAGCTGAGCCTCGCCCTGCGGAACAGAACCGGCGTTGATGGCACCCATAGTGGTGAAGTAAGTGTTGGAAAATTCGGTTTTGTATCTCATACAAAACACACAGCAGAAGCAACAAATATGGATCTATTTCATTCATGATTGATAATATGCACTATGTAAATTTCAGAATTTAAGAACAAGATAGCGTACCTTGGTGCGGTGAAATTCAAAACAAAAGATTAGAAGTACTTGGGAACACTTTTAATCTTCACTCCAATTCCACTTTACGCCCAAGAAGTGTGGTCTCTTAATCAGTTTCCAAGGGAGAATAATCGAGTGGCTTCACTCACACATACACACCATTTCACAATGATGTCTCTCTTAAAAAAAAATTCTGTATGTTTCTCCCTTTATAACTAACTAATTATCTAATTGGGCTAGCCTATTGGGCCTTTCCAATTGGGCTTTAGTGTGTGGCTTGGAGTAGGACTACAAGGGACCAATAAGACACTAGCTCTAATGGGCCTTAGGCTTTTCTGTCAACTCTTGACAAGTCCAAAGTTACCATTTATTATATTTAATACCACTAAATAAATATAATTGCACTCTAGGCCTTATTAATAAATTATATCTCAAGACTTTATTATACATGCAACCCCTTCATAAAATATTCGTAGTAATACAAAGTCATAAGTGTAGACTGCCATTTTGAAGATTACTACATCTTAATCCTTGAGTATCCGGTTTAATTCTTTAAGTTATTCATTATATATTTATGAAATCCAATTTCATAAATATATACTTTAGTTACTCCTTACTAAAGTGGTTAGGCCTAACACTCTGAATAACCAAATCCATTAAACTTATCTCAATGGAATATTTTATATCTCTGTTAAGAGATTATGAATTTCATCTTGAGAATATATGTTCCATCAACACTAAATGTGGCTGCCCAACATACTGAGGTTTTGATCGTAACTTTAGATCTCACTCTTGATATATTAAAGCAACCTACACCTCATGATCGGGTCCATTATTCTCTTAGGATTAAGAGTTCATGCAAATAAAAGTCATGAGATTTATTGTTCATTTAACATTCGTTAGGAGAATAATAAATCTCACAGCAGTCTAGTTCAATAATAAAACAACTTTATTAATCATAACATTAAATTATACATAATGTCATACATAGCATCATACAATAGGATTTAAGAGCATTAATCCTAACAGTAAGGAGAATCAGGAATGAGGATGGAGAAGTGGCAAAGGATCAGCGTGATAGCTGAAGGAAAGATGAGCTTATCACGAGTCGTCGTATCTTGATAGACATTAAGGATGGAAGTGATGAAGTGAGAAGGAAAGTCTATAGAGAGATCCTTAAGAAGAGACAAAAGAAAATGAGCATGAGGCTTAGGAATAGAGTTGTAGTGAGATAAAGGAGTAAGAGTAAATGTCATCACCATATTAAGAAACCTCGGACCTTTTGCGAAGCCCGAGCATGGGGTGTTTTGCTTACCGCCCCATATGGAAGGTGGCTCACAAAGTGAGACAGAAACTCGTCTCTAGACACAGTCCTAAGACGCTCATAGCCGAGGTAATCAGGATGCACTACCCGGGAACATGTAGTACCCTAGATATAAGATCTGGGGTAACTACGATACGTGTACCTCGAAATGTCATGGCAAACCGAGGTTTAGAGGTATCGATACCGTGTATATTGGAGTAAAACTCCTGTATAAACATGATGGGACACCTCAAGGGTTTCTCACATAAAGAATCCCAGCCCTGAGTCTGAATGACTCCGGGTAGAGGAGTGTCAAAAAAGTCCGACAAAATAACATGGCGCTTCGGATGAATGCCATGTTTCTGAAAGTTCTCCAAGAAGTCCTTTTGGGCCTTCTCATCACCAAACCAAACATGTAGAGGAGGGATAGGATCAGAAGAAGAGACGGAACCTTGAAGAGGATTCCAGCCCGGAGTGGATTTACGCGTTATGGGTGCCATGGCGCAGTCTATCCGAGAGAGAGAGAGAGAGAGAGAGAACACAATCACAACTAGAACCAAAGAATAAGAAAAGAAAAGAAAGACGAATGCATGAAAAATGCATGAACATGTGACGTGCAGAATTTAAATTGCATCATAGGTAAAAACCCAATCCAAACCTATCAGCACACATTCAACAATAATCAAACACACATCTAAATGCATGAAGCATTGTTAAAATGCAATAAATGCAATCCATGAGCATATAATATCAAAACAACACAACCCAACCCAAGAATTTCACAAAAATTTCAAAAACCCCAAAATTTTTTCAAAAACCCAAAACCTAGTTCTAAAATGCATGAATGCATGAAAGATAAGGGTTTAAGAACACTTACTAGAGGATTAAGGCTTGATCTAGGCCGAGAATCACATGGGTGAGGAGATTTGAGAGGGAGAAAGTGTTTTGGGTGAGGGAGAAGTGATTTCTGTCGAGAGAGAGAAGTGAAAAATGAAATTTGATTCGTGCTCAGCCTATATAAGGAAATCGCAGTTCGATGGATCGAGGTATCTATCGAGATCTGTCGAGCACTAAATCACGATAGAAATGAATCTATCGAGGTGCTGTCGAGGATCTGTTGACGGCAAAAACACCTTGATGGATCAAGAATCTGTCGAGAATCTATTGGCCAGACAGAGAGCTCAAAAATTTGGCTCGATGGATTGAAGAATCTATAGAGATTCTATCGAGGAGAAACCCAAAAAGCTAGATGGATCGAGAATTCATCAAGATCCGTCAAGAAAAGAGAAAGAAAGGCTCAATAAAAGGGAATCTGTCAAGAAGCTGTTGAGTTTGAAGAAATAAGGTTTTATAAAGAAGGGAAAAACACAAAGAGATGAATGCAACAAGCAAGTTACTCAAACAAAGATCCAAACAACATGTTAAGCTTTCAAAACATCTCTTAACAAAAATGCAAAGCATTCATAGATCCAAAACACACACATACACTAAACAAGTCTAACCAATTTTATATTTCAAAAACAAGTTAAGACAGTTTAGTGAGCATACATTAACATATGTATTCCTTGTGATGGCCAAATCATATTGTACCTGCACATGTATCAAAAGTAGCAAAGCATTTGCGTTTTGTGTGTGAAAACATAGCAAGAGTGCATAAGTGTCTCATATTATGAAGATTTGAGACTAGAGAGAATCAAATACACTCACACACAATCATAACTGCTTGATGGGGGCTATCACCTTTGAGGTACATCCTATAACTCCCACATCTCCTAGAAACACGCTTGCAACGATATTTAAAAGCATTTTGATTCTTTTTGCTTTTGTTTTCTTTACATATTTTTCTTTTTGAGCATAGCATGCATGGGCATATAAGAGAGAGATAATAAATACCCATTTATGTATGCTTAAACATCACAATTTTGCTATACCAAAGCACACATATATTATACATGATTGGTGGGCTTTAGTGGTGAGATGGTTATTTATGCCTTTCTCTTAGGATTTTATAGTCCTTCCCGTCAAAAAGAGTGATAAGAGTGTTAAGTATAAGAGATTACTTAATCGTACTCATCACAAACACGAGCCACAAAGCTCACTTGCTTAGTTGTGCATTGAGATGCTCATCTAAGCTACAAAAGATACAAAGTTTAGAAAACTTTGTTTCAATGGCCATCCAAGGTACACAAATACCAATATACACAAACAAACATTGTTTTTGTATTTTTCTGATTTTTCAATTTTTTTTTAATTTTTATTAAAAGAAAAATAAACAAAAACTGAAAAACAACCAAACAAAAACATAAAGAAACACACAAAGCATAAAACTAGACTGACTCAAAACAAGAAAGCAAAACAAACAAGAAATGCATAACCGTAAGGGGAGAGAGAGAAAAATTGACTAAATCACTTTAAGCCTTTTTCCTTCCACACCTTGGAAGAACCTTTCCTTTGTGTGAACCTTTGATCCGGAGGTGAGGGGGAAGAATTGAATTCGTTCAAGTTTGAAAGGAACATGAGGGCCTTGAGAAGATCTACAAGAGGAGCAAAAGAGGATGGAAACTGATTCTGGTTTCCAGATGAGAGCATACTATTGCTTTGTTGAATGGCTAACCACTTGTACCAATTTGGATGAGTATGCCTTGAAGCTCCACAATGATGACAAAAATGCGGCTTCTTTTATTTAGACTTTTTGTTTTTGTCCTTCTTATTCCTAGGGTTTCTAGTCTCTTTCTTTTCAACCTTTAGGGTTGCTCCTAGAATAGATTTGCCTCTGTCTAAGTTCTCATTAGCTATTTTAGTTTTAGATTCATTGTTCTCAAAATTAACATTATCATCAGGTGAGACAAACACAGTTTGTTATTCATTACATGCATGCATCATATGTGCATTCATTACATGCATCATATAGTTTGTTATTTGTGATATATTTTATGCTCTAACCCTGTCTAATGCAGTTTGCCCTTGGTTTTTGCATTTTTTTCCTGTCTACTCTTAGAGTCATGGTTAGGAAAACTAGAGCTAAGAAAACCTCTACCTCTTCTTCTTTTGATTTTCAATCCTCTAGGTTTCAGTTTAATCAAGAGGCTTATGAGAAACTAAATATCTTTAGGTCTGTTTGGGCTGAAAGGAAAGTTATCCTAGATAAGGTTGACCCTGAGATACGTAAGAACTTTGAGAGTCGAGGTTGGTTACCTCTCCTGGATGTTGAGCATCCCCCTCCGGCTATTCTGATTAGAGAGTTTTATTCAAACCTCTCTATCCACTCCGATGATTCCAACATTCACTATGTGAAGACTTGGATAAAGGGTGAAGAGTTTGTCACTACCCCTGAGGTAGTGGCTTCTGCTCTTGGTCTACCTTTGGTACAACAGCCTGTGTATCCTTATACAGAGTTTCCTCCTGTTGATGACATTATGTCTCTTCCTATTGGTACTACCATTAGTTGGGGTACTAATCCTAGGGTTACCACACATGAGCTTATCGAGCTCAATTACTTGTTCTTTAGGATTTCTTGTCATAGCATTTGGCCTATTTCTCACATACACACCATTCCTATTGAGAGATGTGCGTTCTTGTATGCTCTTATCACTGATGCTCCTATCAGTTTCCCTAATTTTTTCATACGTTCCCTTATTGAGGTTCATAGGAGTAGCACTAAGTCTCATGGTTTGTTTTTCCCCGTTTTCATTCATAGGATTTTGTTAGATTTAGCTTTAGAGGACTTCCCCATGCCTGAGCCTATTCATATCATCACTCTTATAGGTGCCACCTTTCTTAGGCAAAGGGCTGCTCAGTTAAAAGCAAGCTCTAAATGCCCTCGAGTCGAGTCTTCTACAGGTGATGCATCTAAAGCCCCTCCTACTAGCGATCCTACAACTAAGGCATTTGTGGACCCCATTGCTGCCATGGATCCTCCACCGTCTACATCATCCTCTTCGTCTATGCATACTATGTTGGAGACGTGTCTCGTCGTTTAGGTGGCATATGGATAGATTTTGTTGGATTTACTCAATGAGGTTACGGCCTTACAAACAGATTTGGCTGATGCTAGAGGTGCTTCTCCATCAGCTCCACACTTTGATGAGCCTTGATTGCCCTTCGGCAATACATCACAAAAAAGGGGAGTGCATAGTGATAGGGGGAGATGAGGATATATGAGATTTTTTAATGTAGATTGTATTTTAGGGGAAGATATGTGTTTTGTTTATGATGATGAGTTGTATATGTTAGGGGAGACATTGTTTTTATATTTTTATGTTTCTTGTTTTGTTTATGTTTATGTTCTTGTTTCACATTATGATACATTGGTTATGATTTATATTATGAGGTTATTCATGGTATATGCCGTTTATTTTATGTTTTGTGAAAACAAGAAGATTTTTTGATGTAGATTGTATTTTAGGGGGAGATGTGTTTTGTTATATATGATGATGAGTTGTATATGTTAGGGAGAGACATTGTTTTTATATTTTTTTGTTTCTTGTTTTATTTATGTTTATGTTCTTGTTTCACATTATGATACATTGGTTATGATTTATATTATGAGGTTATTCATGGTATATGTCGTTTATTTTATGTTTTGTGAAAACAAGAAGTTTATTTGATTTATTTGTATTTTCCATACATGCATTTATGGTTTGTTTAATGTTTCAGGAATTTACAGGTTGATTCATTCGAAGCCGTTGTCTACTTTTGCAACTGATATATAGTAGTTAGGTTGAATTATATTTTTGGGGAATAATATGTTATTGGGCTATTTTTACTTTGAGCTTTTTATTTCGTGTAATGTGTTTTGTCACGGATTGCCAAAGGGGAAGATTGTTAGATTCTAAGACTTTAGGAACTAATGTATTAGAACTTCACTTTGTAAATGTTGGCACAAAAAGGGGGAGTGCATAGTGATATGGGGAGATGAGGAGGTATGAGATTTTTTTGATGTAGATTGTATTTTAGGGGGAGATATGTGTTTTGTTTATGATGATGAGTTGTATATGTTAGGGGGAGACATTGTTTTTATATTTTTATGTTTCTTGGTTTGTTTATGTTTATGTTCTTGTTTCACATTATGATACATTGGTTATGATTTATATTATGAGGTTATTAATGGTATATGTCATTTATTTTATGTTTTGTAAAAACAAGAAGTTTATTTGGTTTACTTGTGAAAGTTCAATATGGGTATGAAACACCCTTGAACGTTTAGACCCCAAATTATAAAATATCAATTCAAGCCTATAATCAAATAATTAATGTGCGGAACATGAACATAAGCCAATCACAGAATTGATAACCAATCTAAGCCAAATATAAACACATCCACAGCAGTAAATATAAGGCAAAGATAAAGGGAAGGAAGATGCAAACACACGGACAAAACTGAAGTCCTTGGCGTAAAACCTCTCCGCCGCCCTCCAAGCGGTGAAATAATCCACTAAAGAATGTAGTTGGGATACATGAACAGCAGAAGACACTCCAAGCCTAATCTACCCAAGTACCTAAGCCCTCCAAGCTTCTTGTTCCAACGAGGTTACACCGAACCTATTTCTTCTTTAACTTCCCGGATTTTGCTACTAGACCACAGCATCAACCAATGTATATTGGTTCCTTCCTAACTGCTTCTCAAAAGCACCAAATAAACCTTCTCACAGACGTGGGTATGGTGAGATAAGGATTTGGCAAAGAACCTCTCAAGGGTATGACAATGGAGAGGAAGAGAGTAGAGGAATTTGTAGAGACTCTAAGGTAAAGATTGTGGATGAATCAATCTTGTTTTTCTCTAGGGTTTCTCTTAAAAATTCTCTTTGGAAGCTCACTCAATTTAGTGGGTATAAGGGTCTATATATAGTGGTGTGTGTTTGGAATACGAAGAGACAGTTTTTGCCAAACAGGGCTGGTTGGCGGCTTGGCCTCACGGCTTGTCCAAGTCGCGAGTTCAAGTCGCGACGTAACGGCTTGGCCAGCCTGGGACTTTTGTCCTGTAGTGCGACAGCTGGCGTGACCCTTCAGCTCCCCTGTGTACTTCTTATGTGCCTTCAATTGGCGGCTTGCCAGTCGCGAGTCAGTCGCGAGTCCTAGCCGCGAAACTCAGCTTCTTTGCACAAACTTGAGCTTTTCTTTGCACTTTCTTCACACACTACCCTTACATGAATCCCACCTAAATACAGGGTTACTAAGTGCTAAAATTACAAGCAAATTGACACGGAATAAAGCTAACAAGATGGTTGATAAAATTCAACCTTACAACTTGTATTTTCCACACATTCGTTTATGGTTTGTTTAGTGTTTTAGGAATTTACATGTTGATTCATTCGAAGCCGTTGTCTGCTTTTGCAATTGATAGATAGTAGTTAGGTTGAATTATATTTTTGGGGAATAATATGTTATTGGGCTGTTTTTACTTTGAGCTTTTTATTTCGTGTAATGTGTTTTGTCACGGATTGCCAAAGGGGGAGATTGTTAGATTCTAAGACTTTAGGAACTAATGTATTAGAACTTCACTTTTTATATGTTGGCA
The DNA here is from genome assembly GCA_032727855.1 of Quercus ilex subsp. ballota. Taxonomy (NCBI): domain Eukaryota; kingdom Viridiplantae; phylum Streptophyta; class Magnoliopsida; order Fagales; family Fagaceae; genus Quercus; species Quercus ilex. Next base: position 46,617,181 of record CM064916.1, read on the forward strand.
AACCATGATCAAAACATAGAGTCTAGGCTTAGATTAGCTCAAAGTTTGGTTTGATATAAGTTTGGAATCGAGTAATTATAGGAATTACTATTCAATTTTTGCAAAGCTCGATCGATCGAAAATCGTGGATCAGCAATTTTCTGCAGAATTCTCAAACCAGCCCAAGCCCATATGACGTGTATGGTTAAGTGTTTCACTCCAAGTATAAAAGGAAAAACCCTAGCTACGTTTTAGAATTCTTTGTTGAGTTGTGTGTGGAATCTTTTGTGAGATCTGAGAGGTGTTTACATTCATACACACGTACAGAGCTATCAAGATCAAGATTCACATCAAGAACTTGATGATTGCTTCAGTTGCTACATAAAGAACTTTCTAGAAGATCTGAAACCTTTGAGTGGATTCGCAAAGTCATAAGTAGGAGAACTTGTGGTTATTGCAGATCAAGAAAAGAAGTAGTTCGTGGACTTGGAGCTATCATGTGGTCGTGGTAGTAAGTTTTCTACACAAAGTAGCAATAGGATGTTAGTGGTCTAAGTCTTATTGTACAAACTTCAATTCTTTCATAATGGATTTGTTTTTACCTTCAGGATAGCTAGGTTAAATCCTCCCCAAGTTTTTTACCGGTTAGATTTTCTTGGGTCATTAGACCTGTGTGTTCTTTACTTTCCGTGTTGTATTTATTTTACACATATTGGTTTAACTTAGATTTAATTAAAAAACTTGTTAATCAACTTGGCTAAATATTAGGTTAAACATATTGTGTTAAGGGGTCTAAAACCTAACAACTATGTTCTTTAGCTTGGCACAGAACTCATCAAACGACTCATCCTCCTCCAACTTAATCTCCTCAAAGCTAGTAGTGAGCTTTTGGAGCTTTGAATCCTTGACAACCTTAGTCTCTTCATAGGTTGTCTAGAGAATGGTCCACACTTCCTTAGTAGTTTCAGTTGAGGATATCTTCTGGAATTCCTCATTCGTGACCGCACTGAAAAGGGCATTCAATGCTCTATTGTTGAAGTTTGCTGCTTTGATCTTGGCCTCATCCTAATCAGCTGGTGCTTCCTTTGGCTTAGTCCAGCCAATCTCCACAGCTTGCCAAACTTTCTCATCTAAAGACTACAAGAAATCTCTCATGCATACTTTCCAGTATGCATAGTTAGTGCCATCAAATAAAGGAGGTATAATAAGAGACCGTCCTCTATCCATGACAAACAAGGGTCAATGGATCTCATAGCAAAGATTAAACCTAATTAAAGTGTGCTCGCTCTGATACCACTTGATAGGCCAAAAATGTATGGACCCTTTTGGCAAATTAATTATCCAAGTTAATTAATTAAGTCAATTTAACATGCAATAACGTGGTAGCACAAACAAATCATCAAATAACTAAATGCAGCGGAAAATAAATTTGACACAGGTGATTTGTTTATGAATGGGGAAAACCACCGAGGCAAAACCCCACCGGGTGAATTTAAGGTCACCATTCCTGAAAATCCACTATTATCAATCACAAGCAGTTACAAGTAAAAGGAATCCCAATACCCAATACCAACCTACAGTTGAACCCTTACCCCAATACGTGACTAACACACCAACTTGGGGAAGATTGTTGGCTGCAAAGTTCTTCAGTTCATCAACAATGAAGATCAGGAAGCTCCTTGGTCACAAAACCCTTGGCGCAAAGATGCAGTAGCTTCTAAAAAGAAAATGATGAACTAGAGCAAAATCTGCTTCCGGTCACAATATGCAAATATTATTCTTTTGCAACACCTTGTATCACTTGTGACGACTTTTAAAATAATCCTTATATATGTCTAGGGTTGTGAGAAAAAAAACCCTACACAAATACTCAAGGATATGTAATCAGATCTGGAAAATCTAATTTCATAATTCTCGACAGATACAGCTTGTGTCGAGCTTCAACATTAAATCTCGATAGAAGTCTTTAATGAACATCACATTCTTCAATTGTTTCTTGGTCAGATTTGCATAACTTCAATACTTAACCTGGACACTTGTTTCTTGAAGTACTAAACCCATCATAGATCTACCAAATTACAAGTAAAGTGCATTTTGTCAAAGGATTAGCCAATTACATAAATATTTCCCAAACAGTTTTAAATCTCAATTCATGTAGATGGCTTTTACGTTTTCATTGGGATAGATATATTAAATCCAAAGCTTGCCACACCGTGTATTCTAAAACAAAGGTTATATATATATGTAAGCGTTATTCATGAAAAGATCCGATTGTAATACTCCTAAGTTTATGGTAGTTTTGTATTTAATATTGGTTACCCTGAAATTAAGGACATTGGGTCTAACAAAGGATGATATATATATATATATATATGATTAAATTTCTAATAGTCAGTACATGATTTTATTAACTTGCCGACAGACTTCATGATTATAACTTTTAATTTTAAAGGTTGCCCCGTATCCTTACGCTTTCAATGGGAATATTAAATCTAAGGTCTAGAATATTTCGGCTACTGCCTCTCTAATGGTAATATGAGAATTGACCTAATGCAAGGAAACATTATTGGTTAGAATATCATGGTTAGAGAAACTTTATTTTAGTGTTAAAAGTGTTATTAGTTCAACAAAGTATAATCTTAGTAAGTCAGTTTGTATAATTCGATAAGCTTTATATTTTGTAGAGGATATTAAGTAATTTTCATGGTTGATTATAGGTCCTATTTAAGAGTGTTTTGAGACTACTTGGAGGGTGTTTCGGTTGGACTTTCAGAGTGATTCAAGCGCTGTAAGTAATTATGTATAATATGCACAAGTTTTGTTCTTAGGATCTTAGAAGTTAAAGGTTTTCAAAAGTTATGTTTTTAAGTATACGTTTTCTAAATTTTATCAAAAGCATTTTTTTACACCATTGAAAGAGAAACTTCAACTTTCAAAATAATGTTTTAAAGAGAAACTTAGAAATTTAAATAACGTTTGAACATCTGAATCTCATTTACAAGATAATTTCTAAACTAAACTATTTTCAGAAAATAATTGAGTTTCAATGTAAGTTTTCTAAAAAGGTTCTTGTTCTTTAAATTTGTTTAAAATCAAGTGATTTTAAGGTCATATTCCTATTTTTCCAAGTGTTATTTAAAACGTTTCTTTTAGTAAATTGAATTTTCAGATTTACTCAAGAATTGAAAAATGCCTGTATAAACTCCTCAGTTCCTATTTGTTCCCTAAGAGAGTCAAGTATCCTTTGATTTATGTTTCAATTTGATATTGTGATTTTCAATACACCTCTATATTTGGAATAATTGTTAATACTAAGAAAATTATTCTATTTTGTATAAACTTTGCTTTTGTGATATGTGATTCAAAATAAGTGCTTTTAGAATTGATCAGATATATGTGTAAGCCATCTCACAGGGTTGTATATGAGAATAAGTGTTGATCCCTCACCAACAGGGGTTAGATATTGGTATCCGCTCACAGGATTGTATGTGAGAATATGTGATATGTGTATATGTGACACTGTGCTCCGATCAATTATTTGTATGTGTTTTCGAATGATTTTAAGTTTTGATTACATGTGTTAAGTGGTTCATTATATGCTTTGGAAAAACTATATTTGATATTATTGAGTGAGTTTATGAAATTAAAATAATTGTGCTCTACTTGACTCTATTCTGTTGTGCATTGTGTGTAATTGCTTACTAGGGGTTTGTTTGGGATCAGCTAATTTTGTTGAAACTGAAAAGTTTTTGCTGATTGTACTATAGATAAAGCTAAAAGTTAGTTGAAATAGTACAGTAGTACCCATGAATAGTGCCAAAAAGTGTAGTGGGGCCTATGAATAGTAGAAAAAATAAGTTGAATAGTAAAATAAGTTGAGTTTTTAATTTGGAACCAAACACACACTAAATGTGTGGCTCACCCCATCAATTACAATTTTCAGATTAAAGTTTAGTTTGGAAGCAGAAGCTTTGGATCTCTTCATAAGTTGCAAGGTAGAGCATGAGAGTTTTTAAGTGACGTCAATAATGCTTAAAGCTTTTAAGGATTTTTAGTTATTTTTATTTCACTTAAGATTTTACAGTATTTGGAGATTATTTTTGAATTGTGGATTTTAGTATTGTAAGAGATTTATTAAGAGCATTGTTTATTTGGAGTTTATTGAATTTTGGAAATTAATTATGTTCATTGAGTTATGTAAGATCAACAAGTTAGTCATGCATCTAAATTCATGTTTCATGGATTTGGGTTGTAACAAAAGCTGTTTGAGCCTTCCAACTCTTAGATGAATATAACGATGCTTTGTTTAATTGGTACTTCAGAGGCTTTGAGCTTTTAAGGAGGTACTTGATGAAGCATAATGCTGGAGTTAATCTGGAGGGCCTGGACTTTGATGCAATCGATAAAGAGATTACTACTTACGAGGCTGTAGAGGCTGCTGCTGCTGTTGCAGTGCCTGAACCTAGAGATGATGCCTCTAGAGATGATGAACCTGCGGCTGCTGGAGATGATGTCCCCTTGAATGATGCTTTATGTTTTCTTCATTTTTATTTTTAGGTGCCCGCTTGTTTTTGGGCTTTTATTTTTGAACATCCGCCTTACCTAACTTTTAGGTTTGAACAATATTGTTTTATATGCTGAAGTTGGCTTTTTCTCTATTCCTCGCTTCATGTTTATACATACTAGTCGCAGACCCGCGCGTTGCGCGTGGTTATTTTTTTTTATGATCACGTTATTATTTGAAATATTTTTGAATGTATTACTACTTAAGTTGCATTATATATGTATAAACAATATATTGTAGGATTCATGATGATAGAAGGTATTGTCTTGGAATTAGATGTGGAAAGGATACAACTATAGTTGGCCTCGTAGTCAGTCAAGAGCTGATCATCTGTCTTCCCAAGTTAGTAAAATTTAATTAACTTAAAATTAGATAGAAAGAATTTTTTACATTCGAAGTTAGCATCATGTTAGGTGAAAACTTTAGAGGACTGTAATTAAGTTGTTTCAAGGGTTTTTAAATAAATTTTAATAATAAAAAAAGATCTATTCCTTTAAAGATAGAGATTAGTATTATAAATAGGATGAGGAAATTTTATTGTATTATGCTTTTTGGAAACATAATTTCTACCAAACTCGGTTGGCTAATTTGTACATTTCCAAGTCAACTGAGCACATTTTGCATGTTACATGTAATTCTTCATTTCCATATGGGTAAGGGCATTCACGATCCCAATGACCCACTCCATTTTTCTTGCATGCATGATTTTTTGGGATGCAAAATGTGTTTGTTCCAAAAACTGTATGTCGAAGATTTGTCGATAGTTTTGCAGCAATTGTTTTCCATCTGGTTGGTTTAGAATTGATAATAGTAATTGTATTCCTTCATCATTTGATTAGCATAACAACGCAATTGCGAGTCCATACTTTGCATTTTTGTCTCCTTCTATGTTTGCTTGAAGAAGGATTTGTTTTCCCACTTTAGTTTGATCTTGTACAAAATATTTGTGAGTTCCGACCCAAAATAGTGCTTGTTTGTTTGTAGCCCTAAAGCATTGATGAATGAGTTTTTCTTCGTCGTTTCGAAGGAATAATGGATTTTGGAGTAGTCCAGTTAGATTGATGTGATGAAGAACTTTTTTCCTTTTGGTTAGCCGATTGAATCGCTTGCAGCTGTTTTCAAAAAACGAAAAGACATATTAAGAAACTAATGCGTTAGAAAAAATGAACTGGTGACAAAACATGACAATAATCATATACTAAGAATTATACGTGAACATTATTATAATCACAATTGCAATATTTGATTGAAGTTATAAATATATTTTTGTTTTAGAAATATAACAATGACTATAGAATTGCGCAATACTTCACAGTAAAAAGTTAATAAAAAGAGGAAACTGAAAGTTGTGATATACGGACCAAAATTGTTATGAGAAAGAAAATATATCTATATATATATAACATCATTCATGTCATGAGTTTGGAATACACCATCTGTGTAACGCAGGAAACTTTAATGTGAAGGGTCATAGCCATAAAGAAAAACTCTGCATCTATTCAGCCCCTAGGGAGTGTAATTTTTTTTTTTTTTTTAATTGCAATATTTGATTGATGAAGCTATAAATATTTTTGTTTTAGAAATATAATGATGACTATAGAATTGCAGACTACTTCATAATAAAAAGTTAATAAAAAGAGGAAATTGAAACTTGGGATATATGGATCAACATTGTAATGAGAAAGAATATATATATATATCCACATCACGCTGACTATGTAACATCATTCATGTCATGACTTTGGAATACACCATCTGTCTAACGCTGGAAAGTTTAATGTGAAGGGCCATAGCCATAAAGAAAAACTCTGCATCTGTTCGGACCCTAGGGAGTGTATAAATTGTTTTTTTTTTTTTTTTTCAATTGCAATATTTGATTGATGAAGCTATAAATATTTTTTGTTTTAGAAATATAACGATGACTATAGAATTGCGCACTACGTTATAGTAAAAAGTTAATAAAAAGAGAAAATATAAGATTTCAATATTTTGTGCCACAATTTTGGATGTGGTTGATTGTGATTAGTAGGGAAAAAGTGGCGAGTTCATGTGAAAGTAACAAACATGAGATTAAATTAAAGTTGTGTACCTGATTTTGATGTTGCCTAAAAATTTTGGTGATTGTCTTCCAACATTGGAAAATATTTCTAGCAATAAATCTGTCGGTAATTCATGTTACATGCTCATTTTTGTGATTGTGGAGAGTGTATTTTTATGCTATTTTTGGTGTGTATTTTTTTGTTGTACTTGTTCTGTAATTTATAGTGTTTTGATTATTGTATGGATGAGTGATTGTTGAATTTATTTGCAATTATTTTTAATTAATTTTTTTGGGGTTTTTTTTTTTAATAGAAGCCTTTCATATACCCTTCTCTATAAGTCTTAAATCCTGTAAATTATGTTTGACTGTTCAGTTTTCATTCGTTTTTTTTTTTTTTTTGGGCATATTTTTTTTTTTTTTCATTTTCCATTTTCTTTGGGGCTTTTCAAATGATCAGGTGGCTTTTGCCCTGCCAGCCATCAACTTTTAGTATATAATCTAGTGGATGTATCTAATAACATAATGTTAAATCAAGTTGTGTAGGATGTTAACTTTGTCTGATAGTGAAATGAAGGTTAGTTGAACTTGGACACACTTGGATATTTTGTAATTATGAGGAGCAATGGGCAACCTGTTTACAATTTTTGTGTCACAGTTGGTGATGCTACCATGGCTATATCACATGTTATAAGGTATTACGTCCAACCTCCTTAAACCACAAGCTTGATACTTAATTCCCTATTATTTATTTCTATTTAATTCATGAATTCATCATTTGGGAGTCATTAAACAAAATTAAAGTCATATTTGTTATGGGTCGATGCAATAGCAAAGCAAACCGAAATCATTAAAAAAAAAAAAAACAGAAAATTTGTGACTTTTTAAAGAGTAGAAAAAAGAACTGCTTTAATTATTTTCTTCATAATTTTCATTGTTTAGTTATAAATATGTAAATTAAAGCATAAGAATACATAAATGCCAAGTTAAATGTAAATTTAAAACCATCCATGATGAATATGTATAGACAATTTTTGTTGTTTTTAATTTTGTATGAATTATTATTTAATTGTCTAGTTATTAATGTCTAAATTAAGTAGATGAATTTGTTAAATATAAAAATGAAATACATGAATATGTAAATAAATAAAAATAAAAATTATGAGATATTTTTGCACCAGTCATGTTTTTCGATAGAAAATATCTAATCTCTGAACATATTACAATCTCATTTGACGGTTATCTCAAAATTTGAACATCATGTAGTTCTAAAAAATTAGAAATTTTTACTGAATTATTTTACAATCTCATCTGACAGTTATCTCAAAATTTGAATATCATGTGATTCTAGAGTATTTGGAACATATTTTATTTATAAAATTTCCCCATTTTCCCAACTTGTCTGGGTTTTATATTCTTTTGTATCGTGGGAATGTAATTTAGTAAAATTCATACTGAAAGATAGACACCATAGCTACTAACATGACTCCACAGTACCTACTAACCATCATTTACTAACCGTCATTATAGTGAAAGATCATTTGAAATAACTAGTGGATAACATGAACACCCTACCAATAATATGAGGACTATTTTAGCTAAGAATTTCATTTTAGAGAGACTTGAAGAAATATTCCAGCTTGTGTGAACTTGTAACTTAATAGGTAATCCATTATGATTTGGTAGAAACCAAAAGATAATATAAAAATTATTTTAGCACATGAAAAGATAATATAATCTCAAATTTATAATAGCCTTTTCATTAATTGAGAGTTGGCCATACTTTACGAAACAATCCAGTCATTGAACTTGCGATTTAATAGATAATTTGTAATCAACTGGTACAAAATATGAACCACCTACACAACCGAAAAAATAAAATAAAAAATATTTTAGCATAGCCTTTTCATTTTATTTATAATTAAAAGTTACAAATACTTGAAGAAACAATCCAGCTTAAAAACGTATAAACTAATAGGTAACTTGTGAGCAACTGGTGATTAAAATAGTAATCAGAACGATGACAGGTGTCCACAGCATTCAACATCAAGACCTTTAATGTGATATTTTTGCACCATTCATGTTTTTCAATAGAAAATATCTAATCTCTAAACATATTACAATCTCATCTGACGGTTATTTCAAAATCTGAACATCATGTGATTCTAAAGAATTTGGAATTTTTACTAAATTATTTTATAATCTCATCTGACGGTTATCTCATGTGGTTCTAAAGTATTTGGAAAATTTTTTATTTATAAAATTCCCCCAAGATAATCCATTATAATTTGGTAGAAACTAAAAGATAATATAAAAATTAGTTTAGCACACCAAAAGATAATACAACCTCAATTCTATAATAGCCTTTTCATTAATTGAGATTTGGACATACTGTACAAAACACTCCAGCTGTTGAACTTGCAATTTAATAGATAATCCGTAATCAATTGGTATAAAATATGAACAACCTACACGACCAAAAGAAAATATAAAAAATATTTTAGCATAGCCTTTTCATTTTATTTATAATTAAAAGTTACAAATACTTGAAGAAACAATCCAGTTTTTGAACTAAACACCCTACACAACCAAAAGATAATATAAAATTATTCAAGCATACCAAAAGATAATATAAAAATATTTTAGCATAGCCTTTTCATTTTATTTATAATTGAGTGTTGGACATACTTGAAGAAATATTCCAACTTTATTTACAATGGAATTTCCCAGCAAAGCAACTCATTCAACAATGTCCTATTTTTTTTTGTTATTTTCTTTGGTTACACAAACTGTTCGAGCAACTGTAGAATTTCCCAACAAAGCAACTCATTAAATAATACATTACAGAAAAGTAGAAGTAATATGTTCTGACTATGTGCAATTGTATCAAGCTCTAACCGCTTGCATATTTGTTTTTTATCTAGATCTGCTACCTCTGAATCCATAGTGGTAATAGCTCTGGATCTATCAATAACACTTGTGGACCAAAGAGGCACATGACTGATGTACTTTGGTTATTTATTGTGCGTTAGAAAAGAGAACCTGCAAAATCATATCCCAAAAGGCATATGGGATAATATGGAAGGTGATGATGTGGCTTTTGTATCATAGTTTGTGGCAAGAGACAATGGTTCGGATGAAAGTTTATTGGTATAAATGCTGTATTGGGAAATTTTCTCCAGCTGCTACAATATTGCCTAAAATCTCAACATGAATGCCCCCCTCCCCAACCTTCCCAAATGGAAAAAAAAAAAAAAAAAAAAAAAAATGAAAAAAAGAAAAGGGAAAAAAAAAATGAAAAAAAGAAAAGGGAATTATAGGGATGTATTGGGAAATATTCTCCAGCTGGTACAATATTGCCTAATTCTGCACTACATGATTGTCACAATATTATACAACACTTTGTAATATACTTGAAACAATAATATTATCCAATTAAGATCAAAGCTACCTAAATATCAAAGAAAATTCATCTCAACATGAATGCCCCCCTCCCCAACCTTTCCAAATGAAAAAAAAAAAAAAAAAAAAAAGAAAAAAAGAAAAAAAAGAAAAAAAGAGAAGAGGATTTTCAACTTTAGTAGCAAAATTTGGATCTACCAAACCTAGGTGCCTAAAAATTCCAAAAGTTTGACCTCAAATAAAAGCAACTCACAATCTTAATTCAAAATTTATTAATATTTATGTAAGGTGATAGATCTCATTTTTTTTTCCCTGAAAAAATTGGGTCCAAAACTTGATTTAAATTAAAGCCACAAGCGTTAACTTTCATTCACTTCACTATATTGGGATTCCATGCTCAATTTTATCTGTTTCATAATATTTCTCCCTAATTCACCATATACTTGTATTTAGTCTAAAATACAATAGAAACTCACATACTTGACATCCAATGACTCCCTAAAATCCGGCCATACCCACTCCTAACAACCACTCAAACTCCAGTATACCACTATTGAGAAAATTCATCTCAACATGAATGCCCCCCTCCCCAACCTTTCCAAATGAAAAAAAAAAAAAAAAAAAAAGGAATTTCAACTTTAGTAGCAAAATTTGGATCTACCAAACCTAGGTGCCTAAAAATTCCAAAAGTCTGACCTCATTCAAATATATGTGCTTAAACAAATCCATTGGGACTCTATTTTTATTTATTTATTTATTATTATATAAATATATAAGTCAAATTTGTTGGGACCCTCTCAGTATATAAATTTTGGTGGTAGTAGGTCATGTATGTTTGTGGTCCCTTGGCCTAAGTTTTGTTGCTGGGAAGTTCCAATTAATATTATAATTGTTGGATTAAATATTAACATAATGAAACAGAGGTGGAAAATGGAGGCCATAAAGACATGTGAAGTGATGGTGTCCACAAAGATCTTAAAATTTCCACATAAGTTCTGGCCATGTGGCCCGGAAAAGAGTTCTTTATGTATGCTCACGAGAGGAGGGGATACTACACGTTCTGGCGGGTTTGTTTATATATATATATATATATATATATATATATATATAAGACATGTGAAGTGATGGTGTACACAAAGATCTTCTTAAAATTTCCACATAAGTTCTGGCCATGTGGCCCGGAAAAGAGTTCTTTATGTATGCTCACGAGAGGAGGGGATACTACACGTTCTGGCGGGTTTGTTTATATATATATATATATATATATATATATATTTGTTCTTTGTTTTTATCATTTTTATTGTTTCCAGCTAACATTGAAATGTCTTTTGTCCAATGCCGGCTTTTGCTGCATCAGTTAAATGGATTTTGAGTCATTATGTACTGCTAGTGTTCTTCTTTGTATGTGAGCTAAGCTTGTTCTGGGAGTTTATGCAAATTCACAATGGTGGTCAATTATGTATTGTAGCTATAGTTAAGGGCAGAGACGAGGGGAGAGGGAGTGGTTTGCTGTGACTTTGAGTGCAATTCACAAAAGAAAAAAGAATTAAGGAAGAACCTTAAGATGATATCTTTAATTACTACCCTTGATTTTGAGTGCAATTGACTAAAGAAAAAAGAATTAAAGAAGAACCTCAACATGATATCTTCAATAACTACTTTTGATTGTCACCGACACACATATCATTTGTTAGCATAGGATCATAGTTGGCTGCTGCTTTTGGTCAGATGTGAAGACAAATGCATCACATCTTTGATATGCACCCTAAACTATTTCAACATCAACAAAATTAATAATTGGATTCATATCTTATAATTGGGATTTAGGCGTATCTTATTAAATTTGTCATTATGATATATAGGATATAGAAGTCATGTAGATGTGGGGTACATACATCTTGATCTAGCATTTTTAACTTCCAGCACCTACTGTTTTCTTTAATTTTAATATATTAAATTGCATCATTACCAAATCATTAACCTATTGCCACATGATTAATGCATTGATAACAATCAGACTTTATATATATATATATATATATATACACATATATACATATATTTTATCTGTTTAATACAATTTCTCCCTAATTCACCATATACTTGTATTTAGTCTAAAATTCAATACAAACTCACATACTTGACATCCAATGACTCCCTAAAATCCAGCCATACCCACTCCTAACAACCACTCAAACTCCAGTATACCACTATCAAACTACTTCCCTCAGTCATGGAATATAATAAGCAATCGAGAGAGATGAAAACTCAACTTTAAATCCCCTTGGAATGGATGAGACGTGCCACTAACACTTTATACTTCACTACTTTAGAGTCTTACATTCTTCCAATAAACCACAACACATTAAAAAAATGACACCTGAGATATTTCCAAATAAACCAAGGTAAAATAAAATAGTTTTTTTTTTTGCAGTAAAATTATAGTACTATTGAAACGACATTCAGGCAATCTCACAAACACATCAATGGCATGCCAAGGATGCTCGTCTAATATAAACACAAACACAAACAAACGAAGAAAAAAAAGTCTCATATTAATATAAACAGAGCATAAAAGTTTTGCACCAAAAAAAAAGAATTGAAATAGAGAATAAAAGCTTTGCACCAAAAAAAAAAAAAAAAAAAATTTAGATGTAGAGATACCTTAACCAAAGCAGGGAGGTTCTGTCAATATTTATAAACCATGTGGAAAGGAATAAAGGGAGGAAGGAAATCAGATAGGCAGCCGTTACTGAGAAACGATAGAGCAGGAAGGTGGATAGCTTTCAAACTCTCTATTTTCTCACGCAATACCTGAAGGCTTCAACTTTTTTTTTTTTTTTTAAGCTTCCCTCTACGTTACATATTTCAAAACCCTGAACGCAATATTTCAAAACCTTGAATGCTTCCCTTTTTTTTTTCTTCTTCTTCTAAACCTGCTTGAACGTATGTTTTTTCTTTTTCTTTTTCTTTTTCCTCCCTTTAAGCTTCCCTCTACGTTACATATTTCAAAACCCTGAACGCAATATTTTAAAACACTGAACGCTCCCTTTTTTTTATTAAACATACTTTTTTTTTTTTTTCAAACCGGCTTGGAGTTTTGATATTTTTAATTTCTTTTTCCTTTAACCTGAAATGAAAAGGCTTTAGGTTGGGCTTAATAGTGGAACTAAATAAATAAGAGGTGGGCTAGATTAATTATACAAATTTATTATAGGGTGATAGTGAGAGTAAATAAATAAGTAGTGGACTACATTTATAGAGCTGAGATTTATAGGGCTGTAAATTGTAAGAACCATTTAAAAATTGAAGGGAAAATTATTTTTTTTTAAAGAAAATGACATGACAGCTGATGTGGCGCGATGTGAGAGCAGCAGAATTAAACGCTACTCTTCAGTTTTTAGTAATATATAGATTTGTTTGTTTGATTACCATTCTTCTTTTACCAGGCACAAGTTACTATGCAATCTTCTCAATGTCAGAAGTTTGGGTCCCACCTCTGGTAATTGATTTGATAGGCAGAAACAGTGCTATAGACCCAAGGGGCCACTTTAGCCTCTAATATGGTAGGGCCCACGCATGAGTGAAAGATTCTGTTATCACAAGAGCTCCACCAAAAAGTGAGTATAAAAGGGGAAGAAGGATATGATAGTAGCAGTTGGCAAAATCCGTGGGAATGATACACTAGAGAAGGGCGAGAACTCAATTTATAGGAAACTGAGGTCCTGCTTGGAACTCAGATGGGGAGGCTTGGTTAATTGGGTACATCCTTAGCAAGTTTATGAATCCCATAGCCCAACAGCAAATTAGTACTAAGGCACGATCCATCACAGTGACAAACTACTCTTGAGATCTCCCTCTAGAGTACAAAAAAATTAAGGGCTTGAGCCCAAAACAGCCTAGGGTCGTTGGGCCAATGCCACCACATAGCTCTTGGCTTATTTTCTCCACTTTACGCTTTACTCACTTGGTGCTTATGACACACACACCAAGCTTCTAGGCTATTCCTTTATTGGCAGTAAAATCTGTATTTCACCAAGCTTCGAGATACCAGTACGTGTGACTGAAATTCGCTAGTGTAGGGATGCTTCTAGAGAAAAGTAGAGTAGAACTCATTACTCGAGCTTATAGAGCTCGAGTTTCATATTATAAGCAACTTGAGTTTTGCAAACTTGAGTTCCGTGTGGCATTTTTTAATTAAAATAATTCACGTCAATAGGTGCCACAATGGAACTTGAATTTCTGGAGCTCGTGTTATATGTCAAACTTGAGTTTGTGAAACTCGAGTTTCAAAAATGTGTTAGATTTCTACATATTTTTTAAACAGTGGTAAATCTTTACTTATTTTGCCAAATAATGATATTTGACCATTTTGGCCTGAGTTATTATGTGCTTTTAAATTATCGTCTTCTTTATTGCTACGAATAATAATGCTATAGGGTAAATAAAATAGCAAATTTGAGTCTCTCTTCATTCTTTGCTCCCTTTTTTTTTTTTAGAATTTCAATTTATGATGTCTGCTCTTGATGATAACTCTTTATCATCAGACTAAGACACCAATCAGTTTTTGGTGTAGGCAGAAATTGAACCCCAAATTTCTTATATAACTATCAGAGACTTTACTAGTTAAGTTAACTAGAACCTACTTCTTTGCTCCATTCTTTGTGAGCTCTATGAGTTTAAGCGTGTGTGTCCTATTCCTTCTAACTTTAAACAGAAAATTTATTATTTGAGGCAAAAACCGAAAATTTTTATTGATCCTAAAAATGAGAAAAATTCTTATATGAGAGAGAGAGAGAGATCCAAACGAGCTCAAAATTTTTCCTCCAAACGACCATTCCAACCGAGCCCTCTTTTCCACTCAACCCTCTAAATAGAAAATGTAAAAGCTTGGAGAAAGACAATTGAGAGAAATGATAGTCAAAAAGGAAAGAAAAAGAGAGAAGATAAAGATGAATTCATTCAGGATATAACAACAACAAAAAAAAGGATGAAGACAAAGAAGGAGGAATTATTTAAGAAGAAAATGGTGTCCAACCATTTAGGTGGACAAATTATCTAACTCATGAGATAACAACAAAAAAAGGATGAAAACAAAGGAGGAATTATTTGAGTAGAAAATGGTGTCCAACCATTTAGTGGACAAATTATCTAACTCATGAGATAACAACAAAAAAAGGATGAAGACAAAGAAGGAGGAATTATTTGAGAAGAAAATGGTGTCCAACCATTTATTAGTGGACAAATTATCTAACTCATACCGTACGTCAGCTTGGTTTCCCTTTCATGAGTAAAATTACCAAAAAAAACACATCATGAGGGCTTTTATATATATATATATATACATATATTATTTTTTGATGAAAAAAAGTTATAATTTAAAATAAAATAACAGTGATGTTTGTAAAAATAATAAAATAAAATAAGACTAAAAAAAAAAAAAAAAGGCAAACAAATTATGGGGAGGGCCGGAGGGGGAGCACGAGAGGGCCCAAGAAGGAAATTTCCGAAGACTTGGGTCTTTAATTATTGCTTGCTACGAAGGAGCTGGATCCAAATATCACTACAAAAGGGGCAACTGAGAAAGAACTTGAAGCACATCCAAATTAACACAATAGAATAATATCTCTGTTTAGAAACAAATTCCATTTCCATTCTTGTAGCTTTTATTAAGGGACTACTCATTCGCCTCTCTAAGCAAAGCCTTCAAAAAAATGTGTTGTGGCCCTAATGCACAAGGACAAGGTACTCCTGCCACTGGAAGCTGGCATAAGGTACTGTTGCCATTGATCTTCTTATTATGGGCAACAGAAGCAGCAACGGTTGTTAACGGGCAGGCCTTGAAAGGCTGTGATGACCACTGTGGCAGTCTCAGTATTCCATACCCATTCGGCACAAGGGAAGGATGCTACATGAATCGAAATTTCCTCATCACATGTAATCACACCTACAACCCTCCTCTGGCGTTTTTGGTTGATGGCAATATAAATGTGACGAACATATGGCTTTCGGGTGAATTGCGCGTCTATCTCTACGTTGCCCAGGATTGCTACAATAAATATGGTGAGAGTACATATCATTTTACCCCTTCTATGCAGTTGTCCAAATTCCCCATTTCCAACACCCGAAATAAGTTCACAACCATCGGTTGCGACACCTCTGCTATGATAAATGGCTCCAGAGGGACATCTTACACAACTGGGTGCATGTCTCTATGTGATACAACCGAGGACGTGGTTGAGGGGACTTGCTCTGGCATTGGTTGTTGCCAAACTGCTATTCCAAAAGGAGTAATGGATTACGTAATCAATGTCACAAGCTATTCCAACCACACAAATGTTTGGAGCTTCAATCCTTGCAGCTATGCTTTTGTAGCAGAGGAAGGTACTTACAAATTTTCTTTGCATGATCTGCAAAATATTAGGAAAAGAAATGAGAAGAAGCCGGTGGTGCTAAATTGGGCAATTGGGAATCAAAGTTGCAGAGAAGCTAAAAATGATCATGAAAGTTTCGCATGCAAGGATAACAGTGATTGTCATGATTCAGATAATGGTCCAGGGTATTGGTGCAATTGTTCTAAGGGATTCGAAGGCAACCCTTACCTTCCGCATGGCTGCCAAGGTTACAATACCAATTTCAATATACACTATTATATTGGTCATTGAATGCCATTTACTTGCAATGAATTGCTAACTTTTCAATAATTCTAAAAGCACACCTAATTTTATACTTAATTTCATAACATATAATGTGTGGGCTTGTGCATGGTAGACACTTTTCTACTTAGAGTTGCACAAGTTAATAAATTGTGAAATTTGATGTGAGAATAAGTGTGTTAATAATATTATTGTGGACTCTTTGCTCTTGGTATTTTTTTTTTTTAATTTATTTGAATATATATATATATATATATATTGTTTTACTTACAGATATCGATGAGTGCCAGCAAGATTCCTCCCTTTGTGTCCAAGCATGCACCAATCATCCTGGTACTTATAATTGTTCCTGTCAGCCAGGATATGAAGGCGATGGCAGAAGCAATGGAACGGGCTGCAAACCCGTACCAAAGTCTGAGAGGTTTCCCTTGATAAATAGGATTGCGCTAGGTGAGATTTCATTACTTCCTCATCATAGGTTACATGACATTGGCATGTTTATTCTACAACAGTGATGTCATGCAAATAAAAGCCAATATTTTGATTGTTCCTTGCGTCGTATGTTTTGACAAAAATGTAAATGACATCTTTTACGTTTAGTCAATAGTTATTTTCGTCCTATAAATTTTATTTTTGTGATTTTGGTCCTGTAATTGTAAGTTCCGATTTGCTGTCATTGTTAATCCTGCCTTCATTTTGTTAAAAAAGTTGCCGTTAAAGACTAATAGTGATAACAAATATTATAACTTACAAAGACCAAAAATGAAAATTGACTAAACTTAAATGGTGTAATTTGTAATTTTATTTTTACCATTTAAAAAAAGAAATTTTAATAGTTTTTTAGTATTAAAAAATTATTGTTTAATAGTAAACAAGAGTTATGGATGGAAGGAATAACAGTGATATCATATGCAAAATTACAAGGCCAAAATGATAAAAATGAAACTTACATGAGCAAAATAATAATTTACTAAATTTAAAGGATGTAATTTGTATTTTTGACTATATTTTTCCATTTTATTTGATCTAAAAATACCTTGATAGAACTTAGTTAATTGGTTGTGGAGCTTCAATTTGTTGCATGTGTAGGTGTCAGCGTTAGCGTCCTACTGCTACTTTTGGGCATTTCTTGGTTATATTGGGGACTCAAGCAAAGAAAGTTCATCAAACTCAAAGAGAAGTTTTTTGAACAAAATGGTGGCATTCTACTGCAACAACAACTATCAAGTCACAAAGGATCTGTTGAAACAACTCGAATATTTACAGCTAAAGAACTCAAGAAGGCAACAAACAATTACCATGAAAATAGAATCCTAGGCCAGGGAGGTCAAGGAACTGTGTACAAAGGAATATTACTAGATAACAAAATAGTTGCCATTAAGAAGTCTAAAATAATAGATCGGAGTCAAATTGAACAATTTATTAATGAAATAATTGTTCTTTCCCAAGTGAACCATAGGAATGTGGTAAAACTTTTGGGGTGTTGTTTGGAGACTCAAGTTCCTATGTTGGTATATGAATTTGTCACCAATGGTACCCTTTTCAGCCATATACACAACACAGATCATTCTTCCATGCTTCAGTGGCAATTACGTTTGCAAATAGCAATAGAAACATCTGGGGCGTTTTCTTATTTGCATTTTGCTGCTTCCACTCCAATCATTCATAGAGATATCAAGAGCACCAATATACTCTTAGACGATAATTACACGGCTAAGGTATCTGATTTTGGAACCTCAAGATTGGTTCCACTGGATCAAACTCAGTTAACCACTTTAGTGCAAGGGACTCTCGGATACTTGGATCCAGAATACTTTCAATCAAGTCAATTAACTGAAAAAAGTGATGTTTATAGTTTTGGAGTTCTCCTCGCAGAGTTACTAACTGGAAAGAAAGCACTTTCATTTGATAGGCCTGAGGAAGAGAGAAACTTAGCCATGCATTTTGTTTTAGCAATGAAAGAGAACCGCTTGTTTGAAATTCTTGATCCACGAGTGCTGAAGGAGGGAATTCCTGAGCAGCTTATGGAGGTTGCTCTGTTAGTGAAGAGATGCTTGCAGTTGAAGGGAGAGGAGAGACCTACTATGAAAGAAGTTGCAATGCAACTAGAGGGCTTGAAAGCGATGGAGAAACCTCCATTTGTTAAAGGCAGTATGGGTTTAGAAGAGACTGAGTCCTCACTTAGTAGACCAGATGATGCTTGTCTCAGTGGTGCAAATAGAGATTCTGCATGTTACGATAGCATTAAAAGTCAGGTTAACATATCAGTACTTGATGACGGGCGATAATGATTAAGTTGTTAAACGGATGATATAAGTCAAATTTATCATTACTATGATGTTATCTATTTGTTTTCTTGCACTGAGGTTTGTTGTATCCGCATAAATGCTCAAGCTATTATTGTAAGAAGTGTTTTTTCTTAATGAAACTTCTCATTCATTAAAAAAAAAAAAGATGTATAGGTACTTAAAAAATGCATACTATGTGGATTTCAGTTAGCTCAACTAGCAAATTCTCTGATGGTTGAATAGGAGATTTGAGGTTCAATCATCGCTTACACCAAAAACCAATTTGTGTCTTGATCAGATGACAAAGAGTTATGATCAGAAGCAAATGTCATAAGTTAAAACTCTCTAAAAAAAAAAAAAAAAGGTATACTTTGTTGGGTTCGGTTAACATGTGTCTTTAAGACATTTGTCAATAGACCATTTTAGGAAGATTTTAATATTACTTAATTTTATGGTAAATATAAAAATCTGTAAAAAAAAAAAATCAATTTCCATTTCTTATAAAACACTTCTAAAAATATTTCCTAAACTAATATCTTAGGGCATACATACTATGGTTTAAATATATGTAACCTCTCACTTATAAGTTATAACGCAATGGGGGTTCTAGGACTATTTTTTAGGGAGATCATTAATAAATATAAATTATATAAAATTTAAAATAAAAGAGAACTTGAATATAACAACATTACAATATATATATATATATATATGAAAGCTCGAAAATGTGTAGAAACACAAAAGCTATTTAGACCCCCAAATTAAAGTTATAGCTCGATTGATTTTACTCTAACTTAATACTAAGTACGAAATAGAGTAAATGTGAGTGGATAAACAAACAAGCTACTCTAATCCATAATCATTATAACACAACAGTAAAATGAAAGGTAAAAGAGTAGGGAAGAAGAATGCAAACACAAGATAACACGCCGATGTGTTATCGAAGAGGAAATCGAAGAACTCTATGAAAAACCTCTCCGCCACTCTCCAAGCGGTAATCGATCCACTAAACAATCAGTTGAAATACATGGGTTAGCAAGAGACCCTTTAAGCCTAATCTACCCGATGCACCTAAGCCCTCCAAGCTCCTACTCCAACAAGGCTTCTCAGAACCATGTCTTGTCTAACTCTCCAGATCCCGCAATATGCTTGATTGCATCCGCCAAAGCCTGGCTTCTTTCAATGCTTCCCAGCAGCACCAAAACCTCACTTGACACTTTGAAAGGGTATGGTAAGTTTTTGGGCTATCAACCTCTCAATAGTATGGAAATGGAGAGGTAGGAGTTGAAGAAAATCCACAAGCAATTGCGTAGAGAATTATAACAATCTCTAACTCTCAAGGATTGTGGTTAGGATTTTCTCTCAGAAGCACTCCTCAACATCTGTGGGTAATGTGGGTATATATAGTGTAGGTACAGAAAGTGTATATCAGAAATGACAATCTAGCAAAATAGAATGTTTCACGGGTATCTCACGGGAAGGCCTTACCCGCGAGACACTAGCGAAAACTAGCTGTCTCCATTCTATCCTGACTCTTCGCATTCCAGTCATGTGCAAGGCACATGCTTCACTTTGCAGGATGCTTAGTCGCGAGCTACCCGCGAAAATACTTCAGTCTTCAATTTGCCTTAAGTCTTCACACTCTCTCTTTCACACACAACTCTTACAATGAAATCCCACATTAAATACAGGGTACAAACGATTGAACATAATTATAATCAAGTTTGGCACAGAATAAAAGCTAACAAAACACATAGTTGTAAATTACAACTTTACAATATATATATATATATATATATATATAATCCATGAAATTTCAATTGCCTTCAATGAGATTTCATATTTTGAAATTGTTGTATAATAGCTTAATTATCAATCCTATAAATTACATCTCTTTCGAATTTGTTTTTTTTTTTTTTAATATTTAAGATCAACAAATTTCTCCATTCATTATTAGGCTTACTAAATTTTTTTTCTAGATATTAGATCAAAATTGATTTGTTGTTGAGTGTTTTTGTATTTAAAAATGTCAAGATATTGTTAAAATGATCATTTCAAAGCTTATTTAAGGCAGGTTAACAACAATTTAATGTCGGGATGTTCAAAATTTTATTTTAGGGGAGTCAAAACTCAAAAAATATATATTTGAGTATACTAGAGAGGCTGCAATGAACTTGATGCTGCAATGAACTTGATGCCGCCCCTCATAATGTAATTGAAATCATGGTTTTCAGACCTGGACCATTCAAAGAACCGGTAAAGGGAGATGTTCAAAGTTTTTAAGGTCGGATCGAGGTTCGACCGAGGTCGAACTACGATGACGTCATAATTACTTTAACAATTAATTAAAGCCTAAATATAGATATTAAATTTATAAAACTAGCAAAATTGACTAATATATCTATATATGTGAGGGAAATTTAATGATTTTCAAACATATATTTAATAATTAAATAAGAAAGTTAATAAAATAAAATAATAACCATGAAAACATTAAAATTTATGATTAATTTTTGAAGTAAAGTTGAATATCTTTTAAGGATTTTAATTATAATTTTTTTATTCCTTGTAAGAGATGGATAATTTAATTAAGTAGAATAGAATTGTGTTAAGTTGTTGTTGTTTTTTTTTTAATTGCGTTAAGTTTACTTCAAGTATATTTTTTGTTATTGTTGAGCATCAACTTATGAGCTTAGCTGAGTGGTTAGGCTCTAACTTCAACTCTGACCATGCCTAGGTTCTAAACCTGGTAAGTGCACTTTTTTTATTTTTTCTTATTTAAGAGGCATGCTTGAACCGAGTTTGGACCGCACGGTTCATGCCACTGGTTCTGCATGAACCGTGCGGTCCAAACCCGATTTAAGAGGTTCACGAAATTAATAGGCATGCCCGATTCTCTATGTTTAAAAAACCGGATTTTAATCCGGTTCCCGATTAACCCGGCGGACCGTCCGGTCCGGTCTGAGTCTGATAACCTTGATTGTAATGTGAAGTATACTAGAGAGGGGAACAACAGCTAGCTTGGGTTTGGTGCGGGAGCGGGTGTGGGTTTGGGTTTGATGGGTTTAGAGAAAAAGAGATACACAATTCTGCGTCTCATTTTCTTGCAAACACGTACATCATCCACAATTCTGTCTCATTTCACTGTACTTGTCCGAGTTTTATTTAATTGTTCTTATTTTTATTTTTTGATGGGATAATTGTTCTTATTTGTTTACACATTAATCAATTTACATGTTATTTGTTATTTTATTTACATAATCACAAAGATAAATTATTTTATGCATTATAGCAACAAAATAAAATGGAAGAGAGTCTCTTTTTTCTTATCATTTGCTACTTCCCCTACCTTTGTGAGCTCTGTGAGTTTGAGTGTGTAGCCTGCCTACCAATTTCAAACATAAATGAAATCTGAAAATTTATTCATATCCCAAAAATGAAAAAATCTAAATATGAGAGAGAAAGCCATCAACGGAGTCCTCTTTTCCACACAACCCTCCAAGGAATTATGTTAGGTAGAACCGGAAGAGATAAGATCTAAGAAAAGTAGAGAGGGAAAAGGGGAGAGAGACAGGAGTCAAAAAGATAAAGGAAAAAATGAATTCATTCAGGAATCAGGAGACACAAGGGACGGAGAAATAGAGGTTCCTTTTTAAAAAAAGACAAAGAAAAGGGTGTCCAACTTTTTCTTCGCGTTAGAAGAATAACGATAAATCATGTGGGTTTAGCATTTCTCCTTATTATAAGTTATCAGTTATAACAATACAAAAGAATTCTAATCATCTTTTCATAATTATTCAAGGCTTCACGCAATAAGTTATGATTAAAATAATATGAGTAATGTTACTGTATGGACTAGAATTGTGGCTTAAGCCAACCTAAAACAGTGTGACCCATTTCAATAAACCCAAAACAATAGATTTGTATGAGAGTGGATTTTATGAGCAAACTACAAAGCTATGTAAACTTAGACTCAAGAATGCTTGGGCTTAGGTTATAAAGGTAAGAGATACAAATTCAACATAAAGTCCTTCCTTGGGTAAGTCCGAGGACGAGTTGTTCATATATTGATCAGGAATATTCTCTTTACAATGAGTTTATGTATGTTCCTTTCTCTGTCTCTCTCTCTCCAGTTATTGCATCCCCATTTCTGTGGGGGTCAATTTCCTTATATAGTCTCCTTCATTACATCTCAGCCTTCCATTTGTACCAATTCTAGGAAACCCTTTGGATGCTTGTCCCATCAAGACCCTTCTAGAGGTGGTAGGAGGGGCTGTGAGCTATGAAAACACTGTTCAGGTGTCATTTCTTCATAAATGTGGCTAGTTCAGTTGGTGCAGTGTATTAAATGTGGAGGTGGCAATCACCTTCCCAGATATTTCTTCTTTCCATTACTTACACAACTCTGTTACCTTCCCTAGAGCTCTACTTTTCGGTATGGTTGACTACCTAAAGTATTTCTGAGGTGCCTTTACTCCTCGTGAACCTTAGTCCACCCCAATTTCCCTTTTCTCCTTGGACTTCCTGTCTATATGCACATGGATTTTTAATCATCCTCGGACAAGGCCCAAAGCCCAAAGATGTGCTCGGATCACCTGCTCCCACAATAGCCCTTCAAAACTCCACTCCTTCCCATTCCAGTGAGGATGGGGTTTTGATTATGCTCTCCAATTTTCACATGTTTTTGGAGTGTTTCCATGTGGTGGTGTCTTTTCGCCTACTCTACACATATGCTTGATGCTTTGGCATTGCAACTCTCCATTTATTGCTTAATACGGCACTGTGTCCCCCACATTCTACGACGCGATGAAGATCCAATGGTGGAGATTTTTATGGGATTTTGAGCGGGAGTTTTCTCGCTCATCTTTTCTCCCTATATAAGGGATGTGGGGGGACCATTTTTCCCATTTTCCCAACCTTTAGTCTCTCAAAGAAGCGGTCTGAGGTGCCCCCTGTCTGTTTCATTGTAAGTACCTTTTAGCTTGCATATAATTATAAGTGTAAGACATATGAATACATTTTCAGTGACGAACTCGAATTCGTCACTAAAAGTATGCTTTAGTGACGAATCCGAGTTCGTCACTAAAAGCTTTATAGAACTCAGGCGCCAAGCCAAAAATTGTTGCGCCAAAAAAATTTAGCTACAGTGACGAACCATTTCGTCGCTAAAAGTTTAATTTTTTGCGACGAAAACTTTCGTCGCTAAAGGTGTTAGTGATAACGCTATTAGTGACGAAAAGTATTTCGTCACTGAATATATCATATAGGGACGAATATAATTCGTCGCTAAAAATAAACTATAGTTAAAAATATATTATTAGCAACGAATTTGAGTTCGTCGCTAAAGGTATCCAATAGTGACGAATGAGATTCGTCCCTAAAGGCTTTGTAGTTATATGAGCTTCAGCCCAATTTTTTTCTTTTTTCACTTTCTTCTTTTTTGGTTTTTCTCCCTTTCCCTCAAACACATACCCAAACTCACATACCCAAATTCACATACCCAGAAACTTGAGATTCAGAGCTCGCCGTCGTCGCCGATTCAGCAACGCATCGGTTCGGCGATGCTAAGGCGACGCTTGGACTCTGCGACGCTAAGGCGACGATCCCAGCGACGCTTCGGCTTCGCACCGGCGAGCACTCGCGACGCACCGGCAAGCACTCGCGACGCTTCGGCTTTGCGTCAACGACGCACAGGCGACGCATCGGCATCGCGTCAGCGACGCACCGGCAACGCATGGGCTTCGCTTCAGCGACGCACCACGGCGCACCGGCGACACACTGCGGCGCACCGGCGACGCTTCAGCGACGTACCGCGACGCACCGGCGACGCTTCAGCGACGCACCCGGCGTCGCTTCGGCTTCCCTTCACCGATTCAGGTATTTTTTTTTTTCTCCTTTTGAGTTTTTTTTTTTTTTGGCATACTATTTCTGTTTTTTTTTTCTTTCCCTTCACAGTGGTATTTGTTGGATTTGAGGTTTTTGGGGGTGTGTTCTGAAATGGGTTTTTTGGAATTTTGAAGATTCCTCGTGGGATTTGAAATGGGTCTCTGAATGTGCTTATTGTGTGATTTGTTTTCTTTGGTTAATTTATTGTTTTTCTTTTTAAATCAGCTTCAACTCAAATGCTGCTGTGACTGATTGCTTAACGATCAGATTGAAAGCTTTAATTTCAAAAGCTTTTTATGGCCTATTCAACAGGTTTGGGTTCCAATGTTCTATCTCTCTAATTCTTTGTTTTTCAATTTGTTTTGATGGTTGGATCAATTTTTCTTCAGTAATTGCTTTTTTATTTGCATTTTGTATTCTACAAGTTTCAGCTGAAGGCAGCTGTGAATTTAGTGATCAGATTGAGGGATTCAATTTTTGAAGCTCTTTATCACCTACTGAACAGGTTGGAGTTCTAGGTTAAGCCTCTCTATTCCTTCGTATTTCAAATTTTCAAATTTGATTGTTACTTGGATCAATTTTTATTTAATAATTGATTTTTTTTTTTTTTGTCTTTTGTTTTCTATTTTAATTTAAATGCCACTGTGAAATTAGCGATCAGATTGAAAGGTTTCAATTTTGGAAGCTCTATATATCTCCCATTGAGTAAATTTGGGTTCTTGTCTGATTATGTACGTATGTGTGCTTGTATAGCTCATTGCACATAGGAGTTATCTTCCGGATATGCATAATTTGGGGATAATTTGGAAAGAGCAGTTATGCATCTTAATTAGGTCGATATTATTGGTTGAAGTTGGAAGGCAATTAACTCTGTTTAGCTGCTATGAATAATTGATTTTTTTGGCTATTTATTTTTTTTTACTCTTCTTTTTTCTTTCCTTGTCAAAATTCTCTTGCTTTTCTTTGTAGGACCTCTTGAGTTTGAAAATTTGAGAGCTATACCCACTGAATTTTTTTCTTACATTGTCTCCATCAAGAAGTAAAGCTTCACTTATCTATGTGTTGCATGTAGGTAAAGCTTCACTCATCTTTTTGTGCTTATCATTGGGTCTACGTAACTGTTCACTAAAAGTTATCTTTCTTTTATTTCCAGCTCTCTCTTTTGTGACTGAAGAAATTGCGAGGAACAAGGTGAAGAATACAAGTTAACTTTGGATTTTTTCTAAAAGTTGTAAACTTAGCTTGAGCAAAGTAAGTATATTTTAGTTAAAAACTTATAAAACTCTATATATAGTTGTGATGTTGGAAATTTGTTTTGTGGTGGGTTGTTGTGTTGGAGCAAGCGGGTGGCTTGCATGGTGCTATAAGGTGGCTTAAATTCATATTGGGAGTGTTTTTAATTTCTTGCAAATGTGAATGAAACTTGTTGATTAGTAGCAATTGTGTTCCTTTATTCAATTCCAATACTTGTAAGCATTATAGTTGTGATGTTGGAAATTTGTTTTGTGGTGGGTTGTTGTGTTGGAGCAAGCGGGTGGTTTGCATGGTGCTATAAGGTGGCTTAAATTCATATTGGGAGTGTTTTT
Source organism: Quercus ilex subsp. ballota (assembly GCA_032727855.1). Lineage (NCBI taxonomy): Eukaryota > Viridiplantae > Streptophyta > Magnoliopsida > Fagales > Fagaceae > Quercus > Quercus ilex. Next base: position 46,643,580 of record CM064916.1, read on the forward strand.
AATTTCTTGCAAATGTGAATGAAACTTGTTGATTAGTAGCAATTGTGTTCCTTTATTCAATTTCAATACTTGTAAGCATTATAGTTGTGATGTTGGAAATTTGTTTTGTGGTGGGTTGTTGTGTTGGAGCAAGCGGGTGGCTTGCATGGTGTTATAAGGTGGCTTAAATTCATATTGGGAGTTTTTAATTTCTTGCAAATGTGAATGAAACTTGTTGATTAATAGCAATTGTGTTCCTTTATTCAATTTCAATACTTGTAAGCATTATAGTTGTGATGTTGGAAATTTGTTTTGTGGTGGGTTGTTGTGTTGGAGCAAGCGGGTGGCTTGCATGGTGTTATAAGGTGGCTTAAATTCATATTGGGAGTGTTTTTAATTTCTTGCAAATGTGAATGAAACTTGTTGATTAGTAGCAATAGTGTTCCTTTATTCAATTTCAATACTTGTAAGCATTATAGTTGTGATGTTATAAGGTGGCTTAAATTCATATCGGGAATGTATATTTGTGTGTACAATGTATATTTATTTAATTATTAATATATACTTGTGCATTCATGAATAGGAAAGAACTTTATCTAAGTAGCTTATAGACTTAGATGTTAGAATACATTATGCATGAGTTGTCCTTATTTTACTAAAGTAGCATTCATCTTGTAATTGTAGTCAAACATGGATAAAAGAATATTCTCAATTTTTTGAGAAGCAAGGGTTATGATGACGGTTTTAACTATGGGGGTGGTTCATCTTCAAGTTAAATCACTTATTGGTTAATACTTTATCTTTAAGTTAAAACACTTCATTTTTTATGTATCATTTGAAACTAATTGTTAGAAATGTTTTTTATAACATAGTTAATGTTTTTACTTTATGATTTTAATGTAGTAGTGTTTTTATATTTGTGCAAATTTCTTATTGGTGGCTTTAAGGGATTTACTTTTGGCATTATTTGAAGACATATGAGGACATCTTTTGGCTTTAGGGGGTTCTAATTATATTATGCTACATTTTTTGTATTGTTATAAAACATCCTAAGTTATTGTATGTGTTGCAAACAATTATTGTATGGAAAGAGTTTGAATTTGATGCTTGTTTTAATTTTAACTTGTGAAATGTATGGATCGATTTTTTATAAATGTGTTGTTGAAATAAATGTGTTAATCAAATGTCATGTTTTAATAATGTAATGACAGGTCACAGGTTAACATCAACGTCATGAAAATAATAAAAACAGAAAATAAGTTTTAGTGATGAATTTTTTCGTCACAAATATGGCAACAAAAAATTGTTTCAATGACAAAATATTTCGTCACTAAATGCAGTGGAATTTTGTAAGAAATGGTTTTAGTGACGAAAATTTTCGTCACTATATGTGCATGGATTTTAAAAAAAAATAGTTTTAGTGACGAATATTTTCATCACTATATGTACCCGAAAATAGTTTTAGTGACGAAATTTTTCATCACTAAATATGATTTAATAAACTGAAATGGTTTTAGTGACGAAATATTTTCGTCACTAAATACTGTTTTTAGCGAGGAAAACATTTAGCAACGAAACGTTTTCGTCGCTAAAAGTTTTTTTTTTTTTTTTTTTTTTTTTTTTTTTTTACAAATTGGACTTTTAGTGACGAAATTTTTTGTCACTAAAAATTGCCAGGACTTTTAGCGACGGGGCTACAGCAATGAAACAAATTTCGTCACTAAAAGTCCAATTTCGTCACTAAAGGTTCTTAGTGACGAAAAACTGGACTTTTAGTGACGAATTTTTTCGTCACTAAAAATACATTTTCTTGTAGTGGTTTCTAGAGGCTTCAGGGCTTGGTTCCAGCAGAGCTTCTGGACTTTTGAACTCAAGATCTCTTCCTGGTGTCTTGGTCTGCCCAAGATGTCTTGGTGTCCTCCGGATTTCCTTGAAATGGCTCAGGAAGGCTTCTATTTATAGGAGTTTGGGGGTGGGTGAGCGACACGTGGCGGAGTTTGATTGGTGACACATGTCACAGCCTGATTGGTTCGCTTATGTCATTGCTTACACGTGCGAGGCTAATTATGTCATCGCTTACACGTGCGAGACTGCTTATGTCATCGCTTATATGCGCGAGGCTGCTTATGTCATCGCTTACATGCACTAATGAGTGATTGGTTTTTGCATGACACTAGGCAAATTTCTATTGGTTTCTGAGTAGTGATAGCAAAACCTAGCAGCAGTACATGGCGCTTTGTAATTAGCTGTATTTTGTGGAATTGGTAGCATGATGTGTTAGCTTGCGATAGATCGGGAATTTTCCTTCTCTACAATTGCCTAAAAAATAGAATCACTAAAAAAGAAAAAGCCTCATTGCAGGCGTGAAGCACATGTGATTAGGCTAGTTACAATTTAAGGGGCTTCTCCTATTTGGTATCTTCATTTTTTTTGTTCAAAAAATGCCTCTACATCCCTATATTTAAGTAAAGATAAAATTAAAAGACAATCCGGTAAAAATACAACTCTAACTCCCACTAAAATATTGTCTAAAAAATAGGGTCACTCTCCGGTTGATTTTCAAATTGATTTATGTACTTATAAATTAGATTTTCAAAATAAAAATTATATATAAAAAATAAAGAAATAGTTTTTTTTTTCTTTTTTTGCTATAAAATAGGACCACTAAGCCCAACGTTTTCACTTTTTTTTCTTCTCCTTTTTTCCCCTTTGTAAAGACTTAAACAGTTCTCTCTCTCTCTCTCTCTCTCTCTCTTTTCTTTTCTTTTCTTTTCTTTTTCCTATTTCCTTTCTTCTAAATTCTAATCTCACTTTTTTTTTTCTTTTTTGGTTTTTGTTTTTATTTTTTCAAATCTCTTCTTCTTTATTTTTGAATTATTAAAAAAGGTGATTTTTAATGTACTCATTTTTTTCTTTTTTATGATTTATTTATGTTGGTGTTTGAATTGTTTTTTCTTCACGTCTGTTTGTACTGCCTTTTTTTTCATTTTAATGAATGTATTTTCTATGTCCATAATAAAAATCACTATGCATGTGGTTTAATTGGATAGAAGAGAGAAACATCTCAAATTGAGATGAATAGAAAATTATGACACTAACTCCAAAAAAGCCTCATCGCAAACGCGAAACGTGTGTGATGAGGCTAGTGTGTGTGTTGGTGTGTGTGTGTGTGTGTGTGTGTGTGTGTGTTGATGTAGAACAACAGCACCCTAAAGCAGCAGGGGCACAAGAAGTCACAACGCAAGATCAAACGGGGTGCCAATAGAGACCATCGAGGTGATAGTGTTGGAATTGCATGAAATTTGGCAAGTTGAAGAGAAACAGCGTTCTGATCCAGATTCATGAATTGATCGTCACCAAAATTTAGGCGAATTCGTTCATTAAGGTCCCAAAAACAATGTTTTTACTATTTATAGTAATATTTATTTTTCCTTAATAACTTTTAGTTTAAAAGTCAAAATAAGGTCTCATCTGTTTTGGGACGACCCTTAAGGTCAATAGTTTATGATTCTACATTTAACTCAATTTTGTTATTTTAGGTAAATTTGGTATCTTATCACCTAATCGTGTAATTAGTGTGAATTAGGGTTTTAGACATTTTTCTCAATATTTATATGTTTTGTAGCCATTAGAGGCAAATCAAACTATTATCAATAAACACAGACTTTTGTCAAATTATTTTTCTGGTAGATTCTAGTTTTCTTCTTCTTGTGAATTCAGGGAAACCCCTTGTGGATTCGAGGTTTACTATTAGGAACTAACAGCTTAGTTTCTATTCCATCAAGAGAGCATCGTGTGTGCTTTCTTTAGGCTTCCATGACATCATATATATATATATATGGGTTGGGTTCAAGTTATATCAGGTGTAATTTTAACTAATGTTACACCACTTAATAACTTATTATTGGATATACATTTTGACTAATCAACCGTTGAATTATATTATATTCATATACTCTCCATGCACTACAAAAAATGCAACTATAAACCCTAAAAACGCAGCTATATGTTATAGCTGCATTGCTTTTACTGCACGACAATAGCCCCCTATGGGGTCTATAGCCGTGTTTTTTTAAACGCAGCTACAGGTACCGCTATAGCTACGTTTTTCCACCCCCTATAGGCTGAGACTTATAGCTGCGTTTTGTAAAAAACGCAGCTATAGACCCGCTTTGGGCTGCGTTTTTAAAACGTGGCTGTAGGCTCAGACCTATAGCTACGTTTTCTAAAATGCGGCTATAAACCATCTTTGGGCTGTGTTTAGAAATGCGGCTAAAGCCCCCTACATTGGGTTTTTCTATAGCGGCGTTTTTAGAAACGCGGCTATAGTTTTTCTTTTTTTTTTCTTTTTTCTTTTTTTTGTCTCTATTTTCTTTCTTGCTAAATCTATAATTCTTGCCCAAAACAATTGCCAACACTCAACAGATGCAACCAATTGGAACCAAAAAAACAAATTGCCAACACTCAACAGTTCCTAACCAATTGCCAACAAACAAAAGAAGTTCATTGCCAAAAGATTGCATTGCCCAAATAATTTACATTAACAAATAATTACATAAACAAAACAAGTTCCCAACAAAAGATTTTTATATCACAAAATGCATATCCCTCAAGGATTTTTTACATCACAAAAAATTGTCGGCAAGCATCATGGTACTTAATCAGCCAGTTTCCAGCAAGCATCATGGTACTTGATCAGTCAATCCAATGCCCATAGCTACAACCAATTACCTATGACAATGAGAACATCGAAAATTGGGTTGAATTGGGCTTGCAAAAATCTCTAAGCTTGGAACACTTGAAAACAGTGCAAACACTTGAAAACACTCATACATCGTGGAACTATCAGCTACGTTTAGCAAGTATAAAAAGGCATGTATAAAAATGTTCACTTGAAAGGTTTTTGGAACAAGGATACTTTCCTATCTACATTCATGGTTGAAATTTTCTAATTTGATTTTATGTCTTATAGTACATCTACTTCCCTTCTTCTTGCTTCATATATACTGATGTGAGACCTTCAAATTGGAATAAACCAACAAAGGCAGGAATATATCTGATTTTTATTTTTATTTTTTTCCCAATATAGTTGTATATGTTATAACGAATAGTTGTATTTGTTTTACCTGAGGATTCACAGTTTCATTCCCATGGAGAGTCTCCATCAAGCATTGCCACCCTGAATATATTAAAGGCATTGTATTAATATCACATAACTTCTAATATATACAAAGATATATATAGTTAATCATGTGACATTACATATCCCTAACAGCAATAATTATCTCATACATAGAGTCATATGGGATGATGATATATATGATGACTTTCTTTACATTGAATGGAAGGCTGGAAGCTATCCAAAATTATGGACTTTGAAAACGCATTTTTTGTAGCATATGCTTGCAAAATTTCAAGGTAGTCAAAGATCATTAGTCATGTAATCAATCAATTATTTAAATTCAATTTTTTGTAGTTCAAAATAATAAGATGAGTTTATATATTTATATATAATTTGTAGTGCTTAATTCTAATTTACATAGAAAAGGAATCTTAATTTAGAAAGATTATTTTCCCTTATATTGCTGATTTTTTTTTTTTTTTTTTTTTTTTTTGGAGCCTTTTTCATGGAGTTAGATCTGTGGGAATTTGTTATAAATTTTTGGTGGTTGGATTTGGAAAGATTATAGGACCAAGAATGGGCCAGATTTGTATTTTATTTGGTTCTTTGTATCAATTGATTTCTTTTTTCTTTTTTTTGTTTTTTTTTTTCTTATCTCAAAATCCTAGAGGACGGTTAAGTTAATTTCCATAAAATTTTATCGGTTTTTTGCCATTTTATTAGTATTATAAATTAAAATCTTAAAAAGTTAGGCAATCAAAATTAGCAAGAAAGTGGCAGTTTGTCTAGCATAATCATTCTACTTATAAAATAAAATAAAAATAAAAAGAAAAGAGAGGAAAAAAAAAAACACATATAATGCATTTAACAAACATAACCATACTTATTAAAACAAAACAAAACAAAACAAACAAACAAACAATCATAACCATAATCAATTTCAAGTTGAGAAAATTTGCTAACCTTGTTGGAGCTGCTCATGAACAAAGATTGCACACAACATCAAAGGGATGAAGTAAATATATATCTCCATCAATCTATCTGTTATGATGATATGAGTTCGCTAACGTAAAATGTGAAGACAATATAATGAGAATTTGTTTAATTCACTCTTGTTGTCTTGCCAAACTTAACCCGTAGATGTCTTTACTAATCATCAACTACTTCACTTAGAATATAAAGGTCTTCCTTAAAATTTGGTAACTTGGAGGCTTGTTCGGATTCTCTGAATCTTCTCAAAAGGTAAGAGCTCATTTGGTACATGTGTTTAAACACATATTTTTAATTTTTAAAAAACATTATATGTATTTTCTTACACTTTTTCACCCACGCGTATTTTCAAAAAAACTGAAAACTGTTGTTTAAACACACGTACCAAATGGGCTCTAAAATTTCAAAACAACTTTTATTTATTTAATTTTTTTTTATGGTCAGTCAATTATTAAAAAAAAAAAAAAAGCTTTTAAATAAAAATGGTTAGCTTGTGTAAATCACTATTTGTGCTCACTACTTATTTTTTTTATGGTCAAGTCAACTTTCTTTTCTTTTTCTTTTTTTGATGGGATCAAGTCACTTTTGGTTTTTTTTTTTTTTTTTTTTTATACAAGATAGAATTCTACTCTAATCTAATCTAAGTGTATATGTGTGTGAAACTCCCTCCTGGAGACTTGAACCCCGACCCTTGCCCCCCACACCTCACAAGCACTTATACTTGTGGAGTAACCATCGTACCAAAGGTGTGCAGTGGATTACTCTTATACTTGTGTTTGATTACTCTTATAATGACCTCAAGTTTTGTGCTCACTACAAGTGATGGAAAGTGGATCCCACGTATGATTACCTCCTTGCTAATGACACAATACCTTCCAGAAGGATTTACATATGATTAGGGATCCGGATGAAATACCTGCGTATGGCGTTTTACGTTTTTTTTTTTTTTTTTTTTCACGTGTTTCAGCTTTAGGGGACAAAGTGCACTGTTCAACACTGTTCATGCACTGTTTACGCACTGTTCACGTACTGTTCATGCACTGTTTACGGGACCCAACCACTTTATTCAGGAAAAAAATATTAAAAATGGGTCTAACGACACTATTTACATATTTAAAAATTATTTTGCTATAGTGTTTTCAATTTTTAGTTTTCAGCAAAATAAACTGTATCCAAACGGACAATCTTCAACTACTCAACTTTTGTGCCCACTACTGGTGACAACTCACCAGGGGTAGCGCTATATATGATTGGTCACAGAACTACCTGAACTTGTAAAAAACAAATTTGGGTAGAAAATTTTTTTTATACTTTAAAAAAATGAATTTTAAATTAATATGGATTGCTGACCACTCTAGTAACAAAAAAAAAAAAAAAAAACTTGAACATTCTAAATAAAAAATTGAGCCCATTAAAAATAAAATTTCACCTCTCTAAAATTTTGGCCCGTTAAAGATTGAACCAAAAAATTGCAAAAAATGTTATATTCACAATATTTTTACAACAAATTCTAAGTAGTAGGTTGTTACCGATGAACCAAAAAAAAAAAAAAAAAAAACAATTCCAGTGATATGTAAATTAGAACCAATAACAATTGCCAACTAAGATTTGTTGTGAAACTTTTGTGGAAATAACATTTCTCAAATATTGTCCAAACAAATAAATTAGCCTAAAAGATCAAATCAAATGTTTAATTATGATATTAATTTTTTTTTGAGAAAGACGTATTTTTAAATTGCTATTTTTATATATATAAAAAATGCATATTTTCTAATAGCTAGTTAGTTAGTGTTTGCTTTAGTCTGAGCTAAATTTATTGGATTTAAGTGATACATCTTGTACATACGCATATGCACTAAAATAATATTTCAATACTTTATTGAAAATTATTAATGTAATGGTTTAATGCCTAAGTTGAATATTTTGAATGAACTTATAATTTACACTTTTTTTCTTTTGTTAGCACTATTGACGAAATTCTTATAAGGAAATCACTTTTATTGCAAAATTTATTTTCTAAGTTTCAGATTCTAGGCTATGAGTAAATGTCTCATCTTTTCATCCTAATGATAAGGAGAAAATAAATAGAGCATATTTACGACAATGTTCTTGTCAACCTCTTAACCATGATTTCCCTAAAAAAAAAATTAGTGGAGCATTGCCTGATCAGTTTAAAGAATAAAAAATATTGGTTGGAACATATCATCAAAAATGATGATGCATTTTGTTTATATTGTTACTTATTTAAGCAAGATTTTGGTAATTGAACCAGAGATCAATAGTTTAATGATTGCTTGATTTTGTGTATTGAAAAAGATGTAACTGATATCATTAATAATGAAGCTATCATATAGCAATTTCAAATATGAAAAACTTAGAAGAAAATTTTAAAACTTTATGTATTTGAGATTTTTTTTAATGTTAATATATTGAAGTTTTATTTTTATTAAATTTTGTTTAATTTAAGTTTCTTAATGACCACCCTGAAAAAAATTCTTGGAGCCACCACTGCGGCTCACTACTAGTGATGGAAAGTGGATCCCACATATAATTACCGCCTTGCTAATGACACAACTTAATGATACCTAACAGAAGGATTTATATATGATTAGATCTTAACTAATTGGATTGGGATCCGATGTAATACCAAGGGTAACCTAATAAGCAACTTTCAATCTCAACCATTAAATAAAAATATTAAAAATAAGTAAAAATTTAAAGTTTAAAATGTAAAAAAAAAAAAAAAAAAAAAAATTAGTGAAGGAAATGGGGTAATTGCATGGTACAATTGTGCAAGATCTCAATCCCAACTACTTTATTTAGCCAAAAAAGACACTCAACTACTTCTAATTTTGAAGTAGATATCTGTACCATTAAGGATTTATATATGATCACACCCTCAACTATTTTATTCAACCGAAAAGGCCTTCAAATACTTTGAATTTTCGAAATAGATATCTGTAATTCTACGTAAATAATAAAAGAACAAAGAATTGAAGTATTATTCATAACTAGTCACAGATCCACCCGATACATGAGAATAGATAATCATTTTGTAAATTTAATGTAATGTATAATTTCTTCTCTCTGATTTGTTGAAGATAATTTTGTTCTCCCTAAAAATTAAACAATTTTTAAAATTATTTTTCATCTTTCTATATCTATGATTGCCAAAATATCATTCTATTATTTGGTGTGCTTGATTGATATTATTCATGTATAAGGTGATACATATTCTTCAAAATTATGTTATAATATGCTATGTATTTTTTTTTTTTAACAACTAAACTTTTTAAATTTCAACTAAATTATTCAAATTCTTCATTCTCTTCAAGGAGATTCTCATGATAATCAAAATTCATAACAAACTTATACTGAATATGTATAATTTATTCTCTAAATTTTACTATAGATAATTTTTCTTCCTAAAAATTAAAAATTTTCATAAAGTAATTTCCATCACTTTTTTTTTTTTTTTTAAATAATATATCATTTTTATGTTTTCAATCTTGGAAGCAAATTAGACCAAAGTGAACGAAGTAAATCGAATGGACCGAAATGGAGCGTATAAACTGAAGTGGACCAAGCATGACTAATTTCATATGTTTCCTAATTTTTTTCTTTACCAAAAAATTTTGTAAGTTTCCAAATATATTATTTGAATTTCTCATTTTCTTAAAGAGAATTATCATGATAATTGTGGGAAGACGAGAATCCGAGGACAGGGGCAAGTGAGAGGAGTCCAATGTCAAAAGAACAGACCTCGGAAGGCATTAACAGCAAGCCCTTGGGAAAGAAATAAGCAACTTATCACAAGCACAGGAAGATTACAATACCTGAGGACCCCGAGGATACCAATGTGTCCTCAAAAGGGCCAAGGACCAATCTGAAGACCATCAGGCATAAACCGAGGAAGATAAGAAAGATTTGTTGTCAAGCAAAAAAGGGAAGAATGCAGATAAAGCATCCATCACCTCCACATTCAATGCTCTAAACCCACTTAGATGGCCGCATTAATGAGGAAATGAATCCTGAACAGTGTCATCAAAGCTCATAGCCAGGTGTAGGAACCTTCTAGTGAAGTCTTGATGGGACAAGTATCAAGGGAAATGGACCCAAACCCTCCAAGTGGAAGGCTAATGACACGAATCTCAATCGACATGCTTTGAGACCCAACAAACAATATTGGAATACTTGCCCAAGAAAGCTAAAATTCATATTTTTGATAGAAAACCCTGACCCAACGTCTATAAATGAAACATGAACCAAAGGTATAAAGTAACAAACCTCGACCCAATGATTATAATTGAATCACGAACTGAAGGTATTAAATTTGAACACTACAAGGAAGAATCCTTGATAAGTTCACAAGTTCTTTGAAGAAACAACAAAAGAAGCAACCTCACGTTTTTGCTTGATTTTTCATTCAAAAATTTGTTCCTAAGTACAATGAGTGCATGCTATTTATAAAACATAGCTAAAAAAGGACTAAATAATAGAAGACTAAAATGAAGGATGGTTTGGTCTGAAAATAAAAAATGAAGTAGAAAAAGAAGGACTAAATAATAGGAGCTTAAAATTAAGGATGATTTGGTCTGAAAATTAAAAAGGACTAAATAATAGAAGCCTATAATTAAGGTTGATTTGGTTTGAAATTAGCTGCTCCTCCATGCCAAAAATAGACAAAACTGGGCAAGGAAATCACGCCTAAGGTAGGCAAGTCAGTCAGCCAATTAATTGGTATGGAACTGGAAAGTCAATCATCCATTAATCCACACCATTGCTATGGAAATTACGCACAATTAAGCAACACTACAAAAAAACGCGGCTTTAAGCCGCGTTTTGGTAAAATGCGGCTACAGACTGGACTTTGAGCCGCGTTTTTTAAAAACGCGGCTCCAGGTTAGCCTTTGAGCCGCGTTTATTAAACTCGGCTACAGCCCTCCCTTGAGCTGCATTTTTTCAGGGTAAAACGCGGCTACATTCCAGTCTTGGTTTTTTTTTTTTTTTTTTTCTTTTTCAAATATGTCTGGAGTTGCGTTTCTGAAACGCAGCTCAGTCTATGGTTAGAGCTGCGTTTAACTAGTAAACGCGGCTTCAACATTAAGTATAAAAAAAAAAAAAAAAACACAATTCCACAGAAGCAAAAAACACCCTAACCTCTCGATCGATCTCAAACAAACCCTCTTGGACTACTCGATCCCCCTTCCTCCGATTCCCCTCCGATTCCCCTTCCTCTGAACTTGATCCCCCTTCCTCCGATTCCCCTGCCCTTCTCATCGATTGGTAACACACACACACACACACTCTCTCTCTCCAACTCGCAATCTCACTGAAGACACTGTCGCAAGGCCGCGTAAGAGTAAGTTTTTAAATTTTTTTGATTTGCTTTGTGTTTTAGGGCCCCATTTTTCGTTTAGGCTTTGGATTTTAGGTTTACGGTTTCGATTTTCGATCTACGGTTTGGATTTTGGGTTTAAATGTTCAATTTTCCCAATTAATTTCATTCTAGATTTGGATTCAAAAATTAGGGCTAAGGAAATCTCTCTGATTTTGTTGCAGGCTTGTTGGAGGAGCCGGTGATATCAAGCTTACTAAAGATGGCAACACTCTTTTGAAAGAAATGGTGACTTCTCTCTCTCTCTCTCTGTCTCTCTCTCGCTCTGTCTCGTAAACCCTTGATCTTTAACAGTTTTTTTGTACAATAAAGAGGACCTTGTGTTACTCGCATTGCAATGCAACATTTTTTTTTCTTTTTCTTTTAATATTTTAGTATTAATTAAGGTCTATGAAATTCAACTGTTTAGGGTTCCTAAAAAAAAAAATGAAAATTGTATTTAGTGTTAAGTATTATCCTTTTACATTTTTTAACAGTGATGGTTGTGATCCAGATATAGAGAAGGAGGAGAAAATAGACCCCTGCCACTGGTAAGATTTTCTTTTTTTCATTTTATTTGGTTTGATTGATTTTTATTTACGTATTCGGGTAACATTAGGTTTTGATTTGATTTTTTGAAATTTGGGGTTATATATGATTTTGGTTTGGAGTAACAAAGGCTATTCTGATTTGTACCCTTCTGATTTTGTGGGTGAAATTGAACAAGCTGGGTCTGGATCAGCTTTCTAGGTTTGATAACAAAAAAGGGTGCCGTTGGTTGCATTGGCCAATTACATTGGTCGTACTCAAACCTAATATAGGTATGTATCAATATTCTTATCTTTTGGAACTTATCTGTACAAAATTATAAATTTTATTTCTATGAACTAGTAGTTAAAAAATTTGTGGGATTTCATCAGTGTTTGCTTGTTCGTATTTTTTTTTTCCTGAGAAGACAGTGAAGTAGTTGATTGTATAGCTAAGTGACCAATGATATATCTTATATGTCGTGCATGACGCCTCCAAGTCATACATGCATCACTTGTCTAACATATTTTGACTTTAATTCCTTCTAATTTTCACCCATCACCCTTTTGTGTGGATTTATATTTTAGGCACTGATCAAATTAGTAAACTATACTTTTCATGATTGCTATCCATGTTGCTGAGTTGACTCAGAACAGCCTTTAGTTCCTTGTTGTCACAAGAGAAGGGGTCTAAATACGTTCCAATATTGTTTGGTAGTCCCTTCAAAGTGGTTTTAGTGTTAATCTTGGTGGTGGGTAGGTTTGGTTCCATGTTCGTCATGTGTGTGAAAAATGGGCTGGTTTGGTTGGGGTTTTGGTTTTGGTTGAAAATGGAGAACCAGGGCACTTGCTCATATATATGTGGAAGGGCTTTAGGTTGAACTAATGATGTAAGAGTCCATTAATGCTGGGAGAGTTGAAGAGCCCGTGTCATCATAGCAATTTCCCATGCTAGGGTTGGCAGCAACTTCTCTATTTTTGTAGAACACCCTACACAACACCCAATCCTCCTATGCATACCAATAAAGAAAAATGAGTTACATTAGTATGCTGCTGCTTTTAGACTCATGAAAGAAGAGACCAAAATTTAGGAACATAGTTTCAATTTTTTTTTTTAGAACATATCAATTCAATTTTGTGATTCATTGGTGGATCCAAATACATAGTTGAATTTAATTAAAAAACTTAAAAGATTAAGATACAAGATGTACTTAGATTTTGTCCCAACCCAAAGAAAACATAAAATTGGCCCAATTAAATGAAGATTGAAACAAAAGTGGATGGTGTTGCATGTTATAATTAATAGGTTACCAGGATACATTGTCTCATATGGATTGAATGAAGCAGAACAATGAGGAAGAATTGTGGATGTATGTACAGCAAGTAGTTTGTTGGCCTATATCCCCCACTTGATTTGTAAAGTCAATTTTATATATTCTTGGTCTTCGATTTCATTACCGTCAGCTAACTTGTTAATTATATTTATCTCCATTAGCCATTGATTGAAAATCAAAGTTATATGCACTAGACCAACAACAATAAACTAGTACATAGACTTACATCATATGCTTAAATATAATAATAAGAAGGATCTTCTTAGGTCAGCTACCCATTATGATTTAAATATTCACATACTAATTAATCGGTGCAAATAAGACAAATAAGGTTTTGTTATAGATAAATTTTTTTTCTAATAAAGTCAAGGATTTCAATATTTCATACCAGGAAAAAACTGTTTGTAACCTACAACTTACCCCGTGACTTCTGCAAAACTAGGAAAAACTTATGACACTTACAGTAAACAAAATATGTAAAATTAAACACAAATACATGCATAAGTCTAAAATTAAACTACTCAAGCTAGGGGAAGGATATCTCAAGAATTGCAATAATTTCCAACCAACTTTACTTTATTCTCCCTCGATCCAAATAGACCATTAAGATTTACCTCTTGTAATCTTAAGGGGAAGGATATTTCAAGAAATGAATATATACATTGTTTCTTTCATAGTGTACATGTGAACTCCGTAGTTGTGTGCAGGACTGTGAATCATGTACCTAGACACTATAAGAGGGTACGTGGAACCTTCTTCTTTGAAATGTTACTAAACACAATGATCTAAAAAGGATTAATGTGGCAAAATTTATTATTAGCAAAAAAGAAAAAGTAAAATTTTTAATTCTTGACTTTAATGGGGGGGTTGAAATGAACATGCAAGTGTCAGGCTGTCAAGTGAAGTTTCCTTCCCGTTGTCTAAGATTAATATAATATTGAAAACAGATGAGGGGTTGAATCTAGACATAAGAGGAGAAAGTTATTGCTAAGGTCGTGGTCCTCAATTGCATTTCCTTGCACTTTCCCGCATCAATTTTCTCCTAATCAAAAGGTTGATGACTTGATGGACAATCATGGGTGTGCCTCAGCCTCAATAGGAGTTCCTAGTAACTCCTTCATTTGTCATCATATGGTCATCCATACTCTACCCTAATTTAATTGACCTTTGCCTCCAGCCCAGCCCCCTTTTGACTGGAACCAAGGCTTTCATTTCAATTGTGTGGCAAATTAAACCTCAAAACTAACCAACCTTATCATCAAGGAAAAGCATCTTATTTTGGCAACAGGGCGTCAACCCATGATAAATACACAACGGTCTACTTGTCACATGAGGACTTCTTTTTTGTTTTAGTTGAATAAACAATTTTTTATTGGAACAGGAATAGGAACAAAAACAATTTTTTGTTTTTTTGTTTTTGGTTTTAGACTCAGCAACAGTCAGTCAGAGAAAAATAATCTTCTTCAAAACTATTCTCGCTCCAAAATATCAAAGAAGACAGATGGGAAATGGTATGTAACATCTTCATGATTTTTTTTTTTTTTTAATAATGCTTGTAATTGGAGCAATATGTTCCAACATTTTTTTATTATGCATGGATAATAACAATAGCTAATATCAGTAGTTGTTAAAGGAAAATATTAAAGCTACTTCAAATTTTATTAAAAAAAACTTACAAATTATCATGATAATGAATATAATTAGTATCCTTTTTAGTAACTAATAATACATATATAAATTAACTTTATGTGATTGGTAATACATGCAAAATTTATGTGTATGTATGTGTGTGTGTGTGTGTATATATATATATATATATAGACACATATTATGTTACTAAAATTGTTGCCGACTCTAGCTTTTTACAAGAGTTAGCTAAAGAAATCGGAACAGCTTTCTTTTTATTACTTTTTCTTAGTAGGAAGTACTTTATTTCTTTTATCAGATTTGTAACCACCTAATCCAATCCATAGGATTTGGCGCACCCAAATATGTACATGCCACTTCTTTCTAGGACTCAACTCCTGGCCACCCTATGCGGGGGCATTAGATATGTCATTTGCCAAGAGGGAATTGATTACTAGCTAGAACTAATATTTGTTAAGATACTGCACTAGTTTTGGATCACATTCTTCACGCTCACCAATTATCATTAATTGCTTTAGGGAATGAAATTGTTTTAAGCAATATTAATTGTCTTTATTGCTAGCTAGCCTAAAGACATACTCAAAAGAATCTTCCTGGCTTTGCAAATTGCCTTTAACAGTGTAAATCCTATAGATTCATGTTATAATACTATGAATTAATTTTAATGACTGGACTGGGATATGAAGTATGAGCTTACCTTTTCAACACATCCTGTCAATTATAGCTTTTCGCTCGTGCACTGAATGGGCCATAACCATTGGTGAAGCCTAGACAAAATGTGTGAGAAAAAACATGGAAAAGAAAGAAAGAGAATGAGAGAGAGCTGGAAAGTGTGTAGCTATGTGGTTTTATCATTACTGTCTTATTGTCACTTTTTTTTGCCCCCTGAATATTATGCTATTATCACTTACTATATCATGGGGCCTGTTGTCCCTCAGTATTTGATGTATGAGTCATTTTCAAGCCTGACAAACAAACACAAAAAAAGAATAGAAAAGAAAAAGATTTAAGTTAAAAATGTTTAACTTGGCAAATGAACTGCTATTAAGATGTTATCTTCAAAGCTATATATATAAACGGTCATGGTTATCTTCTTCTTCTCCTCCTTTGTAATCTTTTACTGCTTTATTGGGTTGTTAGAATCTGAGGAATGAAAAAGATGGTGAAGTAATCTTATGATTTTGATGTTTAATATATTAAAGGTGTTACTTTATCTAAGCCAAATCAAATAGAGATTTCTGCTTCTCGGTCCCAAATGATTAGAAAATGATTTTGAATTTTAAATTCTATTTTCTTCTTCTAACTTTTAAGTTTTAACTTCTCAGTAATTAGAGGGAGATTAGAGCTTTCCATCCAATCCCTGTGGCTTCCCAGTATTATCCCACGGTAGTAGCTCTGTTTGTTCTCAACCCAGTTGCATATTTTCTATCACGCTGAGTGTAGAAGTACCAGTCTTTTTCTCCCACACAAGCCGTTTCTACCAAATCCATAAAAATATATACGGTGACATTATTAATAGACTTGTCATGATACAATCAAGTTTCTTTATGACCAAAAGCAACAAGATTATAATCAGTCACTTCCAACAAGAACAGCAAAATCAGTAGATTTCTTTTTCTTTTTCTTTTTTAAACTTTTTAGTAAACTGTGGCTTCCATGTCTCCACCATTAACCTTAGTGCTGAAAATTATATATTAATTTCCTTTCAATTCCTAATTTTATATCTCCAGCCCCTTTGAGATAACTTAAATTTATAGGTTTATTAATTTACTTAAATGAAAGACTTTGATGTTGTTATTGTTGTATTTGCCTAAAACATTAAGTTAGGTAAAAGGGGAATATTCTACCTTTTTAAAAAAAAAAAAAAAAAAAAAAACTTTTGACTGTTGTACATAAGTTTGATTTTCATATCCCTTAAAAAAGTTGAATTCGAAGGCATGTAACACTACAAAATTATTATTATTATTATTATTATCATTCTTTGAAGTTATATTAATTAAGAGTTTATTAAATTGGCATGGACCAAAAATTCAAATTAATCTGGACATGTTGCTGGCAACTGTTCCAGCAATTTATATCGGTTTTTTTTTTTTTATTATTCTTTTTCTTTTCTCAAATTGATGAACTACAGCTGAGTTGGGTTCTGCATTTTTTATTGAATATTGGGTTTTGTTTGTGCTATTAATATTCTCAAAAGTAAATGCATCTTAAGATTGTTTGATCGATCTATTTTGGCATTTTGAGATTTTTAGTTTTTATGAAATTGAAATTTTATACCCAATTGTATAATAAATTGATAATTATTTATTAAAAATATTATTAAATAATTGAAATAAAACTTTATTTTTTCATTTTTTATATTAGGCATGAGAAAGTGGCCATAATCTAATTACCCACCCCAACCTATGGACTTTGTATCAGGATGGTTTTTAGACTTTTTATGAGTTATACCATTTTACATTAACTAGTGAAAAAGCTATAACACACTAATATATAGCTCATTGAATAGTACTAAATTTTTAGTGGTTTTGTTTTTTTTTTTTGTTGAATATATTTTATAGTGGGAATTGAATGGTCAAATAGTTATTATTAACATGAAATTTAGAAAACCAACACTAAAGTGCAGTAGTAGCAATCACATTCCACTTTACGACAAAATTGTATGGCACCTTGGTCGAATTTGTCAGGAAATTGGCTTCGCGAATGCCATTCATATTCAAGCCATTATAAAGTGGGCCACGTCTTTCACAGGGCCCCTCCACGTATGAGTATTGGATGTGTGTGAATGTTTCGTCCTTTTCAACCCTTCACAAGTGGCTCTATGTCCCTTTCTTTGCTTTTTATTTCTTTTTATTTTCCAAAAAAAAAACCCCCATAATTTCTAAAGTTTTTATTCTTCATAAAATGGAAATAACTTAACTTATGATTTTTATATTTTTTATAAAAGTAGTATACATTAAAATTCATGTGTTATTGACTTTAGTTAGATTATATGATATTTACTTATTTGATAGAAGTTTTTTTTTTATATTTCTAATAACTAATTCTACTATAATCTAATTTAAATGTACATATAAAATACTTTTGTTGAAATTTAAAACCTAACTCTATACAGCACTATATGATAAGATCTTATCATACAGTGCTGTATAAATACGTATCGATACTACTATTTAAGGGGTTGTACCTGTTTAGACCGGTTATTTTTTTGTTCCAAAATACCCCTATAACCTATGTTTAAGTAGAGACAAAAGTATAGTGAAGTACAAAGACATGTCTAACTTGCACTAAAACATTGCCTACAAAATAAGACCACTTTCTGGTGGTTTTCAAATTGCTTTATTCATTTATAAAAAAAATTAAATTAAATTAAAACAAACACGTGTATTTTTTTTTTTTGAATATATCTGCCATGATAATTGATTAAAAAAAAAAAAAAAATCAATTACCTTCATTAAAAAAAAAAGAGTCTATTATTCAAACTTCCTCTATTTCCCATGTTTCATGTTTTCATGTTCTTTTTCAGTTGTTTTTCTTTTTTTTAAACTTTCATTACCATCTCCATTCTAATTGCATCGTTTAATTGTTACTGATGTTGACTTCAAGAGTCTGAGCTGTGATTTTGTAACCCTTATGATCATCATTTCCTCCGCCAATGTGCGAAATCTCTTATACTTTCAAGAGTGCTGGCAAGTTTGAACTCATTCCTATTTCCCATGATATTTACTTTTGTTCCTTCTACTTTTATGAAATATTTTGTTCAGCATGCGCACTTTATATGTTGGTCACCGTTGGTATTATTATTATATTATGCTCCATACAAATCACATTTTAGTTTGGTTCCCTCAGTGTATTGTGCATATATATATTGGAAGGGTAGGTGGGTTGAATACAGGAACTGGGGGATGGGTAGGTGTTAATCAGACTAGGAACTGGTTCAACCAATTTTGTGTATGTTTGGTATAACTACTTTCATTTAGTTCAACAAAAGTACGACTGTACTTAAAAAAATCAGGTTTTATAATTAAACTCTATAAGTACAAATGAGGTATTAAAAAGTTGTGAATGTCCATAAAAATAGTTGTGTTAATGAATTTCATTTAATTAGTGAGTAACCGTTACATATAAATGAATCCAACTTGTTTTATTCATTCTATTTAATGAATTAAAACATCCCTATCATTGCAAAGAAGAGGGATCCACAACAAGCCATTATAAGAGTAAATTTCTATTTATTCAATTTTATATCGTCGAATTTTTGGAAATTCTCAACCAAATAAACAAGTTCTCTATCCTTTCATATTTTCATCCCTAAAACCAACTTGAACCATGTATATAAACTATTCCCATGTGCTGCTCATTTGGTGTGCAAAAGACAACGAGTCTAATATAAATAAACCATCAAAAACCCCAAGAAGAAGTAAACCTGTGTATATTAAAAAAAAAAAAAAAAAAAAGAAGTAAAACTAATCTATATATCCATGGCTTAAAAAAGTGTAACTGCTACAGAAGATGTAAGTTGTATCAATATATATGTGTAACTATAATTGTTTTTTATTTTAACCACATCAAAAGTAAATGAAAGGAAAAGATTTTGAAGACCAGAAGGCGTATGTGTGTTGGTCTTGGTGAACCTGCCAAACCTTTCATTCATATATAGGACCAGGTAGTAGACATTGTTCAATAAATTACTAATATAAAAGTAAAAACTGTCTTTGTATCATCGTCATCTTCTTCTTCTTCACATTGTTATTCTCTTTTACTATTTTTCCTGGAAAAAGGTTCAGTACTTGGAAATGTATATATCTAACACGTACTAAACATATTGCAATTATATACATAGTCGTACGAATAGAATAAAAATTGCCATTACTCAAGGAAGGTAGCTAGTCAGCAAAGTAAAGGTTGGTAGCTACTTTCATTTGACTTCAAGTAAAGGTAGCTGTGTAGATATTTGCATATAGTCTAAGGATTATATAACTTGCAGCTAACTTAACTGTCTAGTCACTTTTCAAGTACCTGTAACTGTCTAGTCTTGGATAATATTTAAACGTCCACATACAAAGGACAAGATTGTGTAATCAATAATTGATACTTAAAATCATATTTATGCATGTCATCGAATCATGCATGCATGTGTAAGCACTTAATGCATGCTGGACATGGGTAACAAACAATAGAAGTGTGTTACGTATTATTTTTTTAAAATTAGATGAAGTTCGCTTTTATGTTTGGCTCCAGTTGTATACATATATATATATATATATATATACCTTGGCTTCTTGGATATGCTGGCCTTATTTTAAACATTTATTCTTCCTGATCAAGCTATTTTATATTTGTCCAGGTTTATTAAAGTAGAAACGTTGATTCAAGGAATTGTTCATAAACAACAAGGACACTTACTGGGTTCCTGATTTTGTGAAGGTATAGTCTCCCTGCAACAATAACAACAGATTCTTAAAGAAAGCTGGCACCGTTTTAAGTCTACATATGCATTGTTTAGTTTTAGATATACTTTATGACTGCACAAGTTTTCCCATACAATTCCTATATGCTAGCTATCATACAAATGTGGAGAAACTGAACCTGGCCCAATCTGTTTGGCTTCTAAGACTGTAATAGTTTGGCTTGGTTGCAATTTCTGTACAACCCGACTAGTTGGATTTGTGTATAGGTTCATCTTTTTGTAATCAACTAATAACCAACTTGAAGACAAACCATCACCACAGATAGTTTGCTCACATGATAGTTTCTTAATTGACTAATTACTGACTGTTTTAAATATATTTTTCATGTAACAAAGATTATGCGCATTGTTATACAATGAAACTGCATATACATTGTAGTTTGAGTTCTTAAATCAAACAATTCATCAGGGTGCACAAACTTATACATAACCCAATGACATCAAAAAAACATTTCAGTTCAAAAGACTATGCAGCTTGGGTTGACGTATGTAATATTTAAATTGGAATACTAAAACACAGTTAAGGGGTAGTTTGGTACACCTATTGTGTATTGAATGTGCTATCTGTATTTTTATTTATTTATTCTCAATATATTTTTTTTACTTACAAAAAAGATCAGTGATGATTAATTCTTTCTATGAAGTAAAAGGATTTTGTATCCATTAATTAACATGTTCTTACATATCTTTCACAGGTGATGTTGTTCTCAAAGATTTGAAATTGTTGGTAGAGGCACGAAGTTCACTAAAACTTTCGGTCATTGTGCAAGAAAGTCCAGACGCCTCTCAAAAGCTATTCACATTCATTTCCTATCATTTCGTCTTGGTACCCGCCCAATTCCCACGCCTCACCTTAGTTGTGTTTACTATCTTTCTTAATTTGATGCATACTTGCATCTTTGTAAGTCTTTTTTTTTTTTTTTTTTTTTTTTTTCGTTTTAATTATATACATCCAGATTTGTATCATACCCAACGATACAGTTGGTATATACGCATGTTGGGCGTATCTGAAAAATATGTAGCCATATCATACAAATTCTGAAAAGAGATTTGTAAGAAAAACACAGTTGGGACATACCCAACGTGCAGTACTGTATTGGAAAGGGAAGTGGTACTATATTTGAATGAGTGAATATCTCGCTCTTGAAATTGCATGACGAGATGCTTCAGAGTGTGTGTGTTTGAACATTTGCATATATGCAACCTGAACTGCCTCTGAACTAAATTAGTTGGGAAGTACGTAAATATAGATATTATCACTTCATACATCTTCTCTTTTGACTAACATATTTCATAAATGAAATTAATGTCATAAATTAAATTAATTTGAACCCTTCATACAACTTTCTCCTTGACTAACATTTTTCATAAATTAAATCAACTTTAAAGTTCATAACAAAAGGTGACAATCGACTCTCAACAAGTAACACCTAATTATTACATGCATGCATTAGGTTCTTTCCCGCTGATAGAATCAACAAATTATGAGTCTATTTTTCAAATATAGTAAGACTAACTCTTGCAACTTGAACGAAGGGGTCAAAGCCCCAAATTTATTTCAGATACTAACTAACTTGTTATTTTTCTTGTAAATAGAATTTAAAAGCCAAAGCAGAGGCTTTCATTCCATTTGTTGCGGGCAGTAGAGATTGTCCTGCACGTGATCTGGCCCTCTGTGTGATAACTATTTTCGTACATCATTTTCTCCTTAACTACAAGTGAGTTCCCTCAAACCTTTTACTATGTGGTAACCGTTTTACTTATTTTGGAAATTAAATATCACCATACATTGTATTTATTATATGTGCTATATTACAAAACTTGTATAGAAAATCAATTGAGTAAGCAAGATAACCCTTTTTCTATTCTATTCTGTCATTAACCAAAAATGACTTCCCTAAAAATGAGTTCCAATGTATTTATTAATTAATCTTTCTTGTTGAGGTCAGCGGTGCCATAAGTAGTGATGTTGCAGATATATATTACAAGCTAAAATAAAAATATTCATACTTGGTGTGTAATATAATATTTAGCTTTCTTATACATCTTACATGTGTACATGTGGTCCAATCTTCTACAATTTGAAGCACTTCTTGTGTATTTTTGCTTCGTAATGGGGGTAATATATGATTACAAAAAATGTATTTCCTAATCTAGCTATAGTTACCCTATAGCCGCGTTTGTTATAAATGCAGCTACAACCCACCACATATACCTGTGTTTTTAAAAACGTAGCTATAGGTCCCCTCTTTAATAAGTTTCACATGGTCATACCTGCATTTATTTTGACTGTCTTATTTGTTTAAAAATATTACTACAGTTACAATAAGTGGGGCTTTAAAAAACGTACCATATGCATTGTTTACGTTGGGAGTCATTTTACATTATAATCTTAAACAAAATTGTTTAAATAACTATCTTAGCATATAAGGTTCATCGTTAGGCGTCTACTATTTTCTAGCTAGAAAATTAATTCACAAACGAATCATCCTCAGTCTTTCTTAACCACGTGAAAATCATCTTCATAATACTATGTTTATTGCAAACCCATAATTGAAAATCACATTCTATATTTCTATATAACAATTTGACAATTAACTAAATGCAGAGGCAAATGTTGTTGCTGAAATATATAGGCTTGTCTGACAAAAATTTGAGAACACTTCATAGCTAAGTGCTAATATAGTGATATCTCTTAATTTATTAATTTTGGAAGATTAAAAAAACATCTTCATTCTGTTCTATAATTTAATAGGCATAACAAAAAAGATTATGATACATTAGTCTTAATGAATATAGTGATTACATTTACTTTATTGCTACATGTATGTTGTGACTTGTGAGGAATGCACAACCTTCTTAATAACCTGCTTGTAATTTATGAAAATGAAAACACTTCATAGTTCCTATATGTGTCCATAAGTGTTTTCTTCGTCTTTCCATAATAACAGTAATATCATATATAGCTAATCTATCAAACTATGAAGCCAAGTGAAAGTAGTATTATAATAGTTCGTATATCTATCTAAATGTCATATTTACAGATGCAAGTGAAAGTAGTATTATAATAATTAACTACTTTAGGTTGAATCACCAGTATTTAAGCCATAGGGGTAATTCGACACATTTTGAGGAACATACAAACAGCATTGTTTGATTTAGATTATATTATCACATGTAGGAGACAACTTTTTTGGAAGTACTTATCTTGGTATTCTGGAGGTTGTAATTATTACAATTACATTCATATGTGACTTGTTAATATCTGATTCCAACAATTATGTTTAAAATATTCCAAAACATATCACATTAAGTTCTGCTTTGTTCATGATGATTATTTAGAAAATTGAAAGCATAGGTTACTCTTCAGGTAGTGTTATATATATGTTCTATGAAAATGTAAGCATAGTTGGGTATGTTTCTTCGTAATAAATCATCTGTAGGTCTTAAATCACCTATGCATCTAATTTGACGGTTTACTACCTATGCATTACCAAATGTTGTTGTAGGTAAAATATTGTTTATCTTGTATAGCAATGGATAAAAGTTGGATGAAGAAGCGGAGGGGTTCCATGGAATATATTGAAGGTGTTGTTCAATTTGTGGAATTTGCATCAAAACATGCAAGGGATGGGAAAATATTTTGTTCTTGTACCAAATGTGTGAATTTGAGTTTGGTACCGCCAGGGGTGGCACGTGAACATCTGTTTCGTAAGGGGATTCTTCAAAGTTACACACATTGGAAATGGCATGGGGAATCGGCGGTTGCGCCAACGGCCACCGAATGTGGGAGTAGTAGTCATGTGCAACACCCCCTTCAACAATACGGTGACTTTCGTGGGATGTTACATGATTTGTGCCCCACGCATGAAATGCCACCCGAACCAATGGATGAAGGTGAAACTGAGCAACAACCGGCTCAAGGTCCGAATGATGGTGCAGAAAAGTTTTACAAAATGATAGATGATGTGGACAAACCATTATATGCTGGGTGTACAAAATTTAGCATATTCTCAGCCATCGTTGTGTTGTTCCAGTTGAAGACTCTTTGTGGTTGGACAAATAAGTCATTTACCATGTTGCTTCAAGTCTTGATGTATATGCTCCCTTCAGACGCTAAGTTGCCAAAGGACCATTATGAGGCTAAGAAGATAGTCCGAGATTTGGGATTGGGTTATGAGAAGATCCATGCTTGTCCAAATGATTGTATGCTATTTTGGAAGGAGAATGTCAACCTCGATGCGTGTCCTTGTTGCAAAGAAAGTAGGTGGAAAACGAATGAGGCATCCGTTACAGGTAATAATGCCTCATCCAGTAAGGGAAAGAAGAAAGCTGCGAAGATTCTACGATGGTTCCCCTTAAAGCCAAGATTGCAGCGACTGTTTTTGTCACCCGACCTGGCTAGTTGTATGAAATGGCATGTTAATGGTCGTACAGATGACGAGGTAATGCGGCACCCTGCTGATTCGGATGCATGGAAAATGTTTGACACTACGCATTTACAGTTCTCATCTGATCCTCGTAATGTTAGACTTGGATTAGCTGCGGATGGGTTCAACCCCTTCGGAATGCTGAGTACTACTCACAGCACTTGGCCTGTCATGCTAGTCCCGTACAATCTCCCACCTTGGCTGTGCATGAAACGGTCATCTTTGATTCTATCCCTAGTTATTCCTGGTCCTAAATCGCCAGGGATTGCGATAGATGTGTACTTGCAACCTTTAGTAGAAGAACTGAGGGAATTATGGGATGTTGGAGTAGAAGCGTATGATGTATCTTCAAAAAATGTATTCCAATTGCGTGCAGCATTGATGTGGACCGTACATGATTTTCCTGCATACGCAGATGTGTCGGGTTGGAGTACGAAGGGTAAATTTGCATGTCCTTGTTGTGCCTCGGAGACCGACTCTCGATATTTAAAAAATGGCCACAAATTCTGTTACATGGGACATAGGCGATGGTTGGCTAGTGACCACGAATTTCGGGAAGAGGATACATTATTTGATGGAACTACTAATATGCGAGTGCCTCCTGTGCCACCTGTTGCGTCAAGCATAATTGTGGACACTGAAAATTTAGTTGGACGTTGTCTGGGAAAGAAATGTCAAGAAAAATACAAAAAAAGAAAGAGAGGCGAGGCAAACCAGTGTGTTTGGAAGAAAAGAAGCATTTTTTTCACATTGCCTTATTGGAAGGATCACAAGTTGCGACACAATCTTGATGTGATGCATATAGAGAAGAATGTGATGGACAATATACTTGGCACGGTGCTGAACTTGAAGGACTCGACAAAGGACAATTACAAGGCACGCCTTGACTTGGCGGACATGAGAATAAGAAGTGAACTCCACCTACGGCGAAAAGGTGATGATAAGTATATGATACCGCCTGCATGTTTTCATATGACTGCATTGGAGAAAGATGGGTTCTTGCAAGTTTTGCAAGACGTAAGAGTGCCTGATGGATATGCTTCCAACATCTCACGCCGTGTCAACCTGAAAGAACGCAAGATTTCTGGTTTAAAGAGTCACGATAATCACATCCTGATGCAACAACTCCTTCCAATTGCTTTACGAGGATCTTTGCCATCGCACGTTACTAGGCCTTTGATAAAGTTAGCTTGTTTCTTTAGGAAAATTTGTTCGAAAACCCTTACGGTTTCAGATATTGAGAGTGCTGAGGCAGACATTGCAGTCACGTTGTGTGAATTGGAAAAGATATTTGTACCATCTTTCTTCACTGTAATGGTACATTTGATGATGCACTTAGCTACTGAAGCCAAGATTGGTGGTCCAGTTCAGTACCATTGGATGTACCCCATTGAGAGGTAAGTCGTACGTAATATATGCCTGTTCGAGGCATCATGTGTGCTTTGTAATAGCTATTCTCAATTACTAACCTTCTCATGCGCATGATAGGTACCTCTCACGCCTTAAGTCTTACGTAAGGAATAGGGCTGCTCCAGAAGGGTGTATTGCCGAAGGATACATAGTGGAGGAATGCTTAACATTTTGTTCACGGTATATGGAAGGAGTTGAAACTGTATTCTCAAGACCCACGAGGGCGATAGAGGAGTCAACAAGGGCGGTTTCTAGTGTGGCATTAGACAATAGGGAGTTGACCCAAGCTCATCGCTATGTCCTATTCAATTCTGAGAACATTCAGCAGTTTCGTGAGTAAGTACATCAGACATCAATATAATTGCACGACAATCCAATGTTCGCTACGTGTATTACCACTAACACAATTGACATCTCATGCAGGATGCACAAAAGTTTGATGGAGGACGAACTTCGTAGTGGCCATAGGCGTATATCCAATGATACTATTCATAAGCACCATATGGAGAAGTTTTGTAGCTGGTTTAGATGTCACGTACGTGTCACATCTTCAACTTCTTAACCTTGCAACTTTCCCGATAGTCCGAGAATGACTGTACTAATTAGAATTAGTTTGTTTCGTTATATTAGGTGATGTCAATGACTGATGCTGATAAGGAAAGTACTGGACTTACTGATACACTTATCACGCTTTCCAAAGGGCCATATACTTCAATAAATCGGCTGAAACATTATGTCATTAATGGGTTAAAATTTAGGAGTTCAAATGTTGAGGGAAATAGAAAAACGCAGAATAGTGGAGTTAGTGTCGCCACTGAAGGTGGCAATACGTACTATGGTGTGTTGACAGATATTATTGAGTTGAATTATTCTGGCATTATTAGACATGTGTTATTCAAGTGTAAATGGGTTGATGCTGAAAATAGGAGGGGATATAAGATTGATAAGTTTGGGTTTCCTATGGTGAATTTTACTCATTCCGTACATGGTGGGGAGGAAATTGTGCATGAACCATATGTCTTGGCATCTCAAGCTACACAAGTTTTTTATGTTGAAGATAAAAGGCACAAAGATTGGTATGTCGTCGTTAAAATGAAAGCTAGAGATGTGTTTGATGCGGGTATTGGGCCCCATTGTGATGAGGATGACACAGATGAGTTTCTTGAGAACATTCCGTACTCGCTCACTAGTACTGATGTTGGTATGGATGACCTTTGTTGGAGTCGAGATGATGTGGAGGGAATGACAATTGATGCCTCTATCATTGGCCCAAGAGATCTTCATGAAATGGACAACTTCGATGAGTGTGACTTCATTGATGATGAGTCCAACGATGAAAATGACAACGAAGTCAAGTACAGTGATGATGAGTAGTGTAATAGGATACTGCTGTTGTATGTGTAATTATGTTATAGTTATTATTGAACTTATAAGTTCTCATTTGTAAAGGGATATTGTGTGCAAAGCTTGACAATTTTGCATATATATGTGGAAACTGTTATTTTGACAAAACTGGTAAGAAATAAAAGTTTGCACGTATATAATTATCAGGTGAAACTATTACTTCTTCATGTTGTTGCATATAAATGTTACAATTGTTATTTTTTCGTGTTATTAAGAAATATTAGTTTTAACTTACATAATTATCTTTAAAATTGTTAATCTATCATGTCATTACTTGTTGACCTATTTTGAAACTGTGTTGTAACAGGGGTTGGACGCAAGAATGGGGAGGAAACGTCAGTTGCGCCTTGTTTACGTTGGGGAAGGATCGTCGCATGCATGACAATGGGTGGAGGCAGCTGATCAGGAAGCCCACATTTCTGAGGACGCAAGACCGGTGGCAAACACCGGTGGGAACTGACGATGAGACGCAGCCTCCAGGTATTGGTCATGTCTTTGAATGTAAGGTTTGATGTTTATTATTGGATGGTTGGATCAGTTCTCTTACATGGTTTTCCCATATTAAGAGCTGCTTACAATGAAAAGTAAGGCCTTGTTTGGTGAGCAAGTTCTAACACACATTTTCACATTTTAAACAACCTTACACACTTTTTCACCCACACGTATATCAAAAACACCCAAACAACATTACTCAAACTCCTCTACCAAACGGGCCCTAAAATTCTAGAGCCTTTATGAATATGTCTCATTGTAGTCAAATGAATGTTTTAAAGCAGGTTTCGACTCATTGTACTAAAGAAATCATTTTTTTAAAGCAGGTTACATTGTATGATTTTATTCCTCTTTTCTTTTTCTACCTCCCATTCTTCTTGCTTTACTTCATTATTCTCGGGTTACTATTCATAAGCCCAGAACAGCCCCAAAAACATTTTCTTTCTTCTAATTTTACCCTATAATAAAACAAAAATCCCATAGTTTCCCATAGCTTTTACCACCAAATAAACCATTAAATAAACTAGAAGAAACTTAATTTTGCTGCTGACAGAAAGATTCATACAATCTCTTATTTTTGACAAACATCCCCTCTCTCACAAACTTTATCCCATCTTTTTCAAACCATAATCATCCCCATACCTAAATCCCTTTGTCTACAATCCCAAAACAGAAACCTACAGTGTTTTCAAACCCTAAGCCCCGTGTATAAGCAATTGTAGGCAGCTTCTGTCTGTCCAAGCTCACCTATCTCTACATAGGGTAAGTAATTCTCAAAAGAATTCCTATATGTAGTCACCAAGGTTATGCTAAATCTCCTATTTCCTGTAAAGCAAGGCATATAATGTAACAAGAGACACATGCACACCCTCATACACAACCAATGATCACCATGCACCAATCCTTTTTTTTTCTGGAGAAAACTAACAAGCACAATCCTTAACTTGTTTAACAGCAAACATGTCAAAATCTAAAGGCCTGGAGACAAGTTAAAATCTATGTATGAGAAATGGGATTTTTAACCAGATTTAGAATAGATCCATCATCCATCCTTCACAGTTATGGACTTACATCATTTCTAAAGTTTGAACATCACAAAGTATTTTTCTTTTAGCAATAATTGAACATCACAAAGTCATGCACTTTCATAATTACTCTAAAATAAACTCCCATTCCAAATCTAAATTTATTGTCTTTGCCATCAACTTCATAAGTCCAATTAACTTTACAAAACACTATTATTTAAATGGAACCAAAATCTCAAAATCTCTAACTTTGTTAAGTTTGATAAGGTATTACCAATTAACCCTAAGGTATTACCAATATCATAGGACCATGGACTATTATGGAACGGTACAGATCAAGCACTAAAAGCACACCTTACCATGGAGCACACAACAATAACAGAAATTCCTTTAGGGCTATCTACATTCAGATGTGAAATGAATAAAAAGAAAACTAGCAGTCATCAGAAAGTTATGAGTAGCCAACATCAAATTTTAGGAGTAAAAAAGAAAGACCACTAGTTTCGTTGAAGTCAGGAAGTTGGAGTAACATCTGATAAGTGGGTCAAGCAACTGTATATGAAAATGATCAATTCTTTTATACGTATCAAGTGTATGTTCTAATCAATATCATTTAAACACAGCCAGCTGACTGTGATTGAATTTGGTCAAATTATAAATATGTGAATATTATGCAATTTATGATTCAACATCATTCACGAGGAAGAGATATATCTCCTCATATAGATAAGCATATTATTCTCTTAAGCCTTGAAAATTATATTTCTTACCCTAAAGTGAAATAAATAGTACTTATGATTCAATACCATTCATATTCATAGAACATAGCTCTCAAACTGTTATTTTACACAAAGTAACCTTAAAAAGAAACATACCTACAGGCATGTAAGAAGACCAAAAAAAATGTAAACTTTCCTATAATCCATGCAACTACTAATTTCAGATATCAAACAGTTGAGACAACAACACTTTAAACAAACTGGACCTCAAAGAAATCCATTTCAATTATGAGTTGCTGGTTTACAAAAACAAATAATATAATTAAAATATGTAAGTATATTAAGTAAATGCTGTTGACTTCGGTCCGTTTGGTCCATTCATTTCCCTTGGGTCAAATTTGGTCGATTTTGGTCTATTTGGTCTAATTTGGTCTGCTCAGTCCATTTATTTCTGCTCAGTCCATTTCGGTCCACTATGGTCCATTCGGACCAATTTCATCCTCTTTGGTCCACTCCGTCCACTTTGGTCCATGTCAGTGCACTAAAGAATGATCAAAGATAAGTTCGGGTGGAAATTATATATTCTAAATCCAAATTTATTAAGGAAAAATGAAGGCAACCCAAACGAAGCATGGTTGGTCATCTTTTCAAAAGCTAGGTAAGTGCATGCTTCTTTAAAGATGCAAAATTAACCTAAATCACAATTTGCGTAAAATATTGCATCATAGAAGAGTTATAATAATTTCATTTTTGTTTTAAAGAAAATAAGTGCCAAGACATAGTTTTGTTTAAGGGATCTTCCAAATTTGTAGGCCAAATTACAACCTTTCTATGTGTAACGAAATGTGTGAATTGCCAATATAATGGGTGAACAAGTTGACTGGTCGATTACTCAAAAGACTAGGCATCTAGGTTCATTAGTCATAGTACGAAGAAGTCCCATACATTTATGTTGTTCCTAAATGATTGAAAGTTACACTTGCAATACTTGTGGGTTACATGAATGCATGGGAGAAAGGCCTAAATTTACTCATGTTTTCTTTAAATGAAATCGTGAACTTTTTATTATTTACGTTTTTCGGGCCAAATTTTTGCATGGTTTAATAGTTTTTAGTAGATGTGAGCTTCGTTAAATAAGTCCTAACATTGGTGGTTTTGTAGATACAGATGATTATGTTCAAACCTCAGCACCGGTACAAAATCAAGACCCAGTACAAAATCTAGACCCGGTACAAAATCCACCACCGGTACAAAATCCTCCACCAGGAAATAGGCCTGGAAGACGTGGGAAAACACGGTTGGCTGACATATGGGCAATGACTGGTGAGTATAAAATCAAGTTGCCATTAAATGTTGAAGGCCAACCGATTGACGACGACGGGTCTTTGTTTGTTCGGTTTTTGGGCTCCTTTTGCGAGAATGGCATGTTATGCCCGCTTACGCCTGCTGATTGGCCAAAGGTCCCTAAAAAAGTTAAAGAGGAATGTTGGGTGGAAATTGAGGTAGTATGAAAATAAAATAGTAGTTATTTTGCTTTACAGCTGCTGTACTAATTACCTGTGTATATTCAGCCGTTATTGTAATTGTAATATAATATTTTGCTATCTCCACTTTGGCATTTCAGAAACGGTATATAATTGATCACGATATTGTCCCAAAACCCAATCAAATGAGATGGGCAATGAATCAACTTGGGGAACTGAGGAGAAATCGCAGAACTAAGTTAAAGAAAGATCACAAAAAAGAAGGGCTGACACGGCAACAGGTATTGGCTAGCAAACCGCCTGAGATTATCAGAGAGCAATGGGTTGAGATGGTTAATTATTGGTTCGATGACAAAACTGAGGTCCCGCTACTTTCTTCGTCAATCTCATCTTCATGATAATTTAGTGAATAGATGTTTTGTTGTTTTATTTTTGACGGTAATGTGGTTGCAGACAAAAAGTATTAAAAACAAGGCAAGTCGAGGTAAGTAGAAAGACATAGCACGAAATGGGGCCAAAAGTCTTGCTCAAATTTCTGATCAAATGGTAAGAAATAAAACCCTTATTCATGAATGCCTGCATGATGTTTTTGATATTTTGTTTTCCTATTTACCGAGTTAACCTCATTTCATATGTTATAGGAATAAGGATAAGTTAGTTATATTATAGGTCTTTTTTGTAAGTAAAAGATGCAATAAATGACTCTATGCATCCTTTTAATATATAGAGATGACTTTGTGAATCCTCTTAATATGTACACATTAAGCAGCCACTTAAGGAGAGAAAGTCCAGCAAAGTTTGCTTGTGCACTAGTTCCACCTAGAATTTAAATTTTGATGGCCACTAGATTGTGTGATAACGATTATGCTTATGGGGTACTTTTTATGGTGTTGGATTAGAAAGAACTAGCCATTGGAACACTAATTGCATTTTATGATTTAAATTTGATGGAAGGTGACTTTTTTATGTGAGATGTTATATAGATTTGGTTTATGCCCTTAAATAGCAGTGTCATTGACACTTCTAAACTTAGTAAAATATAGAGCCCATAATCTCCACCTTATCTAATTATCCATGTCAACTAAATTTATTTATTACAAATAAAATTGCTGGCAACTCATTGATGTTAAGTTGATCATTCATTCAATTTTGACTTCAAACTGTTGCTATACACAACCAAAAGCTTATTTTCATTATAGCTGACTATTTGCGACAAATGGAACATGTGCCGAATAAGATGTCAACAAGGATAGTGATTCAAATGGGAAGTTGTAAATGTATATTTTTTTTCATTGTTGGTGCACATATTTTCCAGCAATCTGGTCAACATTGAAAATAATTGTTTGTTGAAAATCATAGAGAACCATGCCTAGTTTACTATGTCCCAAAATTTTAGATGACCCATGGGTAATTTGGGACAAATTTGTGTGCAAAGTGGGCATCTCAAACTTATCTCAAATAAAGTGTCGTTATAGAAAGTCTATGATGCCTATTTTCTAACTCCCCATGTCAGTTTTATTTTTAATCTCTGCATTTAACAAGCCCACATGTATTTGGAAGCTAGCTAAATCCTCTCATTTATTTACAACTCTCTCAGCTTTATCTTTATTTCCCAGATTTGCTATGTTCTGACTATTTCATTGTGGATTTGTGTTAATTGTGACATAACATTATGGTAAGCACTAGTGTTTATTGTATTTATGTTTGTTCATCATGTAGGCGAAAGCTAAAGGGGCGGCAATCGAACGCGCGGATGTATATCAACGAGTATACCGCACCAAAGATGGGGTTGCTGTTAGTGCCCGTGTGCAAGATAACATGGTAAACACAATTTGATCGAATTGAATTTTAGTGTATTTTGTGTTTGTATTAATTATGGTGTGTAATATGTTGTTTGGTTCTTGTGGGAAAACAGGATAGGATGGCAGCACTTTTGAATGACCAGCAGGGCATACGACTACAAGGAGCGATTGGTGATGGAATCCTCTGGTCCAACGACAACGCCTATGCTCGGGTGATGGGCCGTCCAGAGCGCCCAGGGCGCGTACGGGGGGTAGGTTTTGGAATCACCCCAACAGGAAGAAATGCCATAAACTCTTCCCAGTCTACCTCGAGTCCGTCGTCAAGCAGAGCTCACCAAAGGACGTCAGAGTTGGAGACGAGTCATGAAGAGTTGAGGGAGCAACTAGCTCAATCTAGGGAGGAACTAGCGAAGCATAGGGAGGAAGTAGCTCAATCGGAGACGAGGCATAGAGAGGAACTAGCTCAATCTGAGGCAAGGCACCAAGCAGAAATGTCCGAACTGAGGGCGTCGATGAAAAGCATGTTTGAGGAATGGAGCCATGAGTTTCGTACTATATATCCTTCTCAGGTAGCGAACAAATGTTATTTACCGAAACACTACTTTTGCAATGCATTGTTATGTGATACTAATATGTTTAAGAAATTTTAGGATCGCAATGCCTGATGGGAATGATGGGAATGAAATCGTGAATCCTGAGGTAAACAAAATTTCTCTAAAAACAGTAGTCAGTAGTCAATACAAGAGGAAAGAAAACTTTCTGCTGGTGAATAATAGTTGAACTATTGTTTGAACTATAAAATAATAGTTGAACTATTATATTGCTGAAATTGACTGAATTGGAAGTTTTGAGTAGATTGTTTTAATGAATAGTTGAACTATTGTTTTAGTCTTCCTCTTATGTTACTCTTTGTATTGTATTACAATTTTAGATCAGTGATGAGCTCTCCCTATTTGTAATTATCTAGGTACGTAGTCTCGCACATATCATATATATTATCTTTTAGTTTTCTCTTTCATTTTGCCAAGAAAGGACAAATTTCCATTTATTGGATTATGATCCATGGTTTAGACTAAAATAACTTTAAAATGTTGTTACAAAGACTAATTCCTAACAGCAAGGTCCTGCAACAAAGTGTCACCCACTCATAATTGAACCATAACAAATTGTCTTCTTCCTTAATTTCCCCAACCCATAACTACAAAAATGCTTTGACACTCTGCAAAAGTTGAATGAAAGCAATACTAATTTTAGAAACCTATTTGTGGCTCTTATTAATTGAGCGGCATTGTGAATTTCAACCCACTACTCACAAGATGCGTGTATCTCATTTCCTACAAACCCTTCATGACTTTCTTTTCATTACATAAAATTTTCCACTATGATTAATTAGTATAGAATTTTTTTTGTTGTTTAATCTTTGTTTCTAATAGTTAAAACCAATATTCTCTCAATTTACTTGATAAGTTACCGTAATAAGTATCTTTTTGGCATAAAAGGATATACATATATTGATATAGAGAATCTTTTTAAAGAAGAGTCATTTCATTTGGACTATCTTCATGTCCGTAAAACCTACAGGTAATTGACCTAACTCTAATGATTTAATTGTCTCACATGGGTTAAATATAATTTTAGCCATGTATGCGTATATATATAAGATTTGAGACACCCTTCTCTTGCAAGCTGGTATTTAAGGGTGAGTTTTATCTATGAGTTTGTATTATTTGGTGTCCTTATTGGAAGGTGTTCGTCACGCATTATTTAGTTGGTGTAAGTCTAGGAGCATTTATAATCTTCAGTGTAGTCACAATTTTGTGGTCTAATGAGTCCATTTGTGTGAGGTCATTGCCTTAATTAGAAACATCTTAGCTATCTTTTCTTCCAGGATTAGAAGCTTTGTCTAGATATTAAGCATTGCCATGTGAGAACAGCCCATCCTCAATTAAGACCCACTAGGGCTGCAACTTTTTGCCAGAAAAGATTCAATATCAACCCTAACCACATGTGCAATTCGTGGTTAAGAAGGGATCCAGCTGTGTTCAGCTAAGATTTTTTTTGATGAATTTGTTTTCAAGTATGATAAAGTGTTCAGACAAGCATAGTGTTATGGATAAATGATGCCACTTTTACAATTAATTATAAATGAAAAAATTAGAAGAACTTTATGATTTTATGGAATACATTCTTCTCATAATATTCTTTTCATACAAATGTGCATCTAAGAATTGTAACTTGACAAACATTTGGCAAATTTAACTTGACAAAGAATAATTTGTGCAGTTTTACCATGAAGTGGAGAAGGATGCGTTTCCGTTCAACCCCTCCGGACATTCTAAGCATGTTGTATATATATAT